>OZ030011.1:107382247-107627247 GCA_964023405.1 Apodemus agrarius | reverse complement strand
CAACATTCAACAAGCATAGCTGTGGTGAGCTTTTGCTTCATGAAGATGCTAGCACCTTGTCTTGGAGCATGGTTCTATGCGGCAGCAAATTTGAGCTAGCTTCACATATACAAGTCTTTGTCTCTAAAACAAAATTTTAAAAGCCTTAAAAATCGATATTGCCTGCAGCTTCCCGCCCAGCTGGTGGTGGGGAAGCCGGAGGGTCACCCAGCATACCAGGTGCTCAGAACCATCCGGCGGCGGCGGCAGAACCAGGTACCCGAGACAGCCCAAGCTTAAGACCTTCGGGGACTCAGGCCTGGAGTGGGAGTTGGGCACAGAATAGCGGGTGCACTCTGCACTCGCGGGGTGGACCCAGAGCTCCCTGCAGGCAGCTGCCATATTGCCTGCAGCTTCCCGTCCAGCTGGTGGTGAGGAAGCCGGAGTCAGCCAGTGTGCCAGGTGCCCAGACCCAGCCGGAGGCCGAACCAGCCTCCCATCCAGCCAGTGCCAGGGAAGCTGGAAACTGGACCCAGCCAGCTTCCCAGCAGCTTGGGACCAGCAGGCGGAACCAGATAACTGAGATATCCCAACTTTAAGACCCCTGGGGAAACAGGATATCAGACAGCGAACCCTGAGCAGGAGCAGTGCAGAGCAGCCGCCCAACAGGCGGAACCAAATACCTGGGATATCCTGAGGTTAAGACCTCGGGGGACTCAGGCCACCTGTCAGCAATCTGTGAGCAAGACCCCCGCAGGACAGTGATTCAGGTATCCCAGTCGCTGGGAAATAGCCTTACAACCCCACAGGAGGGTCAAGCACCAGCTAGTATCTACAGGACCAACTAACACCAGAGTTAACCAGATGGCAAAAGGCAAACGTAAGATCGCTACTAACAAAAATCAAGGCAATATGGCGGCATCCGAACCCAGTTCCCCAACAGCAATAAATATTGGATACCCCGAAACACCAGAAAAACAAGACTCAGATCTAAAATCACTGGTCAGGATGCTGATAGAGGAACACTTAGATAAATCTCTTAAAGTAATACATGAGAAAATAGATCAAAAGCTAGAAGCCATTGCAAGACAAACACAATTAAATCCCAGATATCTCAACACACCAGAAAAACAAGACTCAGATCTAAAATCACTGGTAAAGATGCAGATTGAGGATCACTTAGATAAATTTCTTAAAGTAATAGAGGAGAAAATAGATCAAAAACTAGAAGCCCATACAAGGCAGACACAAAAATCACTTAAAGAAATCCAGGAGAATATAGAGCAAAAAATGAATCCCAATAAGGGGGAGAAACAAAAATCACCCAAAGAAATACAAGAGAACATGGGTCAACGAGTAGAAGTCATAAAGGAGGAAACACAAAAATCCCTTAAAGAATTACAGGAAAACACAAACAAGCAACTGAAAGATCTGAGCAAAACCATACAAAATCTAAAAACAGAAGTAGAAACAACTAAGCAATCGCAAAGGGAGACAATGTTGGAGATAGAAAACCTTGGGAAGAAATCAGGAGTCATAGATGCAAATATCAACAATAGAATACAAGAGATAGAAGACAGAATCTCAGATGCTGAAGATACCATAGGAACCATGGATTCAACAATTAAAGAAAATGCAAAATGCAAAAAGCTGGTAACCCAAAACATTCAGGAAATCCAGGACACAATGAGAAGACCAAACCTAAGGATTATAGGGATAGATGAGAATGAAGATCTACAACTTAAAGGGCCAGCAAATATCTTCTACAAAATTATGGAAGAAAATTTCCCCAACCTAAAGAGAGAGATGCCCATGAATATACAAGAAGCCTATAGAACCCCAAATAGACTGGACCAGAACAGAAATACTTCCCGTCACATAATAATCAAAACCCCAAATGTACTAAACAAAGAAAGAATATTAAAGGCAGTAAGAGAAAAAGGACAAGTAACATATAAAGGAAGACCTATCAGAATTACACCAGACTTCTCACCTGAGACCATGAAAGCTAGAAGATCCTGGGCAGACCTCATGCAGACCCTAAGAGAACACAAACTTCAGCCAAGACTACTATACCCAGCAAAACTCTCAATTGCCATAGATGGGGAAACCAAGATATTCCACGACAAAAACAAATTTGCAAGATACTTATCTACAAACCCAGCCCTACAAAGGATAATAGGGGAAAAATACCAACACAAGGGGGGAAACAACACCCCAGAAGAAACAAGATAGAAACCCCATCTCATCCAACCCAAAAGAAGAGAACCACTCAAATACAAATAATAATAATTCCCAAAATGTCAGGAAGTAATAATTACTATTCCTTAATATCTCTTAATATCAATGGACTCAATTCCCCAATCAAAAGACACAGACTAACAGACTGGATACGGAAACAGGACCCTACATTTTGCTGCATACAGGAAACACATCTCAGTGTCAAAGACAAACACCACCTTAGAGTAAAAGGCTGGAAGACAGTTCTACAAGCAAATGGTCCCAGGAAACAAGCTGGAGTAGCCATTCTAATATCAGATAAAATCGACTTTCAACCTAAAGTCATCAAAAGAGACACAGAAGGTCACTTCCTGCTTGTCAAAGGGAAAATCCACCAAGAAGAATTCTCAATACTGAACATCTATGCACCAAATGCAAGGGCACCCTCATTCGTAAAAGAAACTTTACTAAAGCTTAAAGCACACATCGCACCTAACACAATGATTGTAGGTGACTTCAACACTCCACTCTCCTCAATGGACCGATCAGGAAAGCAGAAACTAAACAGGGACACAGTGAAACTAATTGAAGCTTTGGACCAATTGGATTTAACAGATATATATAGAACATTCCATCCTAAAACAAAAGAATATACCTTTTTCTCAGCACCGCACGGTACCTTCTCAAAAATTGATCATATAATTGGTCACAAGACAGACCTCAACAAATACAAGAAGACCGAACTAATCCCATGTCTCCTATCGGATCACTATGGAGTAAAAGTGGTCTTCAATAGCAAGAAGAACAACAGAAAGCCCACATACACATGGAAACTGAACAATACTCTACTCAATGACACCCTGGTCAAGGAAGAAATAAAGAAAGAAATCAAAGACTTTTTAGACTTCAATGAAAATGAAGGTACGACCTACCCAAATCTCTGGGATACAATGAAAGCAGTGCTAAGAGGAAAACTCATAGCCCTGAGTGCCTCCAAAAAGAAACTGGAAAGAGCATACACTAGCAACTTAACAGCACACCTGAAGGCGCTGGAACAAAAAGAAGCTAAATCACCCAGGAGGAGTAGAAGAGAGGAAATCATCAAACTAAGGGCTGAAATCAATCAAGCAGAAACAAAGAGAACCATACAAAGAATCAACAAAACCAAGAGCTGGTTCTTCGAGAAAATCAACAAGATAGATAAACCCTTAGCTAGACTAACCAAAGGGCACAGAGATAGTATCCAAATTAACAAAATTAAAAATGAAAAGGGGGATATAACAACAGAAACAGAGGAAATTCAAAAGATCATCAGATCCTACTACAAAGGCCTATACTCAAAACAACTGGAGAATCTGGAGGAAATGGACAATTTCCTAGACAGATACCAAATACCAAAATTAAATCAGCATCAAGTAGACCAGCTAAACAGTCCCATAACCCTTAAAGAAATAGAAGGGGTTATAGAAAGCCTCCCAACCAAAAAAAGTACGGGACCAGATGGTTTTAGTGCAGAATTCTACCAGACCTTCAAAGAAGACTTAACACCAATACTCTTCAAACTATTCCACAAAATAGAGACAGAAGGGACACTGCCCAACTCGTTCTTCGAAACCACAATTACGCTGATACCTAAACCACAAAAAGATCCAACAAAGAAAGAGAACTACAGGCCAATTTCTCTTATGAATATAGATGCAAAAATACTAAATAAAATTCTTGCCAACCGAATTCAAGAGCATATCAAAACGATCATTCACCATGATCAAGTAGGCTTCATTCCAGGAATGCAGTGATGGTTCAATATACGGAAATCCATCAATGTAATCCACTACATAAACAAACTAAAAGAAAAAAACCACATGGTCATCTCATTAGATGCTGAAAAAGCATTTGACAAAATTCAGCATCCTTTCATGCTAAAAGTCTTGGAAAGAGCAGGAATTCAAGGCCCATACCTAAACATAGTAAAAGCAATCTACAGCAAACCAGTAGCCAACATCAAAATAAATGGAGAGAAACTTGAAGCAATTCCACTAAAATCAGGGACTAGACAAGGCTGTCCTCTCTCTCCATATCTTTTCAATATAGTACTTGAAGTTCTAGCGAGAGCAATCAGACAACATAAGGAAGTCAAAGGGATACAAATTGGAAAGGAAGAAGTCAAAGTATCATTATTTGCAGATGATATGATAGTCTACTTAAGCGATCCAAAAAACTCCACCAGAGAACTTCTACAGCTGATAAACAACTTCAGCAACGTGGCTGGTTATAAAATTAACTCAAGCAAATCAGTAGCCTTCTTGTACTCAAAGGACAAGCAGGCTGAGAAAGAAGTTAGGGAAATAACACCCTTCACAATAGCCACAAACAACATAAAGTACCTTGGCGTAACTCTAACCAAACAAGTGAAAGATCTGTATGACAGGAACTTCAAGTCTCTGAAGAAAGAAATCGAAGAAGACCTCAGGAGACGGAAAAATATTTCTTGCTCCTGGATTGGCAGGATCAATATAGTAAAAATGGCCATCTTGCCAAAAGCAATCTACAGATTCAATGCAATCCCCATCAAAATCCCAAATCAATTCTTCATAGATCTAGAAAGAGCAATTCTCAAATTCATCTGGAGCAACAAAAAACCCAGGATAGCTAAAACTATTCTCAACAATAAAAGGACTTCTGGGGGAATCAATATCCCTGACCTCAAGCAGTACTACAGAGCAATTGTGTTAAAAACTGCATGGTATTGGTACAGCAACAGGCAGGTAGATCAATGGAATAGGATTGAAGACCCAGAAATTAACCCACAGACTTATGGTCACTTGATATTTGATAAAGGAGCCACAACCATCCGGTGGAAAAAAGATAGCCTTTTCAACAAATGGTGCTGGTTCAACTGGAGGTCAACATGCAGAAGAATGCGAATTGACCCACTCTTATCTCCTTGTACTAAGATCAACTCCAAGTGGATCAAGGACCTCCACATAAAACCAGACACACTGAAACTATTAGAAAAGAAACTTGGGAAGACCCTGGAGGACATGGGCACAGGGGTAAAGTTCCTGAACAGAACACCAATAGCTTATGCTCTAAGATCAAGAATTGACAAATGGGACCTCATAAAATTACAAAGTTTCTGTAAGGCAAAGGACACTGTCAGAAAGACAAAACGGCAACCAACAACGTGGGAAATGATCTTCACCAACCCCACATCTGACAGAGGGCTAATATCCAATATATACAAAGAACTCAAGAAGTTAGACCCCAAAGAACCAAATAACCCTATCAAAAAATGGGGTACAGAGCTAAACAAAGAATTTTCACCAGAAGAAATTCGGATGGCTGAGAAACACCTTAAGAGATGTTCAACATCATTAGTCATCAGGGAAATGCAAATCAAAACAACCCTGAGATTCCACCTCACTCCAGTCAGAATGGCTAAGATTAAAAACTCGAGAGACAACAAGTGCTGGCGAGGATGTGGAGAAAGAGGAACACTCCTCCACTGTTGGTGGGATTGCAAAATGGTAAAACCACTCTGGAAATCAGTGTGGCGGTTCCTCAGAAAATTGGGCATGCCACTCCCAGAGGACCCTGGCATACCACTCCTGGGCATATACCCAGAGGATTCCCCTGCATACAACAAAGACACATGCTCCACTATGTTTATAGCAGCCTTGTTTATAATAGCCAGAAATTGGAAGGAGCCCAGATATCCCTCAAAGGAGGAATGGATACAGAAAATGTGGTATATTTATACAATGGAGTACTACTCAGCAATTAAAAATAATGAATTCATGCAATTTGTAGGTAAATGGTTAGATCTGGAAACTATCATCCTAAGTGAGCTAACCCAATCACAAAAGAATACACACGAAATGCAATCACTGATAAGTGGATATTAATGAGCCCAGAAGCCCTAAATACTCAAGGCACAATTAGCAAGTCAAATGACTCTCAAGAAGAAAAAAAGGAGAGGACCCTGGGCCTGTAAAGATTGGATCCAGTATTGTAGACCCAGAACAGAGAAATCGTGCGGGGGGGGGGGAGAAAGAGTGGGGAATAGCATGGGGGGGGAGAGGAATTATGGGACATATGGTGGGGGGTACCTGGGAAAGGGGAAAGCCTTTGGAATGTAAACAAAGAATATAGAAAATAAAATATATATATATATATATATATATATATATATATATATATATATATATATAAAAAAGCCTTAAAAATCTACACCTTCTACTTGGAATAAGTGAGAATGTTTCTCATTGCAAAGTATATTGGTATAGTGAGGTATAAAGGGTTTTAAATTGAGATCTAGGAAACCTATGAAAATCTATGTGTCTTTTCAGTATGGAGCCAGCCACCTCGAATGAGAGAAGAGGTAAGCAATTTGGAGTAATGTTGTGCATCTTACTGTATACAGATTGTTTCAAGCACCTATATGCCCAGTTTGAACACTACTGCTCAAAATGTCTGAGCGGTACTCACTTTCTACCCTTTATCCTACTAAGTTAATCTCCATCGGGAGGCAACGAGACAGTGAGCAAGTTCTACCATGTACATAAGGAACAGTGAAATTCAGATTCCACACATCTATTGCCTAGTTGATTTCTTCACTTTGATATTCCCCATAAACAAACAAATACACCACACACACACACACACACACACACACACACACACACACGTTTGTCATGTCATTCAAGCTTGCAAAATCTGTACCACTCAAACCCAGACAATAGGAGATATCACTGCCCTATACACCAGATGTTCAGATGCAGTGACACAAACCATAGGCAGAGACCACCTCCCACCCCCAAGCGAAATCTCTCTCTTCTGGAGATATTCCTTGATGACTATCCTGAGACAGAATAATAGAGGTAATTATTCCGGGCTTAGAACACAAAGAACATGTGTTTAGTGAGACTTTCCCTATAGCCTAAAATTCCATCTTCCTCTGGACATTGGTTTCCCATGGCCACTGTAAAGAATTCCCATAAAGTGGTAGATTATCAGCCCATGTTTTGCCAGGAATCTAACATGTGCTTATTGGACGGAAGTCAGGGAAGCGGCAGATGAGAGCCTTGTAGAGGTTCCAAAGGAGAACAGCCACTTTAACTTTTCCAGCTTCCAGGCTGTGTACCTTACCTGGCTTTGAATACTCATGACATCATCAAGGCTAACAGTGCTGCACTTAATGGCAGCTCAAGAGGTTTTCTTCTGTATTCAAGTTCCTCTCTGCTTCACTCTCATGAAGACATTGTGCTGACATTTAGGACCCAGCTGAGTAGTCCGGAATTTTCTCCCCACCTTAATAACCTTAATCAGTCATATGTACAAAGTCCTTTTGCCAGGCAGACAGCATTTACAGATTGCAGCAACTGGGACTTGGATGGAACTGGGAGCCATGAGTTAGCCTGTCATTCAATAACAAATGCCTTTTCTGTTAAGTTGATAAATCTTTTCTCTAATAAGTGACAAATCTTTAAGAGGTCTACTTTTCCTAGCATTTGGGTTATAAAGATGAAAAATAGCCCTCCTAACTGAACATGGTGAGATACGTTTCTTGGTAGCCATGAAGGTTTGAATGGGAAGGTGGATGGTGTTTCTTCCCAGGCCTTGGATTCTGCCTTGAACCAACAGGCAGTATAAACTCTTCTTGTGAAGACAAGGTGAGTCTGTGTGTGACAAGAGGCTAACATTGTCTTGTACAGAAATAGATAGCTTCCTCAATTTCTTCCATGTTCTGAAATCATTGTCTGTATGAAAACAGTTACTGAGGATAACTTCTTGGGCCCATTAAGGCTTGGCATCTTGTCACAGGTACACTTAGTAAACTGCGGTTCACTCTTCCAATGACACCAGTCATCCTTCAGGGCTCCATTACCAGTCTTCTGTCTTCCCATCATTCCTATAACAAGGCCTAGGATGACTTTGTTTTCAAGAACACAGACCGACTTCCAAGTTACCTTTTGCCACTCTTTTTTTCTCCTTCCTTTTCTCGCTCAAGTCTTCTCGCAACTGAAATATGTGAAATAAGAAGAGAAAAGTCCTATATTCCCCTCCTCAAAGACTAAAAACAAAGCCTCCATAAAAAGCAAGCAGCTTCCAGAGCTGGATTGGCTGACTAGAAATTTGGTTTTGCTGTGTTGGTCTCTTTTTCCCCTTTATGCTGACACAACTTGGGCTATTCATAGTCTGGAAGCCGATAAGCACATTTGAGTGTTGTGAAGAATGAATGGTTTATATTGTTACACTGCAGAGACTCTGAGTCTGCTCCAGGCATTTCAGCCTCCAGAATATTATGTTTGCATGTCCTCATAACACTAAGATACTGAGTACTTCTGAGTGCTAAGATGGAATCAGGGTGCTAAAACAAAATTCCTGGAATCCTCCATCTTTATTTAACAAATGAAGACAAAGACTTGGGAACTTGTGAAGATTTGATCAAGACTTCACAGCTTAATACATGCAAACCTTCACTGTACTGGGTTAAAATACATCAGACCGAGACTCACAAACCCAAGGATTCACTGGTTCAGCGTATGGCTATTAGAAAATCATTCTCCTGCTGGGGTCAACTCTAGCTCTGACTTGGGTGCAGATGATTTGCAAGTTTCTAGTAACCACCTCCCCACAGCTATACTTCGGTGCTGATGCTCACATGCAAACACATAGACATTCACTGTGAGCCCTGAAAACAACAGCTGCACACATCCCATCTCTTCGCCAGAGATCCATGAGGAAAAAATAAATAAATAAAATGATCAGCCAGTATCTTCTTCCTAGTCACGAGAGGACTAGAAGCATTTGAAGGCCTATAGCATTACTAAGGGAAGATGGCGTCTACCTGTTGAGAACAGGTGGCCACAGTGTACAAAGAAACTTACAAAGTGAGGAACCACTAGCATCACTAGTAACTCAGATCTTTTTCCCCCTTGTAAGCAGTGTTCTCATCTTAATAGCAAAGTTAAAAAGATATGTCTACCCTGTAATGATTGTAAAACTTGTGTTGCATGCCCATCTAAATATCCATGAATACAGGTAGCCATGCATGCACCTAAACACAGAGGCTTGCATTAATTCCACAAAAACAAGATGTGTAGCCATTTTATCCCAATGGAAGCATTCCGTACTAAAGGTACATTCTCTAAGACTTAGGAAGTAAAAAACAAAACAAAAAAAATCTTGTAAGGTTTAGGAGGCTACTGAAACTCACACAGTAGAAAAGACCCCATCTTAAGGTTATATAAGCACTAAAAAATGACTGAGCAAAGGAGACACTCTTGAGTGGACATTCTAACTGAAAGTCCTATAAAGAGAACTAAGGATGCAACTTTTGTGAGTTGTTACCTACATTAGGGTGGACTATTCAGAGACACAATGGCCTTCAAGTAACCATGCTATCGTAAATAACCTTTCACTTATGCAATTGTTAGTAAACCCAGTTACCTCAATTGTTCACAAAGATGGACTTGCAAAGTCATTTTGTTGGTCTGTCATTGGTTTCCTATCTGAAATAAATAGATACTCATTTATGCTCCCTCAAGAAAATCATAGAACAGTATCCCTCATATTAACCATTAATCTGATTCTAAGATGAGCTTTAAAAATAATAAAATGTTCTTCTGTGTCCTCAAAGAATCCTTTGTACCAGGCTGCAACAATTGGTTACAAGGGGCATTGGGCATGGAAGAGTAGTTTTAGCTGTCTGTGTTTCATAAACTATCTCATTGAGTATGAATACTAGAAAGGGGCAGAATACTATGGTAAACACAGAATGTAAACATGATCACAGCCTGAAAACCCAGAAATGACTGTAACACAACAGAAGCCCTAATATAAACATTTTTATGACCTTATAGCTTCTCTTTCAAACATGGGTATGAATGTGTTACAGCAAACTAAAATGCAGAGGTGTTGTTCATATGTAATTGTCCATGAACTTATTAAGTCCATGACTATTCACAGACTGTCTGTTATATCCCATGCATATCAATTTGGAGAAAGGTTAAAATTACCTTTTGTTCTTTGGAAATGTCTTATTAATGTGGAAGAAAAAGAATGCTAAATGATGGTTGTATCAGATAGGATGTCATTGCTGCAGTAACATGTGCTGGCAAAAAAAATGTTATAGTATGTTCAAATGGACAGAACGGTCAAAAATAGTGGAATAGTGACACTCTAATACATTTCTCTCAGAAAGTCAAGTTTTGATAATTAGGAATACAGAGAAAGACATTGTACAAAAAGATATAAAAAATGTATGGATCATCTTAAGAATAGAAACTAGTACAGCCAGCTAGTTATATAGGCCAACACAACTGCATGAAGTATGGGAATAGCTGACGGTGGTACAATAATGAGAAAAGCTTAAACGTGGGGCAAATGACTCTGTTGCAATGTAGACAAAAGGATGGAGAAGGACAGGTCAAGCACACAGAGAATTAATGAGCAGCTCCCTTCTAAGGTGACTTTGGAGTCCAGCTTCTCTCTCCCCATATCAGAGATCTGTCCAGAATCATATGTTCTGTATGAGCAAAGAGAATGCATACCAACAATAACATAGAAGAAGCAAACTGCCTAGAGATTGTCTGTAATTAAGAATCTATTGCTTAAGATTCTAACCATTACAAGAAAACTAGCAACATACAAAGTGAAGATCAAGGCACACAGAGAGAATAATTTGTTCCACACAAATAAAGACCACTTGGAATATTACATGGCTGCTTAAAATAATGCTCTGAAAGAGGTTCTACAAAATGTGACAGATTAAAAATAAAATTTTTTCAAAAATAGCTATAAGGTCAACAGCTCATAGTATAGTGCTCAACGGCACAGGCCTTGCTTGTCATGTTCAAGGCCCCGGGTCTAACATTCATTGTCACTAAATAAATAAACCAACAAGCAAATAACAATAATGTCAAAAATCTCCTAGAAAATACATCATCCAGAAAATAAAATCTGAGCAAAATTTAAGAGCCATAGAGGATTATTTTAGGAGCTTGTGATCACTGAGGGCTTTATTAGTGCAAAGATGGAAATATGATATGTTTTGGGATATAAATCTATCATAGGTATTAAATTCTGTAAAGTCTGGGAAAGAAGAGGTTGTAGTGAAAGGTTCTGAAAGAAAGGTTTTGAAAGTCAGAGCAGTCAGTAGCTATCCTGCCAAACTGGGGAGCTGTCGATGCTTAGACACTACAGTGGGAATGTAGGGAAGATCCTTGGAGAGGTCTCTCAGGATTTGGGCCAGTTCTAAGCTTCTCAGCAATACTTACATTGATCTACTGCCATGTGCTTGCTGTGTGTCAGTAAGCTGGAGGTTGCTATGCTCCACAGGGATGAAACACAGCAGAAGAAATCATAGATGGGCGAGAATCCACCATCTCTCTGTCACCACCAGTAAACCACAGCAGTCCTCAGAGAATAGTGGCTGCTAGCTCACTCTGACCTTCCAGCTACAAGGGAAATTCCTACTTAACTATGTGGACAGGGCTCAAGTCACCAGAATGGTCCGAAGTCTGGCTGATAGAATCTTGAAAGAACAGGAAAAACATTAACTGTACAAAATTACTACTAAAATACAGATAAAATCTTCAGATTAAAACAACACAACAAAGTGTAGATTATAGTTTTTAAAGATCCATACTTAACACATCTTTGTGAAATTTCAAAGCATATGATCATAATTAGATGCTCATCTGTGCTCCCAAAAACAATAAATCACGTAAAAATGACAGTGGCTGTCTCTAACTACCTTGTCAGAAATGATGGAGCAGATCCATGCCTTCACAGATCTCATACACAATGACATAGAACCTTGATTCTATACCTGTCAAGAACAAGGGCAAAATAAAGTCACTTAGAAATGCTAATGTCATACTAAGTGAGGTGACCCAGTCTCAAAAGAATACCCATGGTATACAGTCACTAATAAGTGGATATTAGCCTAGAAGCTTGGAACACCAAAGACACAAATCACATATCAAGTGATGTCTCACAAGAAGAAAGGAGTGGACACTGGTGCTAGAATGGACCAAAACATCATTGTGGGAGAGTACAAGAACAGTAAAGTGGGAGGGGGTGGATGCGGGAGCAGGGGGAGGGAAAAGGACATGTGGGACCTTTGGGGGTGGGGAACCAGAAAAAGGGAAATGAATTGTAAATATAGAATATATACAATAAAAAAAAAGAAAAAAATAAAGAAATGCTAACGTCAAGGTATCTAGAAGCCTATTTTCTTTTTTTTTAATTTTTATTGAATATCGTCTTCATTTGCATTGCCATGGTAAAACCTTTCCCAATTTCCCCCCTCCCCAAAGATCCCCTGTCCCTTCCCCCACTTCAGCATTTGAGCTAGGCAGTTCTGCCTCTGCTCTGCTCAGTCCTTGAATTTCCTGGCCTTTCTTCTATATAGAACAACCGAGCCTCACCTGGAAGCCATGGAAGCATTCTGAAGCCAACCACCTGCTGAGATCTGGAGCCAGCAAGATCCCAAGACGCCCCCCCCCATGCCTGGGGGGAGGGAATCTTCCAGACTGTATATTGGGTTACATTTATTAAAATTTGGGTCTTGAAAGGCAATGTCTCCTTGACCCAATTTTTTTTGCTCCGCTTTCCCCATCCATCCTGTAGTTTTCTCTTGCAGGGAGCAGTCTGCAGTAGCTGCAGATAGCTACAGAACTCAACAACCCCCAACCCCTCCTGCCTCCCCCTGCCTCCATATATATGCCCCTTCGCCCAACACACTCCCCCCTCCCCCCTTGGTTTCCCTTTGTTGAGGCCTCTGTTGAGCCTTTACCTGACCAAGGACCATTCCTCCCACTGATGACCAACAAGGCCTTCCTCTGCCACATTTTTGGCTGGAATCATGTTGGTTGATGGTTCAGTCCCTGGGAGTCTTGGGGCATCTGGGTGGCTGAAATAATGGTTCTTTCCATGGGGCTGTAAGCCCCTTCAACTTTTCTGGACCTCCCTCCAGCTCCTCCATTGGGGTCCCCATGCCCAGTCCAATAGTTGGTTGCTAGCATCTGCCTCTATATTTGTAAGCCTCTGGCAGGGCCCCTCTGTAGACAACCATTGCATGCTCCTTTTGGGTATACACTTCTTGTTATCCTTAGTAGTGTCAGGGTTTGTTGACTGTTTATAGGATGAATCCCCAGGTAGGGCAGTCTCTGGGTGGCCTTTACTTCAGCCCCTGCTCCACACATTGTCTTCCTTATTGCTCTTGTGAATATTTTGTTCCCTATCTTAGAGGAACCAAAGCACCCTTACTTAAGTCCTCCTTCTTCTTGAGCTTCTTGTGCTGGGTGATTGTAACTTGTTTCTTTTTAGCTTTTGGGCTAACTTCTGCTTATTAGTGAATGCATATCATGTGTGATCTTTTGTGATTGGGTTGCCTTGCTCAGGGTGACACTTTCTAGTTCCATCCATTTGTCTAAGAATTTCATGAATTCATTGTTTTTAATAGCTGAATAGTACTCCATTGTGTATATATACCACAGTTTCTGTATCCATTGCTCTGTTGAGGAACATCTGGGTTCTTTCCAGCTTCTGGCTATTATAAATGAGGCAGCAATGAACATAATGGAGCATGTGTCCTTATTACATGTAGAAGCATCTTCTGGGTATATGCCCAGGAGTAGTATAGCTGGGTCTGAAGGTAATACTGTGTCTAATTTTCTGAGGAATCGCCAAACTGATTTCCAGGGTGGTTTTACCAGTCTGCAATCCCTACATTTTGCTGCATACAGGAAACACACCTCAAGTTCAAAGACAAACACTACCTTAGAGTAAAAAGCTGGAATACAATTTTACAAGCAAATGGTCTCAGGAAACGAGCTGGAATAGCCATTCTAATATCAGATAAAATTGACTTTCAACCTAAAGTCATCAAGAGACACATAAGGTCACTTCTTGCTGGTCAAGGGAAAAATCTACCAAGAAGAACTCACAATTCTGAACATCTATGCTCCAAATGCAAGGACACACTCATTTGTAAAAGAAATTTTACTAAAGCTCAAAGCACACATTGCACCTAACACAATAATTGTGGGGAACCTCAACACTCCACTATCCTCAATGGACCGATCAGGAAAGCAGAAACTAAAGAGAGACACAGGGAAACTCATTGAAACTTTGGACCAATTGGATTTAACAGATGTATATATATATATATATATATATATATATATATACACACATATATACATACACATATATATATATATATGTGTGTGTGTATATATATATAACATGTGTGTATAACATTTCATCCTAAAGCAAAAGAATATACATTTCTCTCAGCACCTCATGGTACCTTCTCCAAAATCGACCATATAATTGGTCACAAGACAGACCTCAATAAATATAAGAAGAATGAACTAATCCCATGCCTCCTATCTGATCACCGTGGAGTAAGAGTGGTCTTCAATAGCAACAAAAATAACAGAAAGTCCATATACACATGGAGGATGAACAATATTCTACGCAATGAAACCTTAGTCAAGGAAGAAATAAATAAAGAAATGGAAGACTTTATAGAGTTTAATGAAAATGAAGGCACAACATAGGCAAATCTATGGGACACAATGAAAGCAGTGCTAAGAGGAAAACTCATAGCCCTGAGTGCCTCCAAAAAGAAACTGGAGAGAGCATATACTAGCAACTTAACGGCACACCTGAAAGCTCTGGAACAAAAAGAAGCTATTTCACCCAGGAGGAGTAGAAGACAGGAAATCATCAAACTCAGGGTTGAAATCAATCAAGTTGAAACAAAGAGAACCATACAAAGAATCAACAAAGCCAGGAGCTGGTTCTTTGAGAAAATCAACAAGATAAATAAACCCTTAAAGAGACTTACCAAAGGGCACAGAGACAGTATTCAAATTAACAAAATTAGAAATGAAAAGGGAGATATAACAACAGAAACTGAGGAAATTCAAAAAACATTAGATCCTACTACAAAAGCCTATACTCAACACAACTGGAGAATCTGGAGGAAATGGACAATTTCCTAGACAGATACCAAATACCAAAATTAAATCAGGATCAAATAGATCGTCTAAACAGTCCCATAACCCACAAAGAAATAGAAGGGGTCATAGAAAGTCTTCCAACGAAAAAAAGCACAGGACCAGATGGTTTGGTGCATAATTTTATCAGACCTTCAAAGAAGACCTAATACCAATACTCTTCAAACATTCCACAAAATAGAAACAGAAGGAACACTACCCAACTCATTCTATGAAGCCACAATTACCCTGATACCAAAACCACACAAAGATCCAACTAAGAAAGAGAACTTCAGAACAATCTCCCTTATGAACATCGATGTAAAAATACTCAATAAAATTCTTGCCAACTGAATCCAAGAACACATCAAAACGGCCATTCACCATGATCAAGTTGGCTTCATCCCAGGGATGCAGGGATGGTTCAATATACGGAAATGTAATCCACTACATAAACAAACTCAAAGAAAAAAACCACATGGTCATCTCATTGGATGCTGATAAAGCATTTGACAAAATTCAGCATACTTTCATGCTAAAAGTCTTGGAAAGAACAGGAATTCAAGGCCCATACCTAAAGATAGTAAAAGCAATTACAGCAGACCTGTAACCAACATCAAAGTAAGCAGAGAGAAACTTGACACAATCCCACTAAAATCAGGGACTAGACAAGGCTGGCCCCTCGCACCATATCTTTTAAATATAGTATTTGAGGTACTAGCTAGAGCAATTCGACAACATAAGGAAGTCAAAGGGATACAAATTGGAAAGGAAGAAGTCAAACTATCACTATTTGCAGAGGATATGATAGTATACTTAAGTGACCCAGAAAACTCCTCCAGAGAACTTCTACAGCTGATAAACAACTTCAGCAAAGTGGCTGGTTATAAAATCAACTTAAGCAAATCAGTAGCCTTCCTATACTCAAAGGACAAGCAGGCTGAGAAAGAAATTAGGGAAATGACACCCTTCACAATAGCCACAAACAGTATAAAGTATCATGGTGTCACTCTAACCAAACAAGTGAAAGATTGATATGACAAAAACTTCAGGGCTCTGAAGAAGGAAATGGAAGAAGACCTCAGAAAATGGAAAAATCTTCCATGCTCGTGGGTTGGAGGGATTAATATAGTCAAATGGCAATCTTGCCAAAAGCATATACAGACAACGCAATCCCCATCAAAATTCCAACTCAGTTCTTCATAGATCTAGAAAGAGCAATTCTCAAATTCATCTGGAATAACAAAAAACCCAGGATAGCTAAAACTCTTCTCAACAGTAAAATAACTTCGAGGGGAATCAGTATCTCGGACCTCAAGGAATACTACAGAGCAGTAGTGTTAAAAACTGCATGGTATTGGTTCAGGGACAGGGAGGTGGATCAATGGAATAGGATTGAAGACCCAGAATTGAACCCACATATCTATGGCCAATTGATTTTTGACAAAGGAGCTGAAAACATCCAGTGGGAAAAAAAGATAGCCTTTTCAACAAATGGTGCTGGCTCAACTGGAGGTCAGAATGAAGAAGAATGAGAATTGATCCACTCTTAGCTCCTTGTACTAAACTCAACTCCAAGTGGATCAAGGACCTCCACATAAAACCAGACACACTAAAACTAATAGAAAAGAAACTGGGGAAGACCCTTGAGGACATTGGCTCAGGGGGAAAGTTCCTGAACAGAACACCAATAGCTTATGCTCTAAGATCAAGAATAGACAAATGGGACCTCATAAAATTACAAAGTTTCTGTAAGGCAAAAGACACTGTCAAAAGGACAAATCGGCAACCAACAAATTGGGAAAAGATCTTCACCAACCCTACATCTGACAGAGGGCTAATATCAAATGTATGCGAAGAACTCAAGAAGTTAGATCCCAGAAAGCCAAATAACCCTATCAAAAAATGGGGTACAGAGCTAAACAAAGACTTTTCACCTGAAGAACTTCGGATGGCTGAGAAGCACCTTAAGAGATGTTCAATATCATTAGTCATTAGGGAAATGCAAATCAAAACAAGCCTGAGATTTCACCTCACACCAGTCAGAATGGCTAAGATTAAAAACTCAGGAAACAGCAGGTGTTGGTGAGGATGTGGAAAAAGAGGAACACTCCTACACTGCCGGTGGGATTGCAAGCTGGTACAACCACTCCGTAAATCAGTCTGGAGGTTCCTCAGAAAACTGGACACAATACTTCCAGAGGACCCTGCCATACCACTCCTGGGCATATACCCAGAAGATACCCCTGCATGTAATAAGGATACATGCTCCACTATGTTCATAGCAGCCTTATTTATAATAGCCAGAAGCTGGAAAGAACCCAGATGTCCCTCAACGGAGGAATGGATACAAAAAAATGTGGCATATATACACAATGGAGTACTATTCAGCCATTAGAAACAATGAATTTATGAAATTCTTAGACAAATGGATGGAGCTGGAGAACATCATACTAAGTGAGGTAACCCAGTCTCAAAAGAATACCCATGGTATGCACTCACTGATAAGTGGATATTAGCTTAGAATCTTGGAACACCAAAGACACAATCCACATACAAAATGATGTCCAACAAGAAGGAAGGAGTGGACCCTGGTTCTGGAAAGGCTCAATGCATCAGTGTAGGGGAATACCAGAACAGGGAAGTGGGAAGGGGTGGATGGAGGATCAGGGGGAAGGAAAAGGGCATGTGGGACTTTTGGGTGGTGGGGAACCAGGAAAAGGGAAATGAAATGTAAATAAAGAATATATCCAATAAAAAAAGAAAGAAAGAAAGCCACCAGGAACTAGACAACAAGCAGCATTTCTCCACAGATTCTGATTTAGTTCTTACCTCTAGGTTCTTGTCTTGAGTTCCTGCCCTAACTTCCCTTCCTGAGGGACTACAGCCTGATGTGTAAGCCAAATACACCCTTTCCTCTCCAAGTTGCTTTCAGCGTAGTGTCTTCGCAGAAACAGAAACCCTAAAAAAGTCAACTACAAAGAGACCTGAAATAGGTAAGGGAAGTTGGTTTTAACAAACAAATTTATGTTCAACTTTCAACTAGAGCGTAGGCATGGGAGAGTGGCAGCCAGGTTATAGGAGGAACGGGGGAAGACGGGAAGACGGAAAAGTGAAGGCAGGGACAAATGCATAGACGAGGGGAACGTTACCCTGGGTTTCTTTTCTTCCTGCTAAGACAGAACACCTAACAAGAAGCAACTTCCTTTATTGCAGAAGAAGGACGTGGAAGGAGCTCACAGCTGTGGCGGCAGGCTCATTGCTAACATCTACGCTGACCAGGAAGCAGAAGCAGCCAGGACATCAAAGCTAAACTCTAAAGATCCACCTCCTGTCAGTGCACTTCTTCTAGTTACACATCATCACCAAAAGCTTCCAAAACTTCCAGAATTCACTACCCGCTGGGACCAAGTGTTCAAACGTATGAGCCCAAAGGAGCCATTCTTGCATAGGATAATCCTCGAAATCCTCTGGCGCGGAACACCTGTGTATGTTTGCTATAGACTCACACTATGACCTTGGTTTCTGGAACATCCTGTTTAAATCTCTTCCACTCTAATCCACCCCAGCTGTGGACCTCATTTGTACCAGTGATTATAATGGCGTCTCGCCGCAAGGATTTTGAAGACCCATTGTGGTTGTCTTCCAGTCCCTTGGAAATAAACATGTAAACATGGCATTGAGGTCTCAGAAATAAACCAGGGAACACCAATTTGTAAGAAAATTGAACATAATTCTCAGAAAAGGTTATAAGTAGTTTTTTTCAATCCATTTCTCCAAATGAAAAACAACTCATTTAGAATGGAAAATATTTTCACCAAGCTTATTCTTTTGGACCTCTTAATTTGGGGTCTAACTCGGTATTTTGTTTGTTTTTCCTTTAAAAGCTCTTGGAACATTTTTGAGAATGTTTAGATTGAATATTAATATTTTTCTTTGTGTGAAACAATAAACAAAAATGTTCAGTGAGAGATAAATAAACAAATTGCTGGCAGTATATTAAGACACAAACACTGCTTTATTTTTAAAGACTTTCCCCAAATAACTGGAGCTTTCTTATCGACTTTGTAATACAATTCCTGACAATGACTTTTAATCTTTCAAACATAAAAAAAAAAAGAAAAAGAAAGAGCAAGGGAAATTTTAAATCATGCCCCACCAGTAGAAAATGTAACCTCCCAGTATTGTAAAATACTTCATAAATTCTACCAGTGAAGTTCTAGCTAAGCCATGTTTTTAAGCTATGCCAAACTGACTTAAGCTAATGAATGTGGCACTTAAGAAGGCTCTGTAATTTGAATCCTGCCCTTGAGAGATCCTTTACTTGATGTAGAAAGAAAGGGGTAAGAGAAATTACAGAGAATATACCTGGTAATCACTAGAGAAAAATTCATGTCACACATTTTAAGACTTATGTGCTTATCCTAAAGCAAATTCAGTCTCTCTCTCTCTCTCTCTCTCTCTCTCTCTCTCTCTCTCTCTCTCCCCATTCCTCCCTTCCTCCCCATCTCTCAGCATCTGACCCAGCAGGAAACACAGACCAACATATTCTTTATCTGAATATTGGAATGCCTTCTCAGTCTCCTCCTTTTCAGTCAATTTTAGTCCTGGGAAAACAGAAGTAAGCCACAGCTATAGGATTTCTAAGCCTAGAGGTATTTCATTTTTATTCAAATGCTTTAAGCTCCATAAAGTATATGAAACTATATTTTCAGACTTCAAAAAATACAGCAAATACGCATTTTCCTGGCATCATTTAATATTCGACAACTTGTTCCTAAATGATCTTGCTATCTGAATGTACATTTTATCATAGTTTCTCTCCAGTTGGGCGGGACTCTTTGAATCTTCTTTCACTGTATAATTTTAAACTCATTCTTTGAAGCACAGAAATATGACTTTTTGTTGCTGATGAGTTAGGAAATAATTCTTTGAGATGCATTATGTTCAAGAACCATATATTTGTTCCAATACCCAGGAGTGAAATGCTTTTGAGAAATAGTATGTTTGGTAATAGCACATCCTAGAAGTAATAGGAGAGACAGCACTTTGAATGCTATTACATGGCTGCCTATATCTCTTAATCAAGTTCATGTTCACAGTTTGAAACTCTCTGCTTCCATGACTTCTGCCTCAAACTGACACTTCCCCACCATCTTTGGCCTATCTGTCACATTTTGCAATCTGCCTGATTTTTTACGATGTTTGCTATGCATTTAGATCGTTCTGAGAATGTTTAATTCATCCTGATGCTCCTGGAGACAAGTTCAGTATCTGAATTCTAAAAGAAAAAAATCGGGAAAGTCCTAGGTAGAAGGAACTGTTTAATCTTTTTCTAACACCAGATCTTGTGGAACTGACTGTCAGAGGATGAACACGAGGGAGCATAGGTACAGGGGTTCTCAGTATTCTCCAGTAACCACTAGACAGAAAGCAATGGTCAGGCTTATATTCCCTAAACAAACTGTGTAGTCAAGACAACTTACTGTCAAGAATTTAAGATGTAGCCATGCTTGGGAGCCGGATCTGCATCCACTCAGCCTTATTCTGTTCAGAAAGTCTGGGGTGTAGAGAGAGGAAAGTCAAGTCACTCAGCACCTGTGGCCAAACATGCTGCCATGGCAGGTATTAGGTCCACCCTACTGGGTGTGATATAGAAGAGCAAGGAGCTGGTTTACCAAAAGGACACTCTTAATCTCTAAGCTGATTCATGTGGCCTTTTCTTGCAAGGCTTTCTTAAGCAGGTTTATATATGGCATCATTGTCTCTTGCTATCTGTGTTTGTTTACTTTTTGGAGACAGAGTCTCACATATCCCAGGCTGGCTTTGTTCTAAGGATGATCTTAAACCTCTGATTCTTCTGTCTCCGTCTCCCAGGAGCTGGGATGCTAAACAGGCACCATCATACCCATTTTATGGGATGCTGGGGATCAATTCCAGGTCTTCATGTTGGTAGACAAGCACCCTAGCAACTGAATTACATCTTCAGCTTTCCCTTTCGCTGTTTTTATTTTCCTTTAACTGGCATAGTTTTCCTCTAAGGCCTCTTTACTCAAGTTCTCAGGAACTAGAAAGAGCATCCTCAAATGTTTTTGATGAGGGAAGACTTTAAGCTTTGTATATCTGCTGTTTGAAATTCACTTCTTTAATCTGTTAAAAACCTATCAGGTAAAATCTACTCTTCATTTAGTGTATATTAAATACCTACTGTACACAAGAATCTATAATGTGCCTGTGCCTTAGCAAAGATCAAAGAGCTCTCTGGCAGTTCACATTCCCTCTCTACCAGTGGTTCTCAATCTTTGGATTGAAACCCAAAAAAGGGCACATATCAGATATCCTGCATATCAGATGTTTATATTACAAGTCATAACAGTAGTAAAATTACAGTTATAAAGTAGCAATGAAATAACTCTATGGTTGAGAGATCACAACAAGAGGAAGTATATTAAAGGGTCACAGTGTTAGGAAGTTTGAGAACCATTGCTGTACACTTTTTTCTTGCCTCCTAAACAACTCTTATTCACCCTTCAAAGTATCAATGTAGACCTGCATCCCTCATGATTCTGCCTCACTGTGTACCCAAAGACTATAATGGGCTCTTATATCCTGATTTCCTTGAGTCAGTGTACCCTGTTCTACTATGGCAACTCTAGTATCAGATGAATTCAATTGAACCATATGAAAAGTTTTTCTTAGGTCAAAACTTAAACAGTAGCTAGCTATCACGCATGCTACTGCCAACTAAAGAAATGGAAAATGAAGCAATGATAGCCTTCCTAATGATGCTTTGGAATAGTCAAAGCTGACTCAGCTGCCAAGAAGTTCAAAATAGTTGGGTGCCAGGTCTCTGGTTACAAGCCATAGGGCTCTTCCAAAATAGTTTGGAATCAGGTCTCTGGTTACAAGCAATAGGGCTTTGCTATTGTTCCATTGGTGATCTTTATCAAGACCTTCAGAGATGTCATGTGGGCCAACAGACTACAAGGTCACAAAGTCAGAAAATAGAGGGACTATATTGGACTGTCTTGACATTAAAATTAATTTTTAAGTATCTTGACCAAAATGGAGATGATGGAATTCAGGCAACATGTATACCATCAGCTCTTCTTAATGAGGCAAAAATAACAGTGCTCCCCAGAGCAACAATAGGTTGACAGTAGTTATAAAAATTTTTAAAGAATTGTTGGAGAGATCCCACTGGTTTGGGGAGCAGGGAAGCAACAGAGAAGGTGACTAGACAGGTTTTCAATCCAGTCTATATCCAGCTTTGTTGATGAGATAAAGAAGTAAACTATGTAGTATGTAATCATGGACCACTCTGCTTCAATACGGCACCCAAGTTCATTACTGTAGTGACCTCCCCTGAACTGTAGTCATAGGAATGAAAGCAGCATAAATAAATGGGGACATGTCTACTTAGGGGTTGAAAAACATGAATTGTATGAAAAAGTGCAAGGAGGGTGATATAGCTCTCAGGCTCCAGGGATGAGCCCCTACTGTTAGGCTGCTAAATTCTCGTTATCAGACTGCCCTCTGAGTGCTTGTCTCTCTACCCATGGATTAGTGCAATGCTCAGAAATCATCAGAAATGTATCTTTGTGCATTGAACAGTGGTTAACATGGAAATGCACACCTGATCAAAGGACAGAGGGTAAGTACCAGTGGAGTGCTCATCCACAAATGGGACATCGATATCACTTCTTCTTCCCCAGGGGACAGAGCAATTATAAGAGTCAAAAATCAGAGTAGAGCAATGCTTTCGCCCTGAGTGATAACCCAAACTCAAAAGGACATGCATGGTATGTACTCTCTGATACATGGTTATTAGCCAAAATGTTCAGAATACCCATGATCCAACCCGCAGAACAGAAGAAATTAAACAAGAAGGAAGGCACAAGTGAGGATGCTTCAATTGTACTTAGAAGGGGGAACAAAATAGTCATGAGAGTCAGAGAGAGGGAGGGACCAGGGTGAGAGAGGAGAGGGAAGGAGAATGGAGAGAGGGCAGGATCAGACGTGGAGAGAGACAAGAGAGAGTTCCAGGAGGCCAGGAAAATGAATGTAATATGCAGCTCCCTGGAGTGGGGCTTGGGGGGTTTGTCTAGGAAGTCCGAGAGATCCAGGGTAAGGGACGCTCCCGGGAATCCATGCAGATGACCTTAGCAGAATTGCTCAACAGTTCCAATATAGAACCTGAAGAAAACATCTCTAGTACCCAAGACAGGACCCCCAGTGGAGGGATGAGGACATCCACCTACCTACAAAACTTTTGACCCTAAATTCTTCTTGTCAGAAAGAAATGCGGGAACAAAGATAGAGCAGAAACTGAAGGAATGGCTGAGCAGTGACCAACCCATTTTGAAACTCATCCCTTAGGCAGGCACTAATCCTTCACATTATTAATGATGCTATATTGTGGATGCAGACAGGAGCCTAGCATCGCAGCCCTCTGAAAGGCTCTACCCAGCAGCAGCTTCAGACAGATACAGTTACCCACAGACAAACATTAGATTGTAAGAGCCAGCTGCCTGGGGTGGGGGTTGGGGTATTTTCTACAAGTTCTAGAGACCCAGGGTGAGGAGGGCTCCCAGGAGTCAATGCAGAATAGAGGTCAGGGACCTCTATTGAAGAGTTAGAAAAAGGATTGAAGGCCCTCAAGGAAATGGCAAACCCACTGGAAGACCAACAGTGTCAACCTACCTGGACCCCTGGGAACCTCCCAGAGATTGATTCACCAACCAAAGAGCATACATGGGCTGATCTGAGTTCTGTAGCACATATGTAACCCAGGGCTACCATATCTGGCCTCAGTTGGAGAGGATGCACTTAATCCTGCAGAGACTTGATGTATCAGAATGGGCAGTATATAGGAGGGCCTCTCAGGCCAATGGGAGGGGGTATTGAGGAAAGAACTCTTCAAGGAGGGACCAGAAGAGGGTGTCATTTGGGATGTAAATATTATTTAGAAAAGTTATTGAGTTATGGATCCAACTGCCTTGTATGAAGTTACATTTTTAGTGGATAAAATTGGGACAGGATCCAGACTTCAAACATGTGATAGTGCATGTGTTAAGGCTCCTAATCTGTTAATTGGTCATGTTAAAATTACTTCTATTTCTTCTACTATATTTGATGTGATTTTTATTGCTTGTACACTTTCTAATTGTTTTAATGTGTTGAAATGTGACGTGTCTGTTATGGTGGTCTATCAACCAGTTTTTGTTTTATTGCCTGTGAGTAGTATAGGACCTTTGTATTCTGAAGAAAGAAAGAAAGAAAGAAAGAAAGAAAGAAAGAAAGAAAGAAAGAAAGAAAAGCTTGTAGATACTGGAATGTTGGAGACAAACGCTCAAATTAAAGGGCTGGAGTACAACCATCTTACAGTTTGTCCTAAGTCATGTATGCAACTGACTCAGCACCATTCCTTACCCGCTGTTCCAGGGACTAGCTAAACAATAAACTGACTAAATATTTAGTCACCAGAACCTTAAACAGGAACTAGCTAGTCAGTAAACTGACCTTTACCCAACCTTCCTTACCCTCTCATTCCTAGGATATTTCACCTGATTGTTTCAAATTATATCACCTTCCCCGTTCCCCCTCCTTACTGCTTAAAACTCACTGTCCTCATTACAATAAACAGACCTTGACAACGATTTTGCTTGGTCTCGCTCTCCTATCTCACCTGTTCTTCTAATTTTCAGGCCGGATACCCCTCGGACCCAGAAATAACTGAGTCCAGTGGGACAGGACACTGGAAGAAGTGAGTCAGGCTTTAAGCAGAAGCAAGAGGGTAGTGGGCTTGATCTTTGCTGGTATAACAGCTTTAATTATATTAATAACTAGTACTACTGCCAGCAATTGCTTTGACACAAGAAGTTAAGACAGCTACTTTTGTCAATCATTTAGCAAAGAATGTTACTAATGTTCTGAGTATTCAAGAGGATTTGAATAGGTGTTTGGAACAATGGATTGATGTTCTCTATAATACTATTCAAATTGTCCGAGAGGAGGTTCAGAGTTTAAGAGTAAGGAGCCACCTCCAGGGTCATGCTAAATACCAACAGATTTGTGTTACTTCTAGAATTTACAATGATAGTCACTATAATTGGGGAAAAGTTCAAAGACACTTTTAGGGTATTTGGCATAATTCTAACACCTCTCTGAATGTTCTAACCTTGAAGGCCAAGACTATGATTGTAAAGAACGTTGCTCCATTGAGCTTTGATGTTGCAGGTATCACTGATAAAATTATTCATGGCCTGATGTCACTATTCCCATCTTGGTCAAGCTTCAAAGATGGCATATAAAGCTTGATCTTGCTAGTCCTCCTTGTCCTGGGAATACTTTTATTCCTGCCTATTGTGATAAGACTTGTCTTTATCAACTTCAATATGTTGGCAGCCAAAACACATAGCTAGAAACTAAAAATGAATCTCCATACTGAGTTATTAATTTATAGGGCTGGCAAGCTAAGGACGGGTAAGATTCTGCACAGAGACTTACCAACCTAAGACAGAATAGCAATATTTTTGATAATGCATATTCCATGATGGGTAAGAAAGGTATTCTTGTCAGAATGACCGGCTCAGTCATGTTATGAGACAAAAAGTGGAAGAGATGTGGAGAGCTTTTGAGGGCCACTTGCTTCTAGACACTTAGGGAGAATTTGACTTGGGGCCAGGACAAAAGAAGTAAACTCAGGTGGGAATCGACTTTGGGCAAGGCCTCAGGAAATAGGCCCAGATTAAGAACATTTACATTTGAGTAAATACAAAGCTCAGAGCAGGCTCAGCTGAGGCATGTGTTGTATTTCTTTTGTCTTAGTCATCCTGACTAGCCCTAGAAAGGTGTTTACCAGATTTTGTTTGTTCCTTGACCCAGAACTGATCTTATCATTTTGCATGTAGTTAAAGTGGAATAAAAGTAGACTGGAAAAAAATAAACCCACTTCAGCCTGAGCACTGGCTAGGGTCATGGGAAAGAAAGGAAAGAAAGAATAGAAAGAAAGAAAGAAAGAAAGAAAGAAAGAAAGAAAGAAAGGAAGGAAGGAAGGAAGGAAAAGAAAGGAAGGAAAGAAGGAAGGAAGGAAGGAAGGAAAGGAAGGAAGGAAGGAAAGGAAGGAAGGAAGGAAGGAAGGAAGGAAGAAAGAAAGAAAGAAAGAAAGAAAGAAGGAAAGAAAGAAAGAAAGAAAGAGTTCAAATATCAACTGATGGCAGTATTATCTTGATCCAACAGGAGTCTGAAACTAAACTGTAACTCTCAGAGCCTTTAGGCAGTAAGAGAAGTCTGCAGCACTAGCTGTAAGGGAACCATAGAACCCTGGGATTGCACTGCATGACACCAAGTCTCTGGGCATTCAGACTCCCAGAGGGGTAGTGACAGAAGAGCAATGAGGCATGATGACAAGGACCGAGGCTAAAATAGTAGGGGGTTGGTATCTGCAGTATGTGAGGCATGCTTGAAGGAGTTTATGCTGTTTAATCTGAAGAACATGAGGCTTGAGGGAGCTGTGGAAGCTTTCCCACCATGATTGAAGAGCTGTCATGGGCAGAAATGGAATTGACTTATTCTTGTGAATCGGGGGATTAGAAAGATCAAGGAACAAAGTCATAGGTGGAAGTAGAGGGTATCACAGACAGTATGGAACTTCTAAAGAAAAGAGCTGTCCAGAAGTAGTGTGAGCCACTAGAGCAAGTAAATGTCACACCCATGGAGGGCACAGTCATTTGTCAGCTGCCAGCCCTAGAAGCAATCTGTAAATTCTTAAATCTAAGGAGAAACTTGAGATACAAACCAACCTTAGAGTTTCCAGAAATCCTAATGTTTCTTGATACTGACAAAACTATGAACCAGATTGATCAGTAAAATCACCCACTCTTTCTCGACTCATTTTATGGATGAGAAAACCAAGATGGCTGGAGATAAATAGAAAGACCACAGGCATGGGGATCATAAAGCCTCGACTGAAACCCAGACTCCTTGGGCCTTGCTAATTTTGCTTCCACTCTGAACTTGATATTTCCAAAATTGATCTTGGCCCATTGCCCAGATTTATCTTTTTAAATAGTTGAGTTAATTTGAAAAATAACCCTATATGCACTTGAACACACTCCCCACATACATGATTGTGAATGTAAATTGTACTGAAAAACAAAAAACGTGTGTGTGTGTGTGTGTGTGTGTGTGTGTGCCAACTATCCTCAGGCAACTATTGTTTACATTCCCCAATATCTTTGTACCAATTTCTGAGCTAGTCTTATAAATACAAAAATATATAAGACACTACCTTTTTCCAAGGGGCCCATGGATCCAAAGTATAGGAGGAGAACAAAAGATGTACAAGACAATGCAGTTAGTGAGTATTTGACAGAGACAATGTGTGAAGGGACTGAACTTCTAACTAGATTCAGGAAAACTAGAGAAGAAATCACAGAACTTGTGACACTTGACTACCAACTTAGGGCATGTAGAAAGGAGAATTAGGAGAACAGAATATGCATAGAAGGGCATAGAACTTTTCCATAGAAGTTGGAAAGTTTAGATAGGACATGGGGTAATAGAGTAACACAAGGAAGTGATGGAGGCTGGAACCACACTTAAAATCTATGCTTCAGAGTTCAGAATAGACAACATACAAAAGTGCTTGATCACACATGTTTGTGGAGGACCACAGTGGAAGCTCTGTTGGAGATGGGCATCATCTTGGCTATGTTGGACAAGGCTAGACTGGAAGTATAGCTGATATTTATTTCCATATTGGTATATTGTGTCTTTTGCCCTACTTACTAATAATATGACATTCATATTTCTGGATCAACATTATAAAAAAGAAAAAAAGAAAAACATCATAAATGTTTACATGTCTTTCTTTCTTGTCTCAAATGGCAGCCAGCATTTCAGTCCAGAGATGGTATCAGTGTGTTGTGCATCCACATCTCTGGTATAGGCCATGGGAGACCTCAGCAAATGTCTAACAAATTTATGTTGGAAAAAAAAACTACAGATGAGATACAAGAGAGAAAATATATATTTTAACTTTAAAACAACTGGGAAAAACCATGATCATTTTAAAATTTATTACTTGGCAAATAATAATTATACACATATTTATGGATGGCAATGTTTATATATGTATATGTGTGTGTGTGTGTGTGTGTGTGTAAGCCCACATGTTACAGAATTATTAAGTAAACTCATTAACATATTTATCACTTCTCATAATCATCCTTCTATGTTATGAATATTTAAAATCTACTTACCTAGCAATTTCAAAATTAATATCCCATCATAATGACTATGGCTACCATACTATGAAACAGGTCTCAGCACCTCATCTATTTCATTGGATGGAAATGTGGCCTCCTTATCCAAATTCTTTCCCTCTCACTCATTTGCCTAGCCCTATCTCTTACCCATCACCATTCTATGATCTATCTATATAAATCCGGTTACTGGAGATTATACATACATATATATATATATATATATATATATATAATATATATATCATGTATATATAATATATATAATATACATATATATGTATATATATAAGATCATGGTGTAATTTAATTTTCAGTATTTGGCATAATGCCCTAATTTTTCTCTAACCACTCCCCTTAACA
The DNA here is from genome assembly GCA_964023405.1 of Apodemus agrarius. Lineage (NCBI taxonomy): Eukaryota > Metazoa > Chordata > Mammalia > Rodentia > Muridae > Apodemus > Apodemus agrarius. The sequence continues at coordinate 107,598,401 of OZ030011.1, read as the reverse complement.
CAAGCTTCACCAATGGGTCTCCCTAGGTCCATTTAGTCTACCTCGCTAGGTCCATTTTCTTACCTTCCAGCCTAGTTAGTATGGATACAGTTTGATCCATTTCTACCCTAGAGGTTGATCCATGTTGGCTAGTATCCATCAACACAGTACATTCCTTTAACCATAGTAAGTTATTTTAAGATAGCCATCATCCCAATTAAGGATATAAAACACCATGAAGCATTTTCAGGCATTCACAGAGAAGAGACCTATGGCCTTTTCCATGGATTTTTTTTTTCTTTTAATGTTATTTATTTATTTATTTATTTACTTATGTCTCAAATGCTGCCCTGTCCCAGTCCCCCTTCACAGAGACCCTCTCCCTGTCCCCATTTCCCTTCTCTTCTGAGATGATGAGGTTCCCCTGGGAATCCCCTCACCCTGGTATATTGAGCCTTTACAGAGTAGGCATATCCTCTCCCACTGAAGCCAGACAAGGCAGCCCCTTGGCAACTGGATACCATAGTAAGGCTACAGCTTTAGGGAGAGCCTCCAGCCCAGTTGTCATGGGAACCACATGGAGACTAAGCTGTATGTCTGCTATATATGATACCAGGAGTCTCATTCCAGCTCATGTGTGTTCTTTGGCTGGTGGTTCAGTCTCTGGGAAATCCATGGATTAAAAGGTAAACAGTGGGTACACAATGCCTGGAAGGTAAGCAACCATCCTCTGACCATGAAGCAAGACTTTGCTAAGAGAGTGAGCCCCACATAACACTTGCCAGAGCTCATCAGTAGAGAGAAACAAAACCAAAGGCATGGCATGAGTCAAGTCCATCAAATGGACTTCCATCTGCCTGAGTCCCTCATCTTCTCTTGCTTCAACTAATTTGAAGAAGATTCTCAGTCACCTACAACCCCAGTCTCCTAATGGATGCTAATTCAGGAAGAGAAATTGGTAGTATAAAGTTATGATTTTTATCCCACATGCCTATTTTAAAAGTGTTTGGGAGTTAGTTGTTTATCCAGAAAATCACATCTGTATGATAACTTTCTAGGTATATAAAAATACCTGTAAGTTGATTCTCCAGCTTCTGTGCTTCCACTGTACATGTAGCTTCTCTGGCACTGCCTATGTCTAACAGAACAAACATTCACTCCCTGACTTCCTGTCTTACTGATTTGTATGTTTCTAGTAAGTACCAGTAGTCTCTATTCCTCTCTGCGTTTTCCACAGCAGGGGTTGTCACAAAGCAGGTGTCTTCAAAGTTAGTGGAAGTGATTTGCATCTGTTCTCTCTGTTCTGGTCTGAGTCCTTCCCAGGTTGTACAACATCAAGCTTGGAGCTGTCTCACTGGGCATGCTTTTCAAAATCCAATTGAAAAATCATGAATTTAGTGAAATATTTTCTTCTGAGTCACTCACACATGTGAAAGAAATGATGTTCCCAAGAGGAACAGAACCAGTCACATATTTTTGAGGGCAAAGGTAATATTTGTTTAAGTGATATTTTTAGGAGTAATGCAATATTGAAGAAAAGTCTTTCATCTTATTTTTATAGATGTAGGAAATGATGTTTTGTCAAGAGTGAAATATAAACCTAAACACAGAGAAACTCAGCTGCTAGAGCCTGTTCTCTCATACATAATAATAATTTTTCTCTGATTTAAAAAACCAAGTCAAAGACTATTGAACCAATTAACATTTCCTTTTGCCCAATAATTACTTTAGTTGTCATCACAGAAAATCATGTCAATTAATTAGTCTGACTTCCCATTGTCATCTTTGACAACTTTTGAAAATTGTTTGCAATGAACAGAACTAAAGGAGAGGAAAGAAATTAACTTTCTAGAGTGTTTCATCTGTGCCGATCTGTTTTTAATTTGCCTTTAACTTACTATTCCATTTTAATCCTTATGACAATTGTCCTTTTATTCATCACTCGGTTGATGTTACTATAGCAATGGGTATTGTCTAGTGGTAAACAATGTAGAACTACAGGGAAAACAATAGAATGAAATAATGAACCTTTGCAGAATATTGGTGTTCTGGTTGAATTGGAACTGGGTTGCTAAAATCATTAAGGTGATGTTCCTCTAAATAATTGGTATTTTAAATGTTGGTCAGTGAAAGAGAAGCAGCCACTGAAGAGCATAGAAGATGATCTCAATACAAGAAGAGCGGCATCAAAGACTTTGAGGTAGTCATGGACTGAGAGAATACCCAACAAGGTAGAATATTCATCCCTTTCATTAAAGAAAGACGCACTGAAATACACAGGGCTTCGATAAATTATAGGGGAGAGGAAAGGAAAGAAGAGGAGAGGAGAGGAGTGGAGGGGAAGGAGAAGGGAGGGGAGAAGAGGAGATGAGAATTCTTGAGTCAGGAGAATAGGAGCCACTTGGCAAGCATATAATGTTATTTATAGCATTATAGCTGGAACGTTCGAGATCTAAGCTTTAAATTCATACTTAAGAGTCTGTGCTTTTTCCAGAGACAGTTCTACAATGCTGAAAGGGCAAACTCAAGAACATAGATCTTTAGCCAAATGTTTGCCTATGCTGGCATTTATGTTAGCAATCAAAGAAGTACCTGAATAAAGGAAATAATAAAAATAGCAATAACTAATGTAGGGAGCAGTGATCACCTAAATTTTCTCTGGGCTGAGGAAAAGGGGTACTAAATCTTAACAAAAAATGAAAAACGTGGTAGCATCATTAACAGCCTGCTATGTCTGTGAAGTGCTTTGCATGTCATATACGCAACTTTTCTCCAAACAACCTGAGAGGCAGAACAAACAAAACCACGATATTGACATTTTGGGATTTTGCTATAAATGACAACTTTGAAACTCAGTTTGAAGAACATGGCTTTTTTTTTTATTCAGGATTACAAACCAGTGAGAAGCAAAGGCTGATCTGGGTTCTGTAGGGTCCTGGCTCTGAAATCTCTCTCCTTTCCTCCCCAGCTATGGGATTGCTGTTATCAAGCTGGAGATCAATAATAGGAATCTTTTAATGAAAGAGGAGAAAAGAAGAAAGAGGAGGTGACAAAGAAGGAGCAGAGAGGGTGCAGAGAGAATAGAAAGAGAAGGGGTAAAGAGGAGAAGAGGGAAAGGAGGAGAGGAGGGGAGACAAAAGGAGAGGAAATGGTCCCTTTTCTTTCCCTTTCTTCTTATTCAGCTTTCATAGGTTAAGTCCCAACTGCACTTTCTCCTGATTCCAATCCTCCTAGTGCTCCTTGGCCTCCCCTTTCCCCTAGATCCACCTTAGATTTTTTTAAGCCCACAGTAATTATGATTCAACCTCCCTTTAAGCCCACCTATCAGAAGTAGGGGAAAAGAAAGGTTAATAGGAAACAGAGGTTGTTGACCTGTTTAGAAGTAGTTCTTTGAGGAGATCCCAATCTTTGTTGACAGGATATTAGCAGTTCCATCTAAAACACCGAGCAATCAGTAGCAGCAGTCCAGTCTAATGAGGGAACACTGAACATAAATCAGTAGCCATGGCTCAACTTCAGTATGATTCTGCAGAAGCAGCAAGAAGCAGCCAGGATATCATGTAAAGTTCTTTGATGAGTTACTCTCTACAAAATCACAACAAGTGAAGGTCAGTGACCACCCAATGTAATGTGAACCAATACAAGAGCTTTATCACTCCATCTATGGGGTTATATTTATATTCTTTCTAAGCATTATGAGTCCTCCCATGTGTCTGCTTCAGCAAAACATCACATGAAGCAACTGAGTCTCCAAAGAAACCAGAAATGTCCACTTCACATCCACCTGTGAAAGTCTTTCTCCCTAACAAATCTTCCTCTGTTTCCATTCAAAAAATAGACCTCCCAGGATATCAACCATACATGGCACATCAAGTTATATAAAACAAGTTGTCAACTTGACTATATCTGGAATGAACTACAATCCAGAAATGGAGACCATACTTGTGATCCCAATCTTGAGGCTGGAAGACACAGGCTTTTGATCTATAAGGCATAGTGGCCATTAAAACCTTAGGTCCAGGCATGGTAGTTCACAACTTTATTCCCAGGTGACAGTGGCAAGCAGATTTCTGATTTCAAGGCCAACATATTACAGAGCAAGTTCCAGGTAAATACAAGGTTAGGCAGTAAAGAATATCACCAAGAACAGAAAACTGGTGAGGATATGATAGAACTCATCACCTTTGTCCATCTGGCTCTGGCTTTAGAGTCAAGAATAGAAGGAGTTACTGAGACAATTGATACTGGTTAGCTGGAGTTAAGAAATTGGTGGTGATTAAGAAGAGACCTGCATTCTCTGAGTTGGCCACACTCACCATGGTAGTGTTAATGGTAAGACATGCACTATGATTCGTTCCTGTTTCCTGACTCCAAACTCTGCTTCTCTGACACAAGAAGAAATGTCAAATAATATAATTAACCATTTTTGATTTGGAAAAAGAAGGAGGAAGAGGAGGAGGAGGAGGAGGAGGAGGAGGAGGAAGGAGGAGGAGGAGGAGGAAAAGACCAGCTTTACTGAGGTAAAGCCTTCTGGGAAGTGCTTTCTGAGGGCACAAAGAAGCTGTTTTCCAGAGATATACCTCATGCTGATAATGTGTGAGAGTCACTCAAGTGGTGCTGGTTTTGAAGGCATGAAACAGTCATGAACATCAGCTGAGGCTTGGCAACATGAGAAGCCAGAAAATGCCATTATTGAAGGTACATCCTCAGTGGCAGTTGAAGACTCAGGACTGAAGAGGTCATACCAAGAACTTGAGGCTTGGCACCCTGAAGGGAGCATGTGAGAGACTGCTGATGAGATGCAGTCTCTCATCAGCATACCTCTCATCAGATACAGTCTAGATGCAGCAGAAAGATACATATCTCTCATCAGATACAGTCTAGATGCAGCAGAAGGCATCAAGATAGTGGAGATGCCAGTACCATGGGATGACAAATGGAGAACAATGGAGCAGCAACAGAGTGGAGTCAGCCAGAGCCTCCTCCTAGTTGCCTTCCAATCAATATAGAGAACTCTCTGCTCTTCCAGTGCCACGTCTGTCTCGATGCTACCATGATTCCTGCCATGAGAATAAAGGACTAAACCTCTGAAACTGTAAGCCAGCCACAATTCACCTTCATAAGAGTTGCCTTGGTCATGGTGTCTCTTCACAGCAATAAAACCCAAATGAAGACAAGGCACAAACTCTCATATCAAGGCTAGATAAAGCAACACAGTAAGAGGAAAAGGATTCTAAGCACAGACAAAAGAGTCAGAGACATCCTCATCCCCAATGTTAAGAGTCCCACAAGAACACAAACAATATCATTATATGCAGAGGATTTATCTCAGACCCATACAGAATTTGTGATTGTCACTTCAGTCTCTATGAACCCCTATGACCCCTGTTTAATTGATTCTGTGGGATGTGTTCTCATGGTATCCTAGACTCCTCTGTCTCTATAATCTTGCCTGCAAGATATGTTCAGGTAATGGTAGCACAGAAATTGTGGGAGTGGCCAATAAAAGACTGGTCCCACTTGAGGTCCACATCATGAGAAGAATGTGAAGTCTGACACTGCCCAGACAGCCAGGAATCAGAGGCTGGATAGTCCAGAGACCAGAATAGAAAGACTGGAGGGAAAAATTCTCATGTCAGAAGAATGAGAGCCACTTGGCAAGCATGATTGACAGCACTGAGCTGAGGAATGATTAACATCCTAAAGCCCAAATTCTAGAATTTTTATTTTTCATTTTTTGAGACAGGGTTTTTCTTTGTAGCCCTAGCTATCCTGTTACTTATTTGTAGATGAGGCTAGCCTTGAACTCAGAGATCTGCCTATTTCTGCCTCCTGAGTGCTGGGACTGAAGGCATATATATACCATCACCCAGCTCAAATTCTACAATTGTTAATGGCTTATATAATTCCCAAGTTTTCCATTGGCACAAATCAGCAACATTAATGTGAGCTTATCTATTTGGACTTTAACTTCTAAGGTCCTCAAAAACAGATAAGTCTATTCTTTTTATATGTAGAAATGTCTACCTACAGTATGTGCCTAGTATTTATGGAAGACAGACGCATCAGACTTCCTGTAACTGGAGTTACAGATGGTCGTATACCTCTATGTGGGTGCTGTAAACTGAGCTCTCATGCTCTGCCAGAGCAACAACTGCTCTGAACCAATGAGCCACCTCTCTAATCCCACTGCTAGGGCCTTTTATGTACTAATTTATAGAAGTAGAACATAATTTCTACTTCCCATTTTTCTTGTTTTGGCAAGTGTAGATATCTCTAAAGGATAGCAGAAATTGTCTTTTGGAGTGTTGGTAATACACCTACAAATGTGTGACCAGCCTTCCCAAAACCTAGAAATATTGAAATCTGCAGTTTATATAGTATAAAGACATATACAGACAAGAAAACTGTGGTATTATACTAAAAATATGTTTCTGAACACCCAGTAGAAAAACCCAAACTAGATTCTCTTCAAGGTATTGATTAACCCAGTGCCATTTGGACCCTAGCAAGTCATGTGCCACCATACCAAGTTGGTTGTTGTTTTTAGGGGGGGAGGGAACTGCTTGTTTGTTTGTTTTTTTAAAACAGACCCACACCTCAGTCCAGACTAGCCTAAAATTTACTCTGCAGCCCAGGCTGATGCTGCCCTCTTCCTTTAGTCTTAAGTATTGGCATTACAAATGTGACTCAATATGCTTAGTTATTTCTGGAGAAAGACTAAATCATGATCCAAGTGGTGAGGCATACCTATAGCCTTAACATTTGAGCCTGGGGCAAGAGAATTAATATCAGTGCCACCCTGGACTTTGTAGAAAGATTCTGTCTCCAAAAGAAACAACAGCAACACAATTGTGTTGTTCTTATGAGCCAGAGAAAGTCTTCCTTTTTCCTTAACAAGGATTCATGTAAGGCAAATTATGTAATTTATATAAATGAAATAAAGACTGAAACAGAGAAGCCAAGTGCAGATAAAGGCTTAATTAATGGCAACTCTGCTCACTTTCACGTCTTCAAGGACTATCCTACCCTCTCCATCATTACTACCTTTATCCCAGTTCCCTGCTTCCCATCTGGACCACTTCATCACATTCCAAATGAGTTTCTTGGCCTGAGTCTCTTTTCTTGTCTACTTTTAAATTGCAACCAGAGTGATACGTTCAAAGACCTAAATATTTGCATCAACCCCATGCATAAAACTCAGAGTTATTTTTAATTTCTCCTTTGATAATGACTGAAATTCTTCATGTTCAACTTTCAAGATGCAGTGTGCTGCAGTGTCAGCTGGGTATCACTGACAAGTTCTCTCAACCCTCTGACTCTCTCCCTTACCACACTTAACTGGAGATGTAATTAAATATGGAACTATGCAACTATTTGCCCCAAAGTGTGTCTGATTGACTGAAGCTAAGGATGTTGGTGTTTCATATAGAATAAGGCTTTATAACACTCTTAAGTGTCTGGTCCAGAAATGTCTCAAGATAGAAGGAGATGATGCTGCCAGGTTATGATTCTCAATTTTTTGAATGTTATAAACCTTTGAAGATTTTTGAGCCTGGAAGTAATATACATAAAAAGTTTCACCAATTTGCCCCAGAAAATTATTGAGAGAATTTAGCTCTATTTCTTCTGTTTAATTCTCTGAAGGCCTCTGCTATATGTTGGAAGTTTCCAGAATGAATCCCCCTGGAGGCAATAAAAGTCCATTGAAAAAGTTAATGTTTTGCCAAGGTGGTTCCAAGAACCACTCTTATGCCAGCTTTCTGAGGCAGGAAGTATAAACAGCTATGAGTTGTTCGTGTTCTGTGCTGCCCTAGGCCAAGGAAGATGCAAGATTTCTAAAATTTGAGCTGCAGAAGCTTTGGAGCATCAGCTGAGCCTCAGGCCATAGCTCAGAAAGATTTAGCAGCACTGAAGTGAAATCCAGGCAGACCTAGGATTTATTTCTAGAGATTGTCACAATACATAACCAGCTAGAAGATTTGCATAAACATCCGTTTATAGGTTGTCAATATAAATATAATGGATGTGTACGTAAGAGTTTGTTCACCCATTCATCTTAAAGAACTGCTAAGTAGCTGCAAGGAACAGAGCAAATGCTATCTATGTCCACTACTCATAGGAATCCAGATAGGGAGGGGGGAATAATAAGTGAATTCAATCCAAAATATTATTTTCTTTTCAAGTCTGTCTGTCCACAGACCTACACCAGAGACAATCAAAAAACAAAATAAGTGCATGCTTCATTATTGTCCTGGAAGAGTTCTCTGGCATGAGTAAGAGAGCCCTGATTTTGTAAATGAGAAAGGGCAAAGTTCCCTGGAATGGTGGATTAATTCACTTTTGAAGAATGTTGTCCCTGAGTAAACTTTGCTGCATGATTCAGTCCTTTAGTTTTCACTTGAAACTAATATTCTAGTACACTGAATTCTGCATCTGCCTGATGCCTTGGCTTCTGTGTTGGAGTCACATTCTATGTGAGTGTTGAGGAGATGTTGGGGATGGAGAGGATGGGAGTGGGTAGATGGGTGTGAGTAGGAGTGGGTGTGGGTCAGTTGGTGGGTGGGTAGCTCTGGATTGTTGTGGGTGGACAGATGGATTGTTGAGGGTGGGTGTAGGTGGAGGCCCCAGGTCAATGTATGCATTCTCCTGTTCATGGTCCACAGTTTTGATGAATCTCAGAATCTAGAGTTCACCTACATGCCTAGACTGGCTGCCCAGGAAAGACCAATGATCTTCCTGTTTCCAGGTCTCCATTGGGATTACAGAAGCTCTCCCTTTCATGTGGGTACTGGGGATTGAAGCCACAAGAGCAAGCTTGTATGGCAAGCCCATTAGCAACTAAGCTATTTTTCCAACCCGCATTTATACTTTAGATAATTTTTCAAAATCATATTTGGCTATATTGTGGGAAAATGTTTCCATTAAAAAAATCTTGGGAGTGGTTTTCTATGTGTTGGCAAGATTATCAAATAAATGTAGGGAAAGAGTCCTTTGCTTGGATTTGAGGGGAAGTCATAATCCTTTCCCTCCATCAGAGATGAGATATGCACACAGTTTGTACCAAGGCTTTACTAACGCACCATCATTTCAATACCTTTCGCCAGAAGGCATCATGTGTTAAGATGTTCTTTCCCAATTTTAATTTTGCATGGTTTTTCCTGTGTAGAGAATTATGAGTGCTTACATTTCCATTGCTGAGACTCTAACACAATGCCCATTTTGGGTTTTTGCATTGACCCTCATGATCAGGTCAAGGGAAACCCACAGAGTCCTACCTGCTGCAGACCATCCTTCTGTCACAGAAGCTATATCCTTGTTTCTCTGGGCTGACTTCTCAAAGGGATATGGATGTGACTAGAGGTCAAGTTCTTGGTGGGAATGGCCAGGCTAATAGTCAGTCTGTTGAGTGAGTTAGAAAGAGGTGGGACTGAGAGGCAACAGATTAGAACTCATAACCAGCTACTGTGAGATCTCTGGAAAGCCATTTGACCTGACTAAAACCATATTTTATCAGTAGAGAAATCACCACCATGATTCTGCACCCAAAACTGGCTGTCTGTGGAGAAGTCTGGTGTGCTAGCACTTGGCACATGACAGCTTGACTGTGGAGCTTCAATTACATGTCTAAGTGATGAGCTTGCCCTACACCAGACCCTGACCATCTGATAGCAAGTTGTTTTTATTGAGCCGAGATCTCCAGTACTGTCCTAAGCCAGAAATCAGCACATTAGAGGCTACAGAGCAGCCAGTGGTGAACACTGTCTGCAGAAATGAGTAATATCAGTGGTTCTCTGTGAATCTTAGCATCTCCTTTCTTCTCACCGGGATAGCAATGGTACATCAAATTTTCTGCGGTGTTTGAATAGATAACTTCAACTTATTGTGCAAACATAAAGACCTGAGTTTGATCACCAAACTTATAGAAAAAGCCAACAGCTGAGCATCACACCATGTATTTATAATCTTAGCCCTTGAAGACAAAGGCTGGTAGAACCCTAGCCAGTCAGGCTAGTCTACATAGTAAGTAAGAGATCCTGTCTCAAAAAACCAAAGTGACTGAGAAATGATGACCACTGTTGACATCTGGTTTAAACACATGAACATATGTTCACAGACACATAAATATAAAGAGACTAAAATTTTTGCTATTGAGTTAACAGGGTGACAGCAAAGTGGCCTTACCTCTTATTCCTCAATATCCTCTAACATCCCTGGTTTCAATAAACCTCAATCCAGAGAGTAGTTTGCAGAGAAGCAATTGATGGAGAAGGCATATTGGACCTAGCAATGCAGAAACAGCCTGTCAACTGACCTAGAAAAGGGGCTATGTGGCCATGTGACTGGAATAAAGATGAGTAGAGGCAAGGTACAAACTGTGGAGAATGCTTGTCTTAGACAATGGATCCTGGGCTGCAGTTCCCTTACCTAAGGCTGAATATAGAGTAAAACTCTAAGGCACAGAGGACCGTGATGAGTGCTTAGTGCAAAAATGAAGGACAAACCAAAGCAAGCAGAATGAGCTGATCTTCTAGATGCTCCTGCAACTCTGAGCATGACATTTCCAGAGAAAGGCTTGTACTCACTAGATCCACTAACATTCACTTCATGTAGTGTGTGTGTTGATGTGCTGTATACTACCATGATAGAATGCCTGAGACTGGGTAAGATTAAGTGAACATAAATTTATTTCTTGAGCCAGAAAATGACTTAGTGGGTAAAGACACCTGAGTTTGATCCCAGAAACTAAACAGCTGAAGGGGAAAACCCATTGCCCAGGTAAGCCCTCCTTAGATATATGACAGATAGGTATATAATAGATAGATGGATAGATTAGATTAGATACATACATACATATGTACGTACGTACATACATACATATATACACACACAGGTGATAGATAAACTGATGGACAGATACAGGTGTTTGTGTATTATGGATAATTTTTTAAAATTTTTTTATTGGTTATTTTATTTATTTAAATGTCAAATGTTATCTCCCTTCCATATTTTCTTCCCAAAACCCCTATTCCATGCTCCCTGCTTCTATGAGGGTGTTCTCCCAGCCACCCACCCACTCCTGCCTCACCGCCCTAGCATTCCCCTTTACTGGGGCATCAAGGCCTCAGGACCAAGGGCCTCTCCTCCCTTTGAATCTGACAAGACCATCCTTGGCCATATATGCAACTGGAGCCATGGGTCCCTTCATGTGTTCTCTTTTGTTGGTGGTTTAGTCCCTGGGAGCTCTGGCATAAGCACAAATGCTCGCTTAGTAAATTCTGCTGGAACCTGACTGTGAATCTGACATTCAGAAAACAATCTTCCCCTGATTTCCATTACCCTGGGAGCAGCATAAATTCTGTCGCCAGCTGACAAGTTTCCTCTGGCCCAGCCCATCTGAGGTCTTGGCTCAGATCCAGCATTTTAGAGCATTGAACCTACTTAGTTCTTGATCTACTCCAGAACCCTTGACTCTGCTCTGCCTTCGATCCAGCATCTGCTTCCCCTGTGAGTTCCCTCTGCCTGTTCTCTTGTCATCACTCAGATCTCAAATGAAATGTCACTTCCTCCAGGAGGCCCTCACTCACCATTCCGTTTAAGGTAGTCCCGAACATAGCCTGTCCTAAGGTTGTTTCATCCTCAGTACACTTTTTTCACTGTTTCTTGTATATTATCTGTGTAGCCCATCGAATGGAGGCTCTCTCAATGTAACCGTCACTGCTCCCTGATTTATGGCCTCTTAAAACTCATAAATTTGTTACATACAAGAACTCATGAACTTCAGTAGCCAATCAACTCCTCCCCAGGTCTGCGGCTGCAATTACTGCCCAGGACCCCAAGGAGCCAGGTTGCAATGTAAATCAACTCCAGCGATACAGCGGGTCCCACTGGAGGTGGCTATAAAATTTAAAGCAAGAATGGCCACCAAGTGCCTGAGTTATGATCCAGATCACAATGGCTCAACTGGAATAACTAATGAGCCTGAGCAAACTCTGAAGATTTCTACATTTTTTTAAGTCCTTACAGTGGCTGGGAAGATGGCTCAGTCAGTGAAGCACTGCCACTCAAGCAGGAGAACATGAGTTCCAATCCTAAGCACCCACATGCGATGTCCTGTAACTGTGACCGCAGCACTGAAGGGACAAAGAGAGAAAGTTGGAGCTGCTCACTGGTCAGCCAGCCTGGTCAAGTCAGTAAACTCCACATTCAGTGAGAAATCCTGTCCCCTGGAAAAAAAAAAAAAAACACAGTGAGAGTTGATTGGGGAAGATCCTCGACATTGTCTTTAATCTCCACAACATGTGAGAAAACACACCAACACATATATGAACACTGCAGGCATGAGGACTCATGCACACTTACATAATAAAAAAAATCTTTACGAATTTTTAAACCAATGGCGCTAGCGTAGTCAACATATAGACAGTGATCTAGACATTTCCTTTGTCTTTGACTTCTTCTATTTTGTTTTGTTCATTTGGTTTGGGGGTTTGGGTTTGGTTGTTGGTTTTTTAACTGGCAGAGACTAGCTGTGTAACCCAGATTGGGATCAAATTGTGCATCCTCCTGACTCAACTTCCTACCTGCTGGGGTTACAGCCACACACTACTACCAGGATGAGTTCTCCTTGTAATGTGTTGATAAAGATGAACTCATTTGATATTATGACCTGTCTGTGACTCATAAATGTGCCCAACCTTATTCTTAGTTCAGCCTCATAACCCCTACAAAGTTGTACATCACTTTGGACACATTTCCCTGACAACAGATCCTTTCCAATATGATTGTAAACCTTTGCTTCCAAGTATGACTACTTCCAATGTCATGTGTACAATCATGAAACATTTTTCTAGATCTAGCTTTTTTCTTTTAGTGTACCTAGCCCTTTGGGTTCACCTATGCTGTTGCAAGTTATAGGATTCCTTTGTTTTTATGCTAGAATAATACTCTGTCATATGTCTCTAGTACAGTTTCTTTATCCTTCAATAGACATTTAGACTGCTTCTGTATGCTGGCTGTTGCAAATAAAGCTGCCATTCACCATAGAAGCACACATCACATCAAAGCCTAAATTTCATTTCCATTGGTACATCTGCTGCAGTTACACTATTGGGTTCTTTCATAGCTCATTGTGTGGGTTCTGAGGACCCTTCATACTGTTCTCAATAGTGCCCATGAACCATCATCAGGCATCTGTATCACAGAATAAAACATTCAAGTGAGGACCAAGTGTAAGGGCTACATATACCTTCTGCAGTAGTTAACTTATTTGTCCCTGTCTACCCCTCTAGGGTCACGTGGGCTCTTCTGATTTGAAGCTCTAACTTGTCCCAGCAGCATTAGAGTATATGCCACATCCCCCTAGCTTCTTGTCCTAAGTGCCTATTTACTTTATGAATCTCTGAGTTTCCCAGTCTCCATCTCCGCCTTGGGATTCTCCTGGGAACCAAGCCAGACAGAGAGACGTTGGGTACAAGCTGGCGAGGATGCCTGCTGGTCTCTGCTGGATCTGGTTGCCTGCCAGCATAATTACTAGCAAAGACTTTGCTAGTACCTGGCTGCCTTGAGTCTCATCATCTCCAAAGAGCAATACTAAGAGTGGTTGCCTTGGTATCTCTCAGCAGCAGGCTACTTACAAACACACAGCTAACCTCACCTGTCATCGGGGAAGACGTGCATGGAGATTATTCAGAAATTCAATCTACCTTTTCCAGGGCTAGGGATGGTTTTCATGTGGGAGTCGACAGGGTGTACATAGTGGCTCTGATCATCACCAAGTTTGCATGCATCTAAGAAAATTCTGATAAAACGTTTTAAAACCGTTTTAAAGCTGTCACATGAAATCAAAAGATATGATAAGAGATTGTTGTACATCTGAATAAAATCTGCACAACAATGAAGAGGAAAATGGTGATCACTGCAGTGAGCTAGAGAGGAAAGGCTATGGCAGGGGAGAGGAGGGAGAGATGCCAGGAAGAAGCAGAGAGGACAGAGAGATGGCTGGAGGAAGAGGACTGAGCTATGTACCCTCAGAGCTATGCACAGTCACTCTTGCAGTCAGTGGGGTGCACAGTCAGAGCTGTACACGGTCACTCAGGTGCAGGCAGGCAGTGGGATGCACAGTCAGAAGGACACACAGTCACTTTAATGCAGACACAGTTAGAGATACACACAGTCACTCAAATACAGGCATAGTCAGTGAGGTGCACAGTCAGAAGTATAGCCAATCATTTGGGTGGAGGCACAATCAGAGCTACACACAGCCACTAAGGTTCAGGCAGTCAGTGGGGTGCACAGCCAGAGCTTCGCAGTTACTTGGGTGCAGACAGTCAGTGGGATATAGCTCTGGGGAGTGGGAAAAGTGATGTAGAAGGAGGTTGATCAGATATGGGCTATGGAGACTTCAGGGGCTTTGCTAAAATGTTTAGTGATTTTTTGTTGTTGTTGTTGTTGTTGTTATTGTGGCTGTAGTTGAGCTGATCTTATTTGGGGCAATAGTGTTTGACAAAGATGACCCTGACTATTTTAGAAAGCACACTACAGTGGCTAACTGGAAAGAGGCTGCACAGCAGAACCCATAATCCAGGGAAGTCAGCAGCTCTGTATTGCTGATCGTTGGTGGACCCCAATTGTAAAGCTCTGAGGAAAGGAGAAAGGGCTCAGCCAAAGCTATAGGTTCTGGGTATGCAGGCAGCCATTCCCCTGGGAACGGGCTACCTGGAGATTGCCTGAGCCTCCATCTGCACCCCTGTAGATATGTATAAACACTATTCTGGGTTGCACAGTGCACAGCCACACATCAGTAGCTGTCTCATTCAGGACCCAGCTGGAAACCGCCGAGGTTTTGTACAGTGGCTCCCACCACCCAGTTCCAAGCTGTCCAGTCATCCCCAAGCCTCCCTGCCGGTGAGGAGCCTTAGTGCGTGCAAGCCCCACCAGCTGACTCACACTCTTCCTGACTGCACAAATATTTGTGGAGTTCACCCCCATGATTAAATCCTTTCGACAAAGGGAACAGACTTTACGGTGCTCTTTATTAGTTATTGGATTTTCCATCTCTCGCTGTGGGGGTGGAAGGAGAAGATGCAACAAAGGCAAACAGTTTGAAATGGATTGTTTGCCTCCCTCCAGGGTAATTTCCTGGCACCTGACAAAATACACAGACTAGGAGAAGCAGTCACCGACTTATTGTCAGGCTATTTTCTCCGTTATTTTTAGATCGAAAAGATCTCTTAAGACCCAATTCCCTTACTTTTAAAATGAGAATAACAACACTAATCTCATAAGATGTCTGCGAGCAAGTGTACCACCATATGGCAGTGGATAGCAGGACACTGCAAGCTGGGGAGGGGCTGTACCAAGATTACCGCGTTGACGGCGCCTGCTTGAGCTCCACAGCATACCACCTGTAACACCATATGTGGCCACACCGGCTCTGAAAGAGGGTCAGCATGTTTATTACGAGCTAGACCATATTGTTGCCCCTGCCACAGCACAGTCATGTCTCAACCCCAGAGGTGAAGAACTGCCTCTTTCCAGGAGTGAGACTGAGTCTCAAGCATCTTGAATTGAAATATAGCAGCAATGAGCATTACCACGCAAAAGAGAGCTCTTCCAAGCTATTTGACCTACAGAGGGAAGTCATTTAGGAATCACAGAGAGATGGACCACATACTAATAATACCAGGTATATACTAAGTGTCCATTGCACCAATTCACACATTTAAGCAGCCCATGTTTATCTTTGAGTCTAATCCTTACTACTATTTTATGAGGTGAATGCCATTTTGTGGTAGGAAAATTATACCTAGGGACATTAAGTACCATGGGACGATGACAACTATTCCAGAGTCCAGGTTTTCTACCATCTCCTTGGTCTCAGCAGAGAACAAAAGAACTTAAGTAGGTCTGGGCAATCCTCACTCTGTCTCAGAAATAGAAAGTACTCACAGCTCAGGCAAAGACTCATCAGTGCTCCTGCCTTAACTGCTCTGTGAACGCCTTGGGTTGCAGAAAGACAGAAAGCACATATGAGCAGGCTATGTCCACCAGAAGTTCAAACGGTGTCTGAGAAGGTACAAGAATAAAAGCAACAGAAACATAAGACAAATCAGGAAAGTACATCCCACCATGTGGACCTACACAGCTGGATGTTTAGCATAAGAGGACAATTTCCAGCAGACCTGAATGGGGGTAGAATCTGATTAAAGCCTTAGAAGGGGGATACTGAAAGGAAGTGAGAGAAGTATCTGTCCCCAAATGTCCCTCTCAGGCCTAGAGTATGGGTATAAAGCTGAGATAGAATCAAGCTGTCTATAACAGAAATACTAGTCAAAGTCAGCCGGAAAGGGGAAGAGACAAATATTCTGGTGGAGGCACCCCATACAACTTAAACATGGGTCTCTCTTATTTTCTTTTATGATATGCTGTGATGAGGCATGTGTGTTGTGGTATCTCAAAGCAATTAGGACCATAACTTACATGGCATAGCATATATACCCCATTTCATAGGTGCATGATGTTGAAACCTGATAGGTTCTAATTCTTCCTTCTTCCCAAGGAACGTTGTGCACAAAAGTCTCTACCATCTTACTTCAATCTAGTGCCATGTTTGTGGCTGATGGAACCAAATGTCAGCCAGTACTTAGCGTGCTGGGTGGAGTAGAAGTCTGGGGCCAACAAGCTTAAGAAGTCTACACATCCAGACAGCACAAAGACTCATGACAAAAGTCCATGGATCCAAATGTGAGAGATCCCATGGGTTTGGAGGGGAGGACCCGAGTCCAGCCAGGGCTAGGATCTCTGTGCAAGTGGATGCAGGACCCCAAGGAACCACCTGCATTGGGTGAAAGGTCTTGTGACCTCGCTCTGGGTGTGGGGAAGGTGCAGTCTTGGGGTTCTTAGTCTTGGACATCCCAGATGCAGTTGGATGTCATGCAAGAGCTGAGAACCAGTTCCCCCCCACCCCCAGGGACTGGGATCTGGCCCAGGGTGGAAGGGAAAAGGGGCAGGGAGAAGGGTACTGGCTGGTTCCCACAGGGATGAGTCCTTGGTTTGGTCTGGTGGCTGCTGGCAACTTGGCTTGGGTTGGTGGCCTTGTGGCTGGGAATGCTGGGAGGCCTAAGCGGGAGATTAGAGGCGGCTTTTGGGTAGAAGATCTGTCCTGTTGCTCCAGGACGGCAGGTCCAAATGAGAGGAGGCAGTCCGTGGTTTCAGAGAGTTTATTGTAGAGAAGTAGAGAGAGAGAAGGTAGAGAAGTAGAGGCCAGCCATGGCCATGTGTGGGGGTGGGGAGGGAATAGGGAGAGAGGAGTAGCAAGGGGACAAGAGAAGGAACAAGAGAGTAAAAGAAAAGAGAACAAGAGAGGGAGGAGGGGGCAAGCAGCCCCTTTTATAGTAGGCCAGGCCTACTTGGTCATAGCCAAGTAACCATGTGGAGGAGCATACCTGGCTATTACCAGGTGACTGTGTAGGTGGAGACCAGACAGAAAACCAGGTGTTTGGGGCATTGCCCTACGTGACTGATGGTCACAATATTATGGAGCAGAGGGCCTCCTGTCAGAAGTCTAGTGTCTGGGAGCATGGCCAGTGGGTCTGTCCCTTGTAGAATATCTACTGGGTCTCCAGAAGTTAAGCCTCATTCAACCAGAACACAGACTGCTTTTCATGGTCCCACAAGATCCAACATCAAGATCAGACAGCTGCTGGTGGAGCACAGACAGGCAGCCACCCCAGCTTCTTCAATGGCAGCCATTGGTATTTAAAGTTATACTTTTAGGCTCAGTGCACATAAATGGTAATAGAATGAACAGATCAAAATATTGTATCTGGCAAGGGAACAAACCAATAGGCACAGAGGAGATGTGGAGTATGCATTTGTCTAAAGTGTGTGTGTGTGTGTGTGTGTGTGTGTGTGTGTCTGTCTGTCTGTCTGTCTGTCTGTCTCTGTGTAATGTATTGTATATACATGCATGAATGCATTTGAACATTCATGTTTGTACATGTTTGTGTATACACATCTAAAAATGTGTGTGTGTGTGTGTGTGTGTGTGTGTGTGTCTTTATACGTAGTCCAGACGCCAACACTGGATGTCTTTCATAGTCACTCTCCAAATTATTTTTTAAGAGAAAGTCTCTCACTTAACCTGAAGCTCACCAATTTGGTGTAAACAGAGAGCTCCTGGAATTGTCCTGTCTCCACCATCCAATCCAAGCCCTGGGGTTATTATGGAAGCACACCATACCCCAATTTCACATGGATGCTGTCTCTCTAAAGTCAGGTCCTCATACCTACACAGCAAGCAATCACCTGAGTCACGTACTAAGACACCCCCCCAAAAAAAAACATTTTTGTAAAACCTTTATTTTAAAATATTACTGCTCTCTGAACTGACAGAATTCTCTGCCATTTTTGGCAGTATTTAGTGGTGTCCCCAGGGGCAAATGGGACAGCATGTGCTGTTTAGCTTGGATTCTCAGGTGATCCGCGGTGGCATTCTCCCTTCAAAACCACTCCACTCCACTCTCTTAGGAGAGCCGCAGAGCTAGTCTGCTCGCATCTACCTTTAGTCATTCGCAGGCTCTCAGCCTCAACTCTCTCTTGTTGCCTTGGAGATGGACTTCCTGGTTCTCTGTTCCTGTTTTGAACTTCACGCCTGTGCTAACTCTGATGTAATAGCCTTCCCAGGCATGGTGCTTTCTGGGACTTTCAGTCTCCTCCTGTGTCCTGGCCCTCCATGTCCTTTCTCACCTGGGCCACACATTCATCCCTGTAATGCTGATGTCACTGCAATCCTTCTGGTCTTCATTCTGGACCCATTTCCGGCCCATCAGATGTCCTTTGTCCCTCACTTTCTCTGAGGTATTCTGTCATCTATCACCCACATTCTGTGCACCATAAAGACCTTCTCTTGGCTGTTCCCCTCCGGCACGACTCCCTTCCTTCTGCACCCAGCTTATACACCGTGGCTTGTCATTTTCACTGGTCTCTTTCCCTTCTCCTCCTCACCCAATCCACTTCTTTCTTCCGGAATGAGGGAACGGGATGACTGGGGAGCCATCACTGTACCTCCCTCCCTTCTTCCTGATTCCATACAAGGGATGGTGGAGGGGAAAGTACGTCCACCAATCCTGATCTCAGCCTGGAGGAAAGCACACTGCCCTCTGTCCAGACTCCATTAAAGTTCGGGTTTACAAATGATTAATTCATGGCCAGCACTTTGTACTGCCTGACAATCTTTCTCCTTTCTAACTCCACTTACCCTCCCATGCTGCTCAAGAGCTCTTGGGTGCATTCACCTTTCTCCTCCTAGCTCCAGCAAGTTTTCCATCCCCGCTTTTGCCTGATTGCCCTGCTTCTTAACTTATAGAGCAGCAATCAGTACAGGTATTTCACAAGCTCCAACAATGATGTCTTCTGGGCTACCTGCATTTGCACGCGAGTACTCTTCTGGTGAATACAGATAGGTAGCCTGTGCACTTCCAGAGGTACAGGCTAAAATGTAAGTCAGATGATGTCACTTTGCTCATCATTCTTTAATATTCTGATGTGTGTGTGTGTTTGATGCATATGAGTACATGCATGTATGAATTTAATGTGTATGAATACATGTACATGCATGCAGAAGCCAGAAGTCCATGTCAAATATCTTCATCAGCTACTCTCCAAAATTCTCTCTCTCTCCCTCTCTCTCTCTCTCTCTCTCTCTCTGTGTGTGTGTGTGTGTGTGTGTGTGTGTGTCTTTCTCTCTCCATTCCTTCCTTCTTCCCTCTTTCTTTTCTGTTCTTTTCTCTTTTTTTGTCTTTGAGATGAGTTCTTTTTTTTCTTGGATATATTCTATATTTACATTTCATTTCCCTTTTTCTGGTTCTCCACCCCCCAAAGGTCACTAAACATCGTGCTTTCCAGTTTGCTAGACTAGTAGGCTAGTGAGCCCTAGGCATCTACCTGTCTCTACTCCCTAACTGAGGTTACCAGCATGCACCCAGCTCTAAAAGTTTTTAATATATTTTTTGTTTATTTATTTTGTATATAATGTGCAATGCGTTAGAGCCAGGGCAGAAAGTTGTTTGACGCAACACCACAGCATCAAGCGTATGTAGAAGGACCACTACAGGACTTGGTTCTTTCCTTCTACTATGTCATTCCCAGGAACGGAATTTAGGTCATCAGGCTTTGTAGCAGACACCTTTATCTGTTGAGCTTCCTCTCCAGTCTGCACCAGATTTTTTCTACAGGTGCTTGGGTCTGAATTCAGATCCTCATGCTTGCAATCCAAGGACTCACTGACAGAGCCATCTCTGTAGACGCCATACTCAGGATAGGCTAAGTCCAGACGATCTTCCCAGTTCCTCTCCTGTTCACGCTCTTCACTGTCCCTGCAGACCCACTCCTCCCACTACACCCTCTGTCTGCAGAGCTGGACTGGCCTGCTCTTCCTGAAGCTCTGCTTGTCCACACACTGTGTACTTGCTTCTTTGCCCACTCCCCTCTCCTGCTATCCCAAAGTCTCCCTCCTTTACTTGTCCTCAGTCACTGTTCAAGCACTAAGTTTTCAATGAAGCCTTTGCCAATCAGTGAACATTGGTATAATTCCATGCTTGGTACACTCGCCCCTATTTCCCAGTGTTTTTGATCCCTGGCACACGGCTATTACCATTGTTGCTTCTGTCCTTCCAGAGTCACATTGGATACACACTCTTGGAGAACCAGACTTTGTCTTCTTTGACTCAGTGCTGTGTACAAAAGTCCCCATTACAGTATGTAGCATCTGGTGGGTGCTTGAGAAATATTTGAGCAAATGAGCTAATTTGGCTTACAACTTTAGCCTTCGCATAAGATTTCATTCCAATCAAAAATGTCTCTCCTAAAAATAAAGTCCAAAAAACCACTGCTCTAGATTACAGAAGTTATTACTTGGACAAATTTAGTCCATCATTTCAAAACATTTTGAAATAATAGCTCTATTTTAGGCGTCCCTGGCTCTGAACTTGCCAGTGATACGATTAAATTGCAAATAGAGACCCTGATTTTGAGAGTAAGCAGTCATGTCTGTTGCTTCTACCATTTGGGATTTAAATGCTCCTTTTCTGCAGCACAAACTGAAAGTCCCCACTGTGGGGCTGAGACACAATGATAAAGGCCTCCCCATGCAGCACTGTCAACATGACAAGATTATATGGCAGTGTTTCGAGCATCGTGACAGGAGTCACAGAACAGTGCCCTGAAATGAATGACACCGGGTGCGTTGCCCATTTGTGAAAAGCTCTCAGTGTAGTCTCTCTGTCTGATTATCTTTAAGCCAGCCTGGCTGCCTTTGGTTGATGCATCCCACCAGCACCTGGGAAAAGCTGTTTTGAGATGATAAAGCAGGGGAGATGCATTAGGTACTTGCTGGGAGCTTTGATTTATTTTTTCAAATCCTCTTTGGGCACCAATTTTCTAACCCATTCATTCTTACTCAGGAGAATGTAAGCAGCCTGAGAAAGGAGACTTAATGAGTCTGGGCCACTGCTGGCTCACACCATCTTAAACAGTGCTGTGTACTGGCCTGACACTCAACGTAAGTTGTCTGGCAAATAAACTTATATATACACTCACAATGAAAATATGTAATTATTAGTGGCCATCTGTTATCTGTTATGCAGACAATAAGACAAGTTTTATAATTTTCTAAGTTGGAAACAATCATTTGGGCTCCATTGGGGGATAGAAATGAGACAGTAGCATTAACCCTAGGTTTTTAGTTGGATATGGGCTGGAGTCACACATGCAGATAGCATTCATATGCAAAGCAGACTGAAACAATGGAGGCTAAAACTGTAAGAAAGATAGGAGTCACACACACACACACACATACCCAAAAGGAACAATTCAGTCTGACATGAGTCTGTGAGAGTGAGCTGAGGCTGTGGCTTGAAGGATAAGGATGAATTCATCAACCAGCAACATAGGAAACAGCAAGAAGAATCAGAAAACCCTACCACCACCTCACACATTCTTCCAGAACAAGATGCATGCCAGAGATACCCTCTGCATTGCAGGAACCTTCTAAAGCTAGATCATTCATTGTAAACATATACTTTTGAAAAAAAATAAGTTTACAATGTCAGGAAAATATCAGCTTGCTTAAAAGGTTATAAAATGCTTAAACTCATTTTCTGACTTATCCGGTTTTGAACCAAAGGTTACTTTAAGAGTTAGTGTCCTACACTCAGGCTTATGGTATTCAAAAAACAGATGGCTACTACTTGTGATCGCTTGGTAACATAACATATGAACAGTTTTCAGATCATAGAGATCAAAGATGCACAGTGATCAGAAACAGACAGCAGTGAAGGGAAGCCTAGAACCCTTCACAGTTATGGCTCCTACCTTCTTGAAATGTCTACCAAGAATGCGGGACTATGACAGAACTAGAAATTCTGTGCAACCTTTAACAATGGCATTCTATCAACTCCATTTTCTCCCCTCATTTTCGTTCTGAGAAATTGGGCAGTCCTGTTAAGCTGATTCATGCTGGCATTGTAGAACAAACATTTGCAGAAGTTGTCTGAACCCTCTCATTGAATATGTAACAGTCTAAGTTAGGAACCTCAACAATGTCACAAAAAAGGTAGAGTGTTCTGCACCTGTATGGTAGAACTGCTATTTTTTAATGTTATTGTTTTGTAAGGAAATTCCCTAAGTATTTCTAGTGTAAACCCATATTTAAGTTAAATGGGATAGACCTGCCATACCTTCAGAAACAAAAGCACTCCTTGGTTGATATAAAGACCAATTACCTTATAAGCCCACATTTCCTAAAACCACATTGCTAAGTCACATCTCCATAGATCGAAGAGGGAGAGAGTCCATTAGCAGCAGTCTCAAAGGGAAAAAAAACTCATTTCTGCAATGATCTGGTAACACTACCAGGAATAAGTCAAGGAAGAAACTCTATGAACCCTTCTACTTAGGCTTGTGCTGAAAATCCTAGCCAGTGCCTGGAGCTAACAAGGGAAAGAAGAGTTTAAAAGCCGGAGGAAACCGAGACAAAACATAGACTTTGCAAATCACAGATATTCTGGGCCCAAAATGTATAATGGTCTATAGGTAATTCATGAGAATCATTTTGAAATCTTAAACTTGCTTGCTGTAAAAATCAGTCCTGCTCCTACATGCTAACAAAAATATATACAATTTTAAATTTTAGAAAGTATATTTTTAGAATAGTAACAATAACAAGGAAATCCCTGACACTAAGACTAAATGTAGTAAATAATACAAGATCTGGAATGTTACTGGAAGAGACTGGAAGACAGCAAAAGGTAATTAAAAGAGTTACATAACATTGTTGGAAAAGACAATTCCATATTCTTGCCAATCCTCCCCCAATATATGCAAGGACTCAGTGTATTAGCCACAACAATCCAGATAGAATTTTGTGGTGTATGTAAAACATCTCTAAATTAAATGTGAAAGATCAGAAGGCACACGTGGAGAGTACCAGAGTGGACTATCGTTTCTGACGACAAAACTTGGTTTTCAAAATGCAAAGAAGAAAAAAATCATAGGAATTAAGAAAAAATAATAATAGTTTATGGGCATAATAAATGATCATACATGTGTTTAATGGCAAAGTTAGAATTGGGAGTCAATACGGAAAAGAAAGCCAGTTCAATACTATACCCTAGAGTATCTGATGCTCTAGATAGGAAAATAGTTGAAATTTGATCACTGTCTCACACAATAACAAAAATCTGTTCCTAATTAAGGAACTCTTAGTTGTAAAAGATTTAGAAGACATTGTCATAGAATTGTATTTTGATCTTGTTATAGAAAGAATTTTCCAAAACAAAAGTAAAATGAATAAAATATAAGGAAAAATACTAAATAAATGAGCCTACAAATAAAATAAATAAAGCTGTAGTCATCAAATGACATTATCAAATAGGTTATAAGTCTGACTACAAACTAGAACATATAACTGACAAAGATTAATAGATGGGTTGTATAAATAACATACAGAAAATAATAAGGAAAAAAACTTGTGAAAACAATAGATAGTATGCAAAGGACACTTCATAGCAAAGAAAATGCAGGCATTCCCATACAGATAGGAAAACTATTCAACCTCCTCAGTAGTTGGGCAAAAGGAAGCTAAAACCACCTCATTTAACAAATTTACACAACCCAAAAGTTGATCAAAGAACTAGAATCATTTGAGTAACAAGAGAGCATTGAATTAGAACCTACAATATAAAATAAACATCCTTGTTCACATAAAGATATAAATACATTTATTTATATCAATTAATAAAAAAAGAAAAACCCCACTGAAATTCTTTAAATAAACTGTGTAAAGATTGCATTCTTTTGGAATATGGCATGGTGTTTAATTATTATTGTCAACTTGGCAAGCCATTTAGAAGACCTACTCCGAGGGTGTTTCCAGAGAGACTTAACAAAGGAAGGCCCATCCTGAATACAGGCAGCACAATCCCATCAGCTGCAGTCCTTGATGTAACAAAAAGGTGAAAATGAACTGAGTATCATTAGCGTCCATTTCTCACTCCTTCCTATCTAATGACACAGTGTGGCGAACAGCCTCATGTTCCTGCCTCCATGTCTTTTCCACCATGATAAACTGTGCCTTCAAACTGTGAGACAAAAGAAGCCCTGCCTACCTTAGCTCATGTTGTGCCGCCGTTGGTAACAGCAATGAGAATAGTAACTAATACCGAAAGAGAAACAAAAACATGTCACCACTAGAGTCAAGCATGTGAATAATTTCAGCACTTGGGAGACAGGAGCAGAAGGATCCAGGGTTAAAGGCCATTCTCTGCTAGTGAGGTCAAGACCAACTTTAGCTCTATGCTATCTTGACTAAGTGTAAAGAAAGAGTTGAGAGAAGGAAAAGAAAAGAAACAACAATAAAATCACTCGTCATTCCTTAAATGTGTCTTATACATAGTGATGATTTCCTTCTCTGGTACACAGGACAGATTGAGAAAAAGAAGAAAAAGAGGAGGAGAGACAATGGAGTAGGAGGAAGAGAAGAAGAACAAGAACAAGAGAAGGAGGAGGAAGAGAAGGAGGAGGAGGAAGAAGAAGAGAAGGAGAATAGGAGGAGAGTGAAGAAGACCTCCATTATGGAGAAACCTGACAAATGCTGCTTCAAGCAGATGATTAAATTCATGATCATCTGTGATAAATCATGCCTTCTGTACACACCCACACTACATGAGCATGATGGTGGCATTCTTTCTCTGTCACCTTTCTGCCAAATGCCTATAACCAAGACTAATCATGAGGTAAACATCAGAGGCATTCCAACACAGGGCTATCCTCTGGATGAGCTTCCCAGCAACACGTACAACAATTGACAAGTTTTGCAAATTACCACCCTGGGCCAGCTCTACCCTGCCATCTGCTTCTGTAAATAAAATTTTACTGGAACCTAGGCTTTCCACTCCCATCTGTATATTGTCTGTGGCTACATTGTAGTGGTACAGTAATTATGGCTGAGACAAGATGTCTTCCAACACACACTCACACACACTCACACACAAATATGTGTTTACAACCTGGCTTGCCTTGTGTTAGAGAGATGTGCATGTTTGAGTTCAGATGGAGGTTGAGGATAACTTGGGGTGTCCTTCCTCAGGTGCTACCTACCATTAGTTTGGGGCAGGGTCTGTCACTGACAGGAAACTTTGGCACATAGATTAGCTGGCAAGCAAACTGTAGGGATAGATCTCAGTCATCCCACCATCACTGAGACTACAAGTATGTGGCCATCACCTCTAGCTTTCATTTATGAGTTCTGTGGGGCTAAACTCAGATCCTCACACATGTAAGAAAAATACTTTGGGGAGAGGAATTATGGGACATATGGTGGGGGGGAACTGGGAAAGGGGAAAGCCTTTGGAATGTAAACATAGAATATAGAAAATAAAAATTAAATAAAAAATAAAGAAAAATATTTTATTAACAAAGCCCTCTCTCCGGTCCAACCTAGTTCTTAACAGGGAAAACAAAATCACGGAAACTTTTCATTTTCAAAGTCATCAAGAACACACTTCAAATTTCCATGACTTCTCCTTATGTATTTGTCTTATTCCGGTCTGAAAGAACTCTGTGGTTTCCAAAGGCTTATGTGATTAGATTGGACCCACATGGATAATCTAGAATAATCTCCCTATATTAAGCCTTGTTGTCTTTATTATAGTTACAAAACCCTTTTGCTGTTCATTAGAACAGTTTTACAGGTTGTAGAGACTTGAGTTAGATTATCCAGTAGTGTTGCTCTGTCTCTGCCCCAGCTGTACTTACCCAGAGCAAAGATGTTAGGTACACCAGGCAAGGGCCCCCACTTTCCTGTTACAACACCTGGCAGACATAGTGCATTTTCTGCGTGCACTATGGCATCCTTTCTTCCATGGACTATCTGTTAATTGGCTTTGGTCTGTAAAGGCAATTATAGTAGAAAACCACAGGGACAGAATATGAAAAGTATCACCTTTAGTCTTGTCTATCTGTCATGAAAATCACTTAATCATGATCATGAAGAGGGAACAATTGACTATGGATGCATCCTCCATCCCAGAGATTGCACCAGATTCTTGTCCTTCATTGATTATCTGGATCGTATAGCAGGCCGGAAGCACTGATTTTGCTGTGCCTGTTAGTAAGTGAGGGAATGTTTTCTCAGAGACATTAAATGGCTTCTTGAAAACAGCACAACAAGTCAATGACTGAGTGAGGGCCTAATCTTTCTTTGAGTCACAATTGAATTTGTTTCCTGAACAACTCAGCTCCCTGTAATTTGTCACACTACAAGAGATAATAAAAGCCCAAGAGCCACTCTTCCTGACCCCATGATCAGTTGGGGACAGAACTGTTGTCTTCGGCTGCCATTTTGTCACACTCTTGTGTACCCTTAGGCTAAAATCCTGGAAGCTCTTGGCAACACATCAGTCTGATTTGTCACCTTACCCACTAAGTATCATGGCAAATTCACCCCATTCAACAAATGCCCTAATCTATGTTCATAGCCAGAGTCAGGCTCTCCAACAAATTAACCTCCCCTCTGCTCTTGAACTCCATTTAGTGGTCTTTCTGCCCTTATTCTCGTTAAGACATTTCTGCTCTTGTCTCTGTGACATTCCCTACTTAATTCTTTGTCAGACAACTCAGGATTTCAGTTCTGAGAATACTCATAAAATTGCATGGTACCACGTGTTACCTCTATGGGCTGTTATCTGTAGTCAAATCCTCTGACATCATTGACACCGAAAACTTACATGCCCATTTTATAGCTGAGCTATCAATAAAAACAAGAACTGTATTCCATGTCACATGTTTAATAAACTGCTGAGCTAGGTCTTAAACCATTGTCTGACATGAGGTGTTCCCAGTTCAAGATTCTCCTAATTTTGTTTTCTGGGGCAAAGTTTATCTTGCAAATTCTAATGTTTTTCCTCTCTCTCCAGTCTTAATAAGGAAACAGAAGATTGGGGTCCAAAGATGATTATGACTAAGGCATCCATTATCAATGCCTTCCAACTTTTCTACCTAATTAGCATGTTGGTGTCAGGCCACACAAACCTCAAAACCTGGATAGAAGGGCTTCTCTGTGCAGGTGAAGTAAAGGGGTGGAGGGATTACAGGAGGGGTGTTGTTTTTACCATATTGTATGAATTGGGGGATTTTAATGCATAAATTATCTTTTAAGTGAAAGGATAAGACAATTACACTGAAAATTGCAAATTGAAAAAAATAGTGTTTTAAGTTCAAATACAGACTTGGATCATAAATGAAAGCTGGAGATGTGAACTCTGGAAAATTAAAGATTCCTCATAATCTAGAAAACTCATGAATGGTCAAGGTGAGTTTTCTTTTTCTGGACCCTTCTTTTTCTTTTAGACCTTTTTTGGAAGCTATGCAGAAGGTCAGGACAAGGCTTCCAGAGTACAAAAAAACCTTCCAGCCTCTGTTTACTAGCCATTAAAGTTCCCAACTCCCTGTTTCCCAAAGTCTTCATCTATAAGCTGTGATCAGAGTACACTTCCATAATACCCAGGGTCCTCAGTGCAGGCTCCTCCACGCCACCCCCAGTATTCTTCAGGACCATGGTAGAAACACGCATGCTCAGGCTTTGACCACAGACCTCCGAATAATGAATTTGGGGGCTGGATCAAACACTGTGAACTCCCAATCATCTCCTGATAATGACTGAAAGTTGACAACTACCGACTTAGCTGGCTACTTTGAGCATTAGATGGAGTAATATCTAAGTGCCTAAGTCTGACACCTAAATCCAGAAACACTGAGAAATGTACTATTTCTGATTTCTTAAAAACAGGAGGGACAGAGGATTGATGAGTCACTAACACTTTAGTGTAAACTAACTTGACATATTTCCTAAGAATTATTTGAGCCTATAAAACATTATGATTTAGTAGATATTTTAAGAACCACTTGACATGCAAGTGGCAGAATTGGGACTCAAAAACGTGGCCATTTTCCCCAAAATTACCTGGGACACCAGAATAGAGTACTAACTCTGTGCTCAATCTATTTGCCAGTCCACACCCACTCCTGTTTAGCATTAAACTCCAGCATACTAAGGAGGACAAAGCCAAGGCTCTCATGCTGGCAGTGCAAAGGACTAACTGCTGTATGGTGAGAATCTGAAATCTCCTGTCTGGGGGCCTGACTAATTGACCTGCTCCACTTCCTGATGAAGGCAGGAAAATATGACCCTGGTCTTGCAGGAAGGCATCCATTCTTCATTCCTGCTAAAAATAAAAGAATCACTCTTGCAGACACTCACTTGAAAGCTATTTCAAGCAGATCTAAGTGGGCCACTCACTGTAATGTGCTCCTTGTATTAGCCACCTAGTCTTACAAGGGTAGCAGGTAAAGTCACCCTGGTGTGCTGTGAATCAGATCTAGTGAACTGTTCCAGTGTAGAGACACCATGCCGTATCAGTAGACCCTGTGGTCACATGTAAAGTGGCTCTGATGGCCACTGGAAGGCTAAATTGTGTCTGTACTGTATTAGTAATTAGATAATACAAGTGTGGGGATGGGGTCCCCTGTCATATGGAACAAGACAGTTCATTCATTCACCCAGCTGATAACTACTAGGGAAAGAGTCTATGCTGACAGAGGCAAGAGAGAGCCAAAGCCGTGGAACCTTTTCTTCACTTTGCCCTCAGATGTGAAGTACCCAGTTGTGGTGGGTTATCTCATTGTCAACTTGTCTGAACCTGGAACAAGTGAGTAGACAAGGATCTGAGTATACCTATGAGGAATATTATGGATTAAATGACTAGAAGCAAGAAGATCACCCTCAATGGGAAGACATCTTTGCCACTGGCTCATACATAAGGATGCCCCTAGAAAAGGCTTTGGCTTTTGACCTGCTTGTCTTTTAAACCCACAGGTGAATGTATCCATGCTACTTCAAATACATTTATCCTGTTGCTGTCACCACCACTGCCACTGTTGTCGCTGCTGCTCCTGCTGTCATAAGAACCAGGTTGTTCTACCTTGTAACATGGAATGAAGACCCAGTCACTTTCCAGGAACCCTCCGGTCCTTCCTAGCCAGATTGCAAATGCTGAAGCATCCAGCCTTGTGAACTGAGGAGAAGTTGGTCCTCTGCCTCCCCAATGTGCTGACAGCCACTGTTGGACTATCCATAGCTCACTGTGCAATCCAATCTAGTAAACTGTCTTTTTAACATTATATTTATTCTGTTGGTTCTATTCCTATAGAGAACCCTGACTAATACACTAGCTATCTCCAGTGCCTCATGGCATTCTGGGACCTGGCAATGGGGCTAGCCATTCTAAATAGGATCCTGGAACGTACACCAGAGAGATAGCTGAGAAAAGATATGCACCATCATTGATTGACAGCGTCATTCAACAGCCATTGGTTAGCATTGCATTAAGCACCTCATATTTGGACTTTAGGCTTTCTGTTTGGTTCC
This sequence comes from Apodemus agrarius, assembly GCA_964023405.1. Lineage (NCBI taxonomy): Eukaryota > Metazoa > Chordata > Mammalia > Rodentia > Muridae > Apodemus > Apodemus agrarius. The sequence continues at coordinate 107,568,436 of OZ030011.1, read as the reverse complement.
TTTAAATGGTACTGACATATACTGATGTGCTCATAGGGACCAATAAGAGGACCCTGTCTCTTCAGTGATGTCTGTGTATCTTCACTCATGTTACTGTATCTTAAAGTCCTCCTGGAGGGGCCTTGGGAGTCAGAACAATGCTTAGCAGAAAAGAATCTCTCAAGAAGAAAGGTTGTGAGGTTTGAAGCACAGCATGTGATTTCACATGGGGGGAGTGGGTTCTCTTCAACAGCAAAACTTCTAAACATGGAAAATAGGACAAATCTCCACATTCTGCACTCTTTGATCTGTGTGTTTGTAAGTTCCTGTGTGTACATGTAGGGGTGGGTGTTGAGGCCAGAGGTCAGCTGTGCCTCCGCCCCTCCCCCAAGCCTTCTGAGCAGGAATTTCCAGACCTCAGTGCTAGCCACAAGTCTCCCCCACCTATGGTAGAGCACATAGACCAAGGTGAAGTCCATTGTCTTCCAGATCTACAGTTTCCTGAAGTAAGCAGGCAACTCTGTTGAGCAGTGGAGCAGTGACCAACATCTGCTGAGCAAGGACCGGTTCTGCGGACCTGTTTCCAGCCTTTGGGGGAAGGGTTCCCCCCTATATATTTGGAGAGCCCCATTAAGCTTTGAGCCTTGAGCAGGAAATGTGTCTTGGCTTCATGTTTTTCCCACCACTTCCATTCTATCCCCAGTTTTCCTTCCAGGTAACCCGAAAACCCATTTGAAGTAACTGCAGGCAATTACAGTCAGCTTCAGTGTCATGTCTCCATCCAACTTGTTTTTAAAGACAGGAGATCTCTCACTGCCTGGAGACTTGCCATATCATTGTGTTGGCTGGCCAGAGAGCCCCAAGGATCTGCCTGTATCCAACATGCCTTCCCCTGCAACCCCATGGATGGATATGCAGTATCAAAATCAGGTCATGTCATGTCTTCTCTTTGGGTGCTTTATCAACTAAAATAGGACCCCAGCCCTGTTCTGGTTCATCCTGATGCTCAACTTGACTGACTAGATTTAGAGTCATCTAGGAGATTGGCATGTTTTTTAGGATATTGCAGCGAGGGTTAATGGCTTAGGGTGGCACTACCAGTGAGTTAGAGTCCTGGGTGAAAGAAAAAAGGAAAAGAGAATTAAACTCCAGCATCTATGTCTCTTGGCTTCCTGACTGAAGATGTAATGTAACCAGCCACCTGAAGCTCCGACGCCCACACCTTCCCTGCCATGGAGGACTGTACCCTCAAGCCTAGAACTAAAATAAAGCCTCCCTGAAATTGATTTTTGCCAGGTATTTTTGACACAACAAGAGAGAAGCGTGAGGAAGGAGAGAGAGAAAGAAAAACGAATACATTTGTGAATTCCAATGCTTGACTTGTCTTAAATTATAATCTGAATTTGCAAAACTACATCCCAGACATTTTCTTACTTGTCTTTTGACATCCAACACGCTAGGAATCCCTCATATAAAAGTAACCATGTACCTCGTAACACAGAATAATTCTTAAACAAAGCCCCTCTGTCCATAAACACCTTGTCTCCTCTTAGCTACAGGATCCACTTGGATGACCAGAAGATTGTTGTTGTTGTTTGTTTATTATTTTTGTTTGTTTTGTTTTCTGCTGAGAATATCTGGATTCCCCTTCTTTCCTCAAGAACCAGTGTATCTTGTGTACAGGGGAGGAGGACCTGCCTGACGTCTCCATCTTTCAGACTACAAAGGAGGTAGGCTATTTCTAAGCTTTGTCATCCTGGGCTGAAAGAGACTTCAGCTGAAGCTAACATGGGAGAGCTTCTCAGTGGGCAATCCACCTCAAGATACGCCTGCCCCCAGAATGGGGTGCTACGCTCCAGGCCAGAGCAGGTTGTCAGACCATCCTTCTTCTTCTCCATCAAGGGAGGACAGGGCAGAAGTCAGAAAAATAGGTTGGGTTGGGCAGAAAGGACAGAAAGACAAATATGTTTGCAAGCAATAGCTTGCAGCCTACCTTGCCCACTGCACCACCATCTCTGTTCAACTGTGGCAAAATGTCCACAGCCTGCCCAAGTATGTCCTACCCTCCTATCTGCCACTGCTCACAAGAGTCCTAGGTACAGGGCTGCAGTAGGGATCAATAAGAGAATATATATACAAATACCTACCTATGTCTGACACCATTTAAAAATAACTTTTGTTGTTTATGATTGGCAAAATAATAACCTTTTTGTTGTATGACAAGGAACAAATTTTGGTTCTGTATGCAACATATATTTTACAACCCTTTGACAAATACTACTTTCAGAAACAAGGCATCTGAAATACAGCCTCTGGTTACAGCTTCCATCCTGGATTTTTCACATTGAGAATGGATATTCAAGGCTCTTGTCCAAACAGATCCTTTTTTAGTCTAGTCCTATCACTGCCTGGGGACACAGAGCACAGGTCACAGGACCAACGTTCAGATCCACTCATGGCCAGAATATCCCACTGTGTTTGTTCTCAGAGTATAGGCTAAGCAGCGTCTGTACTATAATCCCAGATTTCAAAATCAGCTAACAGCCAGGTCTTGAAGAGACACTTTAAACAGATGGTCCCTGACTTCATAAGAGTTCAGTTTAAAGTCATTCAACTTCACCATGATATGAAAATGACCCACATGATCCTTCTGCCACCATTCGTGTTCAGTACAGTATTCAGTAAGTTCCATCAGATAGTCAGCATTTTATCATAAAATATTCTTTCTGTTGCATGATGTTATCTGACTATAAGTCAATGAAGTATTCCCAGCATGATTACTGACATTTTATAAGTGGTGAATTAAATAGGTGTTCACCATGAAGTATTTCCAATTTATGGGTTTACTAACATCTAAATGTGTAAACTTCTCTTCCTAACAACATTGTCTGCAAGAGACAAGAGATTCAAGAAACTCGGGTATATGCTGACAGGTGAATAGATAAGTAGAATGTTCAAGAAAGGTACAATGGAATGCTATCAGCCTAAAGTGGGAAAGGGCTAAGAGATATAAGCAAGACATAAAAGGACAAACACCTTATAACATGTATGGACTAGTAAGATTTACAGGCCCAGGAGATAAAATGGTAGTTGCCAAAAAAGATGAAGAGTAAAAATGGGGTGTTAAAGTCTGGTGGGTGATATGTTTTTGTTATGGGCTGAGGATGTAGCTTAGTGGTACATCATTTTCCTACTATAAGATCCCAATTTCAATTCACAGTACTGCCTATAAATAAATATTCAGAATTACAAGATGAAAAGAATTCCAAAGATGGATGATAATGATGGTTGTTTATGTAAAAATATTTAAGATGGTGGTCAGCACAGTAGCTCAGGGATAAAGGCACTTGTTATGCAAGCTTAGCATCCTGCAATACACCCTGCAACCTACAGGATAGAAGGAAAGCAGTTACTTCTGCAAGTTGTCCTCTGACCTCTACTTACACCCATGCAAGCATGTGCACACTCACAGTAAACAAATCAATTATAATAAAACAATGCTAGTCCTTAAAAAAGACTAAGCAAATTGTGTATTACATATTAATAAATTGTGTTTGTATCTGTATGATATGTGTGTTTATTTTTGTGTTTATGGGTGCATGTGGAGAACTATACCTGACTTTAGGGCATCCATATTGGTTGTACTTAACTTTTTTTTAAGCAGTGTCTCTCACTGGACCTGGAGTTTATCAATTCAAGTATGCAGGCTAGCCAGTGAGCTCCAGGAATCTTCCAATTCTCCACCAACACCTGGTGCTGGGATCAAAGATGCAGGATGCTATGTTCAGCTTTTGTGTGAAATCTGTGGATCTGAACTCAGGTCACGTTCTTTATTGATGGAGCCATCTTCCAGCTCCATACCTTAGGTATTGTATAATAGAATTGTTGACAATAATAATTTTTTTTACTAGATATATTCTTTATTTACATTTCAAATGATTTCTCCTTTCCTGGATCTACCCCCCCAAAAAAGTTCCATAAGCCCTCTCCCCTTTCCCTGTTCCCCAATATATCCCTTCCCACTTCTCTGTCCTGGTATTCCCCTACGCTGCTGCACTGAGCCTTTCCAGGAGCAGGGGCCTCTCCTTCCTTCTTCTTGGGCATCATTTCATATGTGAATTGTGTCTTGAGTATTCCGAGCTTCTGGGCTAATATCCACTTATCAGTGAGTACATACCACGTGAGTTCTTGACAATAATTTTTAATAACAAAATAAAATGCTGATTTCTCAGCCACTCTGGACTCTGAAAAGTGGTTCTGAAAGTGGCTTTAGGAGCTCTTGGCTGACTCTCGCCAAAATGCATCACCCCCTGCTCTGCAGCATAGCTTATAAACATGATTATGAGTAACAGAGTGTAGGGGTGCATGCATCCATTCGTGGGCTGGAACACAATTGAAACTCAGAATATTACAGATAAGATGTCATCATTTCCTGCTAACTGGAGGGTGCAACATAATTTCCTTTTGCTTAGACTGAGGAAAGTAAGCTAGGTGACTTTCAGCCTCCAGACTTGGCAGTCCCCTGATGGATCTAGCATTTCTGAGCACAAGCACTGGCTCCCTCCTCATCTGGAACAACATCCTTGCCTAGGGTAATGAAGCCTTTTCTTGCTCTCTGTACTAATTAAGACCTTTCTGCCAGATAAGCACTCAGGAAGAGAGAAGCCTGCAACTGGTCTGGGAGAAAGGGAGCTGTAGCCACCACTGCAAAATTGGAGCAGCTCAGTGTGGGTCTTCCTCTCCTCCCTAAACTCAGCTTCCTAACCTGCCAGCTTCACCTTCTTGGAAACTCCCAGAGTCAGGATAGACAAAGGACAGTAGAGAAAGGGGAGTCCGCAAGATTCAAAGTAAAGTGATCAGCTGAGACACTTCATGTGGTTTAGGTGAAACTGGAGTGCTTTGTCAGTTTAGAAAGAAAAAGTGTACCTGTTGGCATTGGTCAATTCTCCCTACAAAAGACAAGAGACACATCATCTTAAAACGACAACTATTTATTTGGCTCACAGTTTTAGACATTCGATTCCATGGTGACATGTTGTCTTGGAGCCATGGTGATAAGATGATGGTTGGGGGACACTCCTGATCAAAACCTAGAACAGTAGATCTGAGACAGATTTAGAACAGAAGCCTGTCAGAATTTAGGTCTTGTTTGAGTGTTAGAGCCAGGAGAGCAGAGCTGTATTGGTAGGAAATTCCTATCTTCCAAGGGTACATAGATATTCACCATTGACTAAATATGGACCAAACTGGGGCAAAAAAAACAAACAAACAACCACAACAACAAAAATCCAGCATCGGTGACAACAATGAGTCAGCAAATGTGGGTCCAGTTAATCCTAGAAGTGAAAGAGAGACTGTTATGGGTTGCCGAGTGATTAGAAGTAAGGAGATGGCAGCAGTAAACCTAGCTCATTCTTCAGAAAATGTATTTGGGGCTAGGAAAGAGAATTATGTACATGGTGGGAACAACTGAATAGATGGCCTGTACCATCATTTTGACTGGCAGAAGGACTGCCAAAGTAGACTCCTAAGCAAGACTGTTTTCAAGGATTCTTATATTGTGTCAAGATGGACAACGCTTCAGCATGTGGAAATGCTGATGGGAGGGTTCACCAACATGAAAGGAGGAGTAGACAGAAGATGACCCAGAGGGACATTTTACAAAAATGTGAAGGTCTGAGCAGGAAAGCAGTAGTGGGGTGACGATCCTGGAGAGCAGAAAGGAAATTCTGTTGTGAGAATAAGAGTGTTCTTCATAATGGTTTTTGCTTGGAAAGAAGGATGGAAAAGGGTCAGGAGAGTTACATTTTGTATTTAAGAGAAGTTGAACAGAGGCATATATGAAAGGGTGAGTTCTGACAAATAAAGGAAATAAAGAGAAGAGGGGGTGAGAAGTATGATCTTGTCAACCTGCGCAGACATCTACTGGGACAGTCACCAAAGAGGTTCCTGTTAGGAAATGTTGACAAATACTTCATGTGGTCAAACAGAAGATGTTGTCAGAACACTGGACCTCAGTAATGGAAGGAGCTTTGGTGATTTCTGAGTCCAATATCTTGCAGTATAAGCAAGAACATACTCATCCAGATTCGTGAAATCTCAGGTCACTGACTGAAAAAACAAGATTAAGTATTTTGTCTCCTGCCCAATCTACTCTGGACACCATCCCCATGGGCAGGATCCAGAAAAAGCAGAGTCATTTCAATCTGCTGAACAGCTGACTGGAATGTTTAATATTAGGGAATTGGCTTTCCTGTGTATACCCAGAGCCTCTCACCATTCCAGAAGGGCTTTCTCCTTCAACCCATACACGAGTTGTTATTATTATTATTATTATTATTATTATTATTATTATGTCTCTGATGTTTTTCCTATAGCAGTTTCTGATTCATTATTATACCCAACAAGCTCTTACAGAGTCTTAGCAGAATTCAGGAAGTCTACACAAGTGTGACTACCAAGCTCCTTCCTTTAGTGGATTGAATTCCGCAAGGATGAAATAGCTGTTAACTCACCCAGAAGCCCGAGTTTGTTTCATTATTTCTCTACTCCTTTTCTGAGTAATCAACCAAGTCAGACTTGTCTCTGCTGATACATTACCATCTCCACATATATGCGGCAATATCTATGTTTCCAGAACACCTTGGGAATGCTTTCAAGGCTCGTGTTTAAGAACATCCTGATTATGGAAAGGAAAAGTTCCCAAGCCCCATGCTTTGATGTTTCTATGCATCACATCCTTTGTTCCCACATCATAAAGGTTCTGCTTTCGCTTTACGGATTGGAAGAATTAAACAAGGTGACACATAGACCAGGAACACCAAAGAAACTCTATAATCCCCCAGAGGCTCCTGGTAATAAAGCAGGGCTTGAAACTCAGCTGTACAATGGGTTTTCTTATTTCACATAATGATGTGAAGGTGTTCTTGAACAAAATAAAATATCAAATTGTGTTCACAGGCTTTTCGGGATTTGTCATTTCTTTTTCATGGAGTATAATTGCAGCAACCCAGGTTCCTGTGGAAGATAGTGTCTCAATACTGATAATGTCTGCTTACAAATTCAGCACAGCCAAGAAGCCAGGTCCCATCCCTGACTCAGAGTAGCTTGCAGACAAAAGCCAAAGCCACATTGTTATCAGAACATAATGGGGATTCCACCTCTCTGTGAGGATGGAACATTCTGATGCCTTCTGTACAATGATGCTAATAGCCATTGTTCTTGAATAGAGAAGACCTAGAATCTAGGACCAAAAGAGGACAAGAGAAAACTAATATATCATTAAGACACTTGGAGGGAAGCTCCTGTGGCAACTGCAAATGCGTTATCCAGGACCAATGTGAGGATAAGAACCAACTTAATTCATTGTAAATGGCTTTACACCTTAACAAAGCTGAGGACTGAAGAAACAAGAACCTAGCTGAAACAGACTCTGTAGACAGACTGTTAGAAGCCAAGATGGGATTCCAGAATGCTACACACTCTGCCCTGTAACTGTTTGTTCTATAATCTCTAATAATTAAATGTAATAAGTATGAAAAGTGGAAATTAATTTTTAAAATATAGTTTTAAACCTTGCTACTGCAACTCATTAGTTGAGCAACTTGAGCTATCACTTAACACTAAAGCCCCGGTCTGCAGCTGATGGGGAATGTCTGGAGTGGCCATTCAGACACTATATTGGACTCTCCAAAACACTGCTCTGCCATGCTCATCTTGTATCACCCATTTATTTATAGTGCACTCTAGCATCTATCTGTAGTGTACTTTTGTCATTATCTGCTCAGTCATCTGACCCCAGTGTACTTCTTCCAGTGCCTCTGAGTCAGGAGAGAAGAGTGTGGACCCCTCTCAAGATGCCCATTTGTCCAACCTGTGCACCCAAATATGATCTTTAAATGAAGGGTAAGGCTGGATCTCTGGCCTATGGAACTTCTCAGTTTTGTTGAAGAGATGGAATGTGCTTGCTTACAGGATGTTACCTGTTAGGCACAGCCACTTGTACTTCATACCCTGCAAATGGCACACATATTGGTGTTAGAAAAGATCAGAAACCAAGAGCAAATGAAACTGCTTAGAGAGAAAGGCTAGTCTGGAAAGGTGGACAGAATTCACATTGACCCCTATTTGCTTAGATTGGAAGACAAAAGAAGAAAAAGAAGGAGGAGGAAGAGGTTTGGAGGAGGAAGAGGAGGGATAGGCGAGGGAGAAGGAGAAGAAGGAGGAGGAGGAGAAGGAGGAGGAGGAGGAGGAGGAAGAGGAAGAGGAGGAGGAAGAGGAAGAGGAAGAAGAAGATGAAGAAGAAGAAGAAGAAGAAGAAGAAGAAGAAGAAGAAGAAGAAGAAGAAGAAGGTGATAGTGATGATGATGATGATGATGATGATGATGATGATGATGATGATGATGATGGAGAGATGAGGAGAATAATCATACCTCCATCCCAAAGCCCTGCATATGACAAGGGTCTCATTCCCAGAAGTGCGTTCATATTGATTGTATTCCCAAAGACCATGCCAAGCCCTCCCTACCACAAAATAGTAACAATGACAACTCAGCTGCTTATGGAAGAAGAACCTTTGTGTTGGAATAATATATACCAACACCCTCCCCACCTCCCAGATACCACATCCAGTAAATTTGTTCACAGTTAGAACAATGCTTCTCCTGTGCACCGAAGTATGAGTTCATTAGTAAACCTAGGTCCCTTCTTAGTCAATTCAAATCAGGGCAGCAGAAAGTTCATAAGGATGTGTGTTTAGCCAAGCTAATTAATGGTAAAGGATTATTAAGGTGTGGTTCTTGATATTAAGATAACAGGCCAGAAACATGAGTCAGACACCTATATTCAGATCAATTCTAAAGGACCATATGAGCTAATTGACACACATATGTTGGTGATGAAGGAAGGAAGTGCCTTATAAAGGAGAGAGGTGGAGATATCATGGCTCTGTTTCTTCATCTATAAACCGAAGACAGTTGTCATACCTGTGTCACAGCATTGTTGTATGCACCAACTGAGTTATTCCACGCTGAACACTAAGCATTGCTCCTAAGGCATAACAACTATATATTACTAGTGAGTACCTTTCCTTGCCACTGAGAATGGATGGGAAACATCAAATGGGTGATGGATGAGAGCAATTTGTAGTCACAGGGAAGGCAATATCTGACATCACTGGGCTGCTTTTCACATAACCAAGGAGAAAAGACTCAAGAGATCTGAAGGTGGCATAGGCGACTTCACATGGCAGAGGCTTACAAACAGTCTGAAGAGAGCCTTGAATGCTATTCTAGAGATTTGACAACAACTCTTGGCAGTTACCCAAACTTCCATTATAAGAAATAACCCAGTCATCCATATCATCTTAATCTGGCAAGGTTCACAGATGGACCAGTTCTGAAAGTGGCATCCCCACTCCACTATTAAACTGAATGCAGTCTTCAAAGCATCAAAATTGCAAGTTTTCAATAGAAGCAGGGAGAGATATTGATCAGTGCTTTCTTTTGTACCTTATGACTCCTGGACTGGACAAATGTCAGCTGCATTTGTCTGAGAACCTCTGTCTCAGCCTCACTCAGCGGGATAAAGATCAGACAGACTGAGCAATTCAAGTGCCAAAGAAAGACTTTAGCTATAAGTGCATAGTACTTATGACCAAGTGCAAAACTCCTCCTCAGGCCAACTTTCCTTTGCTAGAGAAAAATAATAATTAGATATAACATCATTGTGAAACGGTCAAGAAATACTGCATGTTGAGTGACCATATGGGGGAGTCTGTCCATTGTCTCAGATGATAAGGTCAGGAAAATTAAGAAGGGCTACAACAGTTAAAGAATGGTTTATATGGACAACAAGAGGTGAAGGGACACCAGGGCTGTGAGAAATTCCACTCATGAACTAATGAGTGTTTATTGAATAGTCAGTGTGCACCAGATACTGCCCAGGGCTTAATAGCAGATATGGGAAAGTCTCTATTATTATTTCAGTTAAAAATAAGAGAGACACAAAGCAAAGAAAATAGTAAGCGTATGATATGATGTTACACAGTAAGTACTTTGAAGGAAAATAATATTAGGTCAAAGGAAAAATATACTACAGATTGAACAGTCAGATTGTGAATGCTGGAGATGCCTCAACCAAATATAACCTACTGGTGACTTGAACAACAGAGATGCATTTTCTCACAGTTCAGAAAGTTGGACTTATAGCACTACATCCTTTACCTCCAAATACAATCTAATTTGGAACTTGTGAGGCTGCAGCTTTAACAAATGAATTTGGAGAAGGAATAGGCCTATCCACAATGGTGATTTTGGTTTTTTGTTTATTTTTGTTTGTGTTTTGTTTTGTTTTATCTGGTGAAGACATTTGAACAGAGACATAGATATTGTGATAGCCCAAGTCTTGTATCTTTGTGCAGCAACAGATCTCACTCAATTTGTGCAGTGCAAATCTCACTCAATTTGTTCTAAACCATGGGGTGTCTGGGAGAGTGAAGGCAGATAACAGGACATGACATTGGAGGAGTAGCCAAAGGTCAAACTATACATGTCTTAGAGGTCACATCAAGTCAAGGCTTTTGGATTTGGGCAGAAAAAGATATAGATAGTATTGAGCAGGCCAGAAGCATTCTGACACAAATTCTAAAATAGTTGCTCTGAATTCTAAGTGAGCACATAAATAAAAAGGACACCAGGTAGGCAACTGTCGCAGATAAAGGATGGTCGTTCACCTCAAGGCTAGAGAGCGGTAGCAAGATTTCTATCCCATATCCTAAGCTCCCAAGCAAGGATAGAATGAGCTGTGCCAAAGAGAATTAGAGGCAAGTCCATCATCCTTCCTTTTAAGAAAAGGCCAATGGCAAGAGAGATAGCACAGTAGGAAGACTGTTGACTGCTCTTGCAGAGGACCCAGCACCCATAGGGAGGTTCACAACTAGCTGTAACTCCAGGTCTAAAGGAGTCTATCTTCTTTTCTGACCTCTGTGGGCATCAATCATGCATATTATATGCATTTATACTGGTACATATATGTATACATATATGTACCTATATACATGCAGATAAAACACAAATGTAAAGTAAAAGTAAGTGAATCTGAAGAAGAAGAAGAAGAAGAAGAAGAAGAAGAAGAAGAAGAAGAAGAAGAAGAAGAAGAAGAAGAAAGAAGAAGAAGAGGAGGAGGAGGAAGAGGAGCAGAAGTCGAAGTCAGCAGCTGACTGTAGATTGACCGAATAGTTCAAATGCAGATATTCTGTAGGAACTGTAACTTTAAACTACCTCGCACAGTTCTCTAGCTCTGAGCTGAGTATGTCATGTTGCTCTCCCCGCCTACCAAAAAAAAAGAAAGAAAGAAAGAAAGAAAATCCTCAGAGTGATGCAATCTGGAAAGGAAGCATTTGTTATGTGTTTAATTTTCCTTCTGCTCTGACCAAAATCAACTTGGGGGAGAATAGGGTTTATTTGGATAACACTTCTAGGTCATTGTCTGCCACTGAGGGAAGTCAGAGTATACATAAATTTAAACAAAGACAATTGAGGAACTTTGCTTGCTAGCTCATTTAACCATATGATCAGGCTCAAGCTCAGGGTCAGAACCAGTGAGCTTCCTTAAGCAGCAGAGCCACCTCCCAGGGAATGATGCTCCCACAGTGGACTAGCCCCTCCCACACTAACTACCAAGCAATCTCCCAAAGACATGCCCACAGGCTACTCTAACCTGGGCAATCGTTCCATTAAGACTTCTTTCTCAGGTGACTATTATCCATGTAAAGTTGACAATTAACATTAACTAGGGAGATGGGAATATGTTATTATTCTCTTGGTTATGATCAAATATGATCAAATACCTGATCAACACTATAACTTAATCTTCATCTTTACAATGTCATATAATAGCCTCTCAGTGTCTCAGCAAAGAATCAAACCTTGGCACACATACCTGGCCTCATTAGCTCTCAAATCAAGAAGCCACAAATCAAGATTTCACGATGCTCTCAATCTTGCATCTTTCATACCTGCAAAACCAATACCCTAAAGATGATGATGATGCCAAATTTTGGCAACCTCACATGGTACCTGGACCCAGTGGACCATGAAGTTACATTTGTGTGCCTTGGTTGCAGAATCTGAAAATGTTTTCTTAATCAGTTTATTTGGAGTACAGAGGCCCTTCACCTTCATTCTCAGTTCAGGCTCTCTCTCCTTTCAAGTAAATTTTCATCTTCACACATTAGAGGCATCAGTGAGGAAGGGGTCCTACCCCCAGGCACCTCTCTAATGAGCTGACTTTTCCATATACCAAACAAATTCCTCTCTAACAGTTATAGACTCTTATTCAACATGCTCTTTTGGCTACAAGTTTAAACTTTCATGAACTCTTTTCTTCAACAAATTGCAGTTTGTACTTTGTACGTTTTCCTTTCCAACTTATTCTCCTTAACGGTACATCTGAATCAAAATGGTGAACAATAACCATTCCACAGCCTGAACGGCTATCCTGCCTTAAAAATGACCCCTGTTCCACACTTTAGTCCTTTATTTTCAAATTCAACATTATTCAAACTCTCCGGACATTGGCTTCTTGAATAGAGCCAGAACCATATCTTTGCTAGAATATATCCAGAATGGTCTCTAGTTTAGTTCCCAGTAGAGTCCTTATTCCCTATGAAATTGCTAGAGCCCTGCCAACACTGTCAGCATCCTTTCACCTTTTTGAAGCCCATCAAATTAACCCACTGACCATATAACCCTCTGCTAACCATATCTGAGTGCCTAGCCCAAAGTTTAAAACACTTCCATGTTCCTGCTATGAATCAGTCTCAAAGACCTAAGGACCACAGAGAGGGGGAGGGGGTTATTACAATAATAACCCCACTTTCCAGTACAAAGTTTCTGTATTAGTTACTTTTCCAAGTGTTATGACAAGAAGCCAATGAAAGATGTACTGGTATCTTTTGGCTTACAATATGACAGGATACATTTAAGATGGTAGAAAAGCATGTGGTAAGAATGGGAGTCAGATGTTCGGCTTGCATAAGCGGTCAAGAATCAGTGGGTGAATAAGAACTGGGCAGGGCTATAGAAGGTTCACCTTCACTGATCTACTTTCAATGAGCCTCCACCTCTGGAAGGTTCCACAACATTCCCAGTGTCATCACCTGGGGATTAAGTATTAAGATGCCTTAGTCTATGGAGGATATTTTACATTCAAACCACAATGGTAGATGTTTATGTCATTAGGCTAGGGTCCCAGTGAATGGGATCAGAGATGTAGAAAGAGACTTGAGAAAAAAATTTTAAGAGATTCATTCTAAATCATTCTCTCCACCTCTTCCCGTGTGTGTGTGTGTGTGTGTGTGTGTGTGTGTGTGTGTGTTGTGTGTGTGTGTGTGTGTGTGTGTGTGTTGTGTGTGTGAATACAGTAAGAGAGTAGTCATTCCAAAGAATAGAAGCCTCTGCACCTTCATTTTAAATTTGACAGCTTCTAAAATAGTGAAAATGCATGTTTATTATTCAATCCATCAGAAATATGGTATTGTTATTATAGGAGCCCAAATTAAGAGGGTCGCCCATCAACATAACTTAGTTATTGGTAAGTTAGAAAAAGAGAGTCTGCCAGGCTTCCTCTTCATTTGAAGCAAGCTCTGTGAGTTTTTTATTTTACTGTTTTTTTTAATTTTCTATTTTTTTTGTTTACATTCAAAATGATTTTCCCTTTCCCGATTCCCCCTTCCCCATAAGTCCCAGAAGCCCTCTTTCCTCCAACAGTGCCCCAATCAAGCCCCTCCCTCTTCTCTGTCCTGGCAATACCCTACAATGCTGCATCAAGCCTTTCCAGGACCAGGGCCCTCTCCTTCCTAATTCTTGGGAATGATTGGATATGTGAGTTGTGTCTTGGGTATTCAGCGCTTCTGGGCTAATATCCACTTATCAGTGACTGCATTCCATGTGTGTTCTTTTGTGAGTGAGTTACCTCACTTAGGATGACATTTTCTAGTTTCAACCATTTGCCTAAAAATTTCATAAATTCATTGTTTTTAATTGCTAAGTAATATTCCATTGTGTAAGTATACCACAATTTCTTTTTTTTTTCTTTTTTTCTTTTTATTTTCTATATTATATGTTTACATTCCAAAGGCTTTCCCCTTTCCCAGTTCCCCCCTCCCTATATTCCATAATTCCTCTCCCCCCCCAACTATTCCTCAATCATTCCCACTCCCCCCTCGGTTGCTCTACAAAACTGGATCCAATCTTTACAGGCCCAGGGTCCTCTCCTTTCTTCTTCTTGGGAATCATTTGACTTGCTAATTGTGCCTTGAGTATTTAGGGCTTCTGGGCTCATTAATATCCACTTATCAGTGATTGCATTTCATGTGTTTTCTTTTGTGATTGGGTTAGCTCACTCAGGATGATATTTTCCAGGTCTAACCATTTACCTACAAATTGCATGAATTCATTATTTTTAATTGCTGAGTAGTATTCCATTGTATAAATATACCACATTTTCTGTATCCATTCCTCCTTTGAGGGATATTTGGGCACCTTCCAATTTCTGGCTATTATAAACAAGGCTGCTATAAACATAATGGAGCATGTGTCTTTATTGTATGCAGGGGAATCCTCTGGGTATATGCCCAGGAGTGGTATGCCAGGGTATTCTGGAAGTGACATGCCCAATTTTCTGAGGAACCGCCAAACTGATTTCCAGAGCGGTTTTACCATTTTGCAATCCCACCAACAGTGGAGGAGTGTTCCTCTTTCTCCACATCCTCGCCAGCACTTGTTGTCTCTTGAGTTTTTAATCTTAGCCATTCTGACTGGTGTGAGGTGGAATCTCAGGGTTGTTTTGATTTGCATTTCCCTAATTACTAATGATGTTGAACATCTCTTAAGGTGTTTCTCGGCCATCCGAATTTCTTCTGGTGAAAATTCTTTGTTTAGCTCTGTACCCCATTTTTAATAGGGTTATTTGGTTCTTTGGGGTCTAACTTCTTGAGTTCTTTGTATATATTGGATATTAGCCCTCTGTCAGATGTGGGGTTGGTGAAGATCTTTTCCCATTTTGTTGGTTGTCGTTTTGTCCTTCTGACAGTGTCCTTTGCCTTGCAGAAACTGTGTAATTTTTTTTCATTTCAATTTTTTATAATTTTTTTAATTTTATTTTCTATATTCTATGTTTACATTCCAAAGGCTTTCCCCTTTCCCAGTTCCCACCCACCCTAGTTCCCATAGTTCCTCTCCACCCCATCTGTTCCCCAATAATTCCCCCTACCCCCTCGGTTTCTTTACCAAACTGGATGCAATCTTTACAGGCCCAGGGTCCTCTCCTTTCTTCTTCTTGGGAATCATTTGACTTGCTATTTGTGTCTTGAGTATTTAGGGCTTCTGGGCTCATTAATATCCACTTATCAGTGATTGCATTTCATGTGCATTCTTTTGTGATTGGGTTAATTCACTCAGGATGATATTTTCCAGGTCTAACCATTTACCTACAAATTGCATGAATTCATTATTTTTGATTGCTGAGTAGTATTCCATTGTATAAATATACCACATTTTCTGTATCCATTCCTCCTTTGAGGGATATTTGGGCTCCTTCCAATTTCTGGCGATTATAAACAAGGCTGCTATAAACATAGTGGAGCATGTGTCCTTATTGCATGCAGGGGAATCCTCTGGGTATATGTCCAGGAGTGGTATGACAGGGTCCTCTGGAAGTGACATGCCCAATTTTCTGAGGAACCGCCAAACTGATTTCCAGAGCGGTTTTACCATTTTGCAATCCCACCAACAGTGGAGGAGTGTTCCTCTTTCTCCACATCCTCGCCAGCACTTGTTGTCTCTTGAGTTTTTAATCTTAGCCATTCTGACTGGTGTGAGGTGGAATCTCAGGGTTGTTTTGATTTGCATTTCCCTGATGACTAATGATGTTGAACATCTCTTAAGGTGTTTCTCGGCCATCCGAATTTCTTCTGGTGAAAATTCTTTGTTTAGCTCTGTGCCCCATTTTTTGATAGGGTTATTTGTTTCTTTGCGGTCTAACTTCTTGAGTTCTTTGTATATATTGGATATTAGCCCTCTGTCGGATGTGGAGTTGGTGAAGATCTTTTCCCACTTTGTTGGTTGCCGTTTTGTCCTTCTGACAGTGTCCTTTGCTTTGCAGAAACTTTGTAATTTTATGAGGTCCCATTTGTCGATTCTTGATCTCAGAGCATAAGCTATTGGTGTTCTGTTCAGGAACTTTTCCCCTGTGCCCAAGTCCTCCAGGGTCTTCCCAAGTTTCTTTTCTAATAGTTTCAGTGTGTCTGGTTTTATGTGGAGGTCCTTGATCCACTTGGAGTTGATCTTAGTGCAAAGAGATAAGATTGGATCAATTCGCATTCTTCTGCATGTTGACTTCCAGTTGAACCAGCACCATTTGTTAAAAAGGCTATCTTTATTCCATCGGATGGTTGTGGCTCCTTTATCAAAGATCAAGTGACCATAAGTCTGTGGGTTAACCTCTGGGTCTTCAATCCTGTTCCATTGATCTGCTTGCCTGTTGCTATACCAATACCATGCAGTTTTTAACACAATTGCTCTGTAGTACTGCTTGAGGTCAGGGATATTGATTCCCCCAGAAGTCCTTTTATTGTTGAGAATAGTTTTAGCTATCCTGGGTTTTTTGTTGCTCCAGATGAATTTGAGAATTGCTCTTTCTAGATCTATGAAGAATTGAGTTGGGATTTTGATGGGGATCGCATTGAATCTGTATATTGCTTTTGGCAAGATGGCCATTTTTACTATATTGATCCTGCCAATCCAGGAGCAAGAAATATTTTTCCATCTTCTGAGGTCTTCTTCGATTTCTTTCTTCAAGGACTTGAAGTTCCTGTTGTACAGATCTTTCGCTTGTTTGGTTAGAGTTACGCCAAGATATTTTATGTTGTTTGTGGCTATTGTGAAGGGTGTTATTTCCCTAATTTCTTTCTCTGCCTGCTTGTCCTTTGACTACAAGAAGGCCACTGACTTGCTTGAGTTAATTTTATAACCTGCCACTTTGCCGAAGTTCTTTATCAGCTGTAGAAGTTCTCTGGTGGAGTTTTTTGGGTCGCTTAGGTAAACTATCATATCGTCTGCAAATAATGATAGTTTCACTTCTTCCTTTCCAATTTGTATCCCTTTGACTTCCTTATGTTGTCTAATTGCTCTTGCTAGAACTTCAAGTACTATATTGAAAAGATATGGAGAGAGAGGGCAGCTTTGTCTAGTCCCTGATTTTAGTGGGAATGCTTCAAGTTTCTCTCCATTTATTTTGATGTTGGCTACTAGTTTGCTGTAGATTGCTTTTACTATGTTTAGGTATGGGCCTTGAATTCCTGTTCTTTCCAAGACTTTTAGCATGAAAGGATGCTGAATTTTGTCGAATGCTTTTTCAGCATCTAATGAGATGACCATGTGGTTTTTTTCTTTCAGTTTGTTTATGTAGTGGATTACATTGATGGATTTCCGTATATTGAACCATCCCTGCATCCCTGGGATGAAGCCTACTTGATCATGGTGGATGATCGTTTTGATGTGCTCTTGGATTCGGTTAGCAAGAATTTTATTTAGTATTTTTGCATCTATATTCATAAGAGAAATTGGCCTGTAGTTCTCTTTCTTTGTTGGATCTTTTTGTGGTTTAGGTATTAGCGTAATTGTGGCTTCGAAGAATGAGTTGGGCAGTGTCCCTTCTGTCTCTATTTTGTGGAATAGTTTGGAGAGTATTGGTGTTAAGTCTTCTTTGAAGGTCTGGTAGAATTCTGCACTAAAACCATCTGGTCCCGTACTTTTTTTGGTTGGGAGGCTTTCTATAACCCCTTCTATTTCTTTAGGGGTTATGGGACTATTTAGCTGATCTACTTGATGCTGATTTAATTTTGGTATTTGATATCTGTCTAGGAAATTGTCCATTTCCTCCAGATTCTCCAGTTGTTTTGAGTATAGACCTTTGTAGTAGGATCTGATGATCTTTTGAATTTCCTCAGTTTCTGTTGTTATGTCTCCCTTTTCATTTCTAATTTTGTTAATTTGTATACTGTCTCTGTGTCCTTTGGTTAGTCTGGCTAAGGGTTTATCTATCTTGTTGATTTTCTCAAAGAACCAGCTCCTGGTCTTGTTGATTCTTTGTATGGTTCTCTTTGTTTCTATTTGATTGATTTCAGCCCTGAGTTTGATGATTTCTTGTCTTCTACTCCTCCTGGGTGAATTAACTTGTTTTTCTTCCAGGGCTTTAAGGTGTGCCATTAAGCTGCTAGTATATGCTCTCTCCAGTTTCTTTTTGGATGCACGTAGAGCTATGAGTTTTCCTCTTAGCACTGCTTTCATTGTGTCCCATAGATTTGGGTAGGTTGTACCTTCATTTTCATTGAATTCTAAAAAGTCTTTGATTTCTTTTTTTATTTCTTTCTTGACCAAGGTGTCATTGAGTAGAGTATTGTTCAGTTTCCATGTGTATGTGGGCTTTCTGTTGTTTTTGTTGTTATTGAAGACCACTCTTACTCCATGGTGATCTGATAGAAGGCATGGGATTAGCTCGATCTTCTTGTATTTGTTGACATCTGTCTTGTGACCAATTATATGGTCTATTTTGGAGAAGGTCCCATGTGGAGCTGAGAAAAAGGTATATTCTTTAGCTTTAGGATGAAATGTCCTATATATATCTGTTAAATCCAATTGGTCCAGAGTTTCAATTAGTTTCACTGTGTCCCTGTTTAGTTTCTGCTTTCCTGATCGGTCCATTGAGGAGAGTGGAGTGTTGAAGTCACCCACAATTATTGTGTTAGGTGTAATGTGTGCTTTAAGCTTTAGTAAGGTTTCTTTTACGAATGAGGCTGCCCTTGCATTTGGAGCATAGATGTTCAGTATTGAGAGCTCTTCTTGGTGAATTTTCCCTTTGGCCAGCAAGAAGTGACCTTCTGAGTCTCTTTTGATGATTTTAGGTTGGAAGTCAATTTTATCTGATATTAGAATGGCTACTCCAGCTTGTTTCCTGAGACCATTTGCTTGTAAAATTGTCTTCCAGCCTTTTACTCTAAGGCAGTGTTTGTCTTTGACACTGAGATGTGTTTCCTGTATGCAGCAAAATGTAGGGTCCTGTTTCCGTATCCAGTCTGTTAATCTATGTCTTTTTTTTTTTTTTTTTTGGTTTTTCAAGACAGGGTTTCTCTGTGTAGTCCTGGCTGTCCTGGAACTCACTCTGTACACCAGGCGGGCCTCGAACTCAGAAATCCGCCTGCCTCTGCCTCCCAAGTGCTGGGATTAAAGGTGTGCGCCACCACCGCCTGGCAATCTATGTCTTTTTATTGGGGAATTGAGTCCATTGATGTTAAGAGATATTAAGGAATAGTAATTATTTCCTCCAGACATTTTTGAAATTATATTTATTTATTTTATTTATTTTTTATATTCGAGAGGTTACCTTCTTTTGGGTTTGATGAGAAGAGGTTTCTATCTTGCTTCTTCCCGGGTGTAGTTTCCGTCCTTGTCTTGGTGTTTTCCCCCTATTATCCTTTGTAGGGCTGGATTTGTGGAAAGATATCGTGCAAATTTGGTTTTGTCATGGAATACCTTGATGTCTCCATCTATGGTGATTGAGAGCTTTGCTGGGTAAAGTAGTTTTGGCTGAAGTTTGCGTTCTCTTAGAGTTTGCATGATATCTGCCCAGGATCTTCTAGCTTTCATGGTCTCAGGTGAGAAGTCTGGTGTTATTCTGATAGGTCTTCCTTTATAAGTTACTTGGCCTTTTTCTCTTGCTGCCTTTAATATTCTTTCTTTGTTTAGTACATTTGGAGTTTTGATTATTATGTGACAGGATGTATTTCTGTTCTGATCCAGTCTGTTTGGGGTTCTGTATGCTTCTTGTATATTCATGGGCATCTCTCTCTTTAGATTGGGGAAGTTTTCTTCCATAATTTTGTAGAAGATATTTGCTGGCCCTTTAACTTGTACATCTTCAGTCTCCTCTATACCTATAATCCTTAGGTTTGGTCTTCTCATTGTGTCCTGGATTTCCTGGATGTTTTGGGTTACAGCCTTTTTGCATTTAGTATTTTCTTTGACTGTTGAATCAATGGTTCCTATGGTATCTTCGGCTTCTGATATTCTGTCTTCTATCTCTTGTATTCTATTGTTGATATTTGCATCTATGGCTCCTGATTTCTTCCCAAGGTTTTCTATCTCCAATGTTTTCTCCCTCTGCGATTTCTTAGTTGTTTCTACTTCTGTTTTAAGTGCCTGGATGGATGTGCTCAGATCTTTCGTTTGCTTGATTGTGTTTACATGTATTTCTTTAATAGATTTTTGTGTTTCCTCTTTCATAGCTTCTACTTGTTGGCCCACGTTCTTCTGTATTTCTTTAAGTGATTTTTGTCTTTCCTCCTTATTGTCTTCTTCTTTTTGATCCATCTTCTCCTGCATTTCTTGAAGTGATTTTTGTATTTGCCTTGTAAAGGCTTCTAACATTTGATCCATTTTCTCTTCTATTTCTTTACGAGATTTTTCTATGTGTTCAGCTACCAGCATCCTGACCAGTGATTTTATATCCAAGTCTTGTTTTTCTGGTGTTTTGGGGTATCCAGGGCTTCCTGTTGTTGGCGAACTGGGTTCAGATGCTGTCATGTTGTCTTGATTTCTGTTAGTGACATTCCTTCGTTTACCTTTTGCCATCTGGTTATTTCTGGTGTTAGTTGACCTTGTTGTCACTGGCTGGTGTTTGAATCTCCTATGAGGCTGGGCTTACCTGTTGTTTCTCTACTGGTGGTTATGCGTGATTGCTGCTCAACGGGATCACGAGCTGGCTGCCACCCGCTGACTTTGTGCACGGCCTGAGGTCTCCGGGAAGTGTGGGGGAGTGCAGCAGAGCCTCGGCAGGTGCTGCTGGGCCTGCCTAGTAGCGAGAGCCTAGCAGATCCCCCCACGTGGTAGCCCCTGATGGAATCTGTCTACCTGTTCCTTTCCAGCTGTGTTCTGGTTGCAGTATGGAGGCCTGCCGCTATCGCTGGTCCGGGCTCCTGGGGAGCTGGGTGGTTCCGGCTGCCTTGGTGCACGGCCTAAGCTCGCAGGGACGTGCTGCAGAGCCTAGGCGCCTGGGCCCGCCTGTGGGCGAGAGCTTAGCAGCTCTCCCTGCTCTAGCCCCAGACGGAGTCTCTATCTGCACCTTTCCAGCTGTGTCCTGGTTGCAATATGGAGGCCTGCCGCTATAGCTGGTCCTCACTCTTCTAAATAAATAAGAATTGTTGCTTATCCTGGTTCCGTGGGCAGGGTCTGAGCACCTGGCAAGCTGGCTAGGTCTGGCTGACCTGCTACCGGCTGGATGGGAAGCTGCAGACAAGATGGCGCTGCCTGCAGGGGGTTTGGGGTCTGGCCTGCGAGTGCAGAGCTCAGGCACGGCCGCTGTACTCCAAACCGCTAGGCTATGCGCAGTTCCTGCCCCAGACCTGAGTCCCCGGAGGTCTTAAACTCAGGCTGTCTCTGGTACCTGGTTCCGCCTGCAGGGTCTCAGCACCTGGCAGGCTGGCTAGGTCTGGCTGACCTGCTACTGGCTGGATGGGAAGCTGCAGACAAGATGGCGCTGCCTGCAGGGGTTTCGGGGGTCTGGCCTGCGAGCGCAGAGCTCAGGCACGGCCGCTGTACTCCAAACCGCTAGGCTGTGCGCAGTTCCTGCCCCAGACCTGAGTCCCCGGAGGTCTTAAACTCGGGCTGTCTCTGGAACCTGGTTCCGCCGGCAGGGTCTCAGCACCTGGCAGGCTGGCTAGGTATGGCTGACCTGCTACCGGCTGGATGGGAAGCTGCAGACAAGATGGCGCTGCCTGCAGGGGGTTCGGGGTCCGGCCTGCGAGCGCAGAGCGCAGGCACGGCTGCTGTACTCCAAACCACTAGGCTGTGCGCAGTGGTACCTGGTTCCGCCGGCAGGGTCTCAGCACCTGGCAGGTTGGCTAGGTATGGCTGACCTGCTACCGGCTGGATGGGAAGCTGCAGACAAGATGGCCGAAACTTTGTAATTTTATGAGGTCCCATTTGTCAATTCTTGATCTTAGTGCATAAGCTATTGGTATTCTGGTCAGGAACTTTTCCCCTGTGCCTATGTCCTCCAGGGTCTTCCCAAGTTTCTTTTCTAATAGTTTCAGTGTGTCTGGTTTTATGTGGAGGTCCTTGATCCACTTGGAGTTGATCTTAGTGCAAAAAGATAAGAGTTGGTCAATTCGCATTCTTCTGCGTGTTGACCTCCAGTTGAACCAGCACCATTTGTTGAAGAGGCTATCTTTATTCCACTGGATGGTTGTGGCTCCTTTATCAAAGATCAAGTGACCATAAGTCTGTGGGTTAATTTCTGGGTCTTCAATCCTATTCCATTGATCCACTTGCCTGTTGCTGTACCAATACCATGCAGTTTTTAACACAATTGCTCTGTAGTACTGTTTAAGGTCAGGGATATTGATTCCCCCAGAAGTCCTTTTATTGTTGAGAATAGTTTTAGCTATCCTGGGTTTTTTGTTGCTCCAGATGAATTTGAAAATTGCTCTTTCTAGATCTATGAAGAATTGAGTTGGGATTTTGATGGGGATCGCATTGAATCTGTATATTGCTTTTGGCAAGATGGCCATTTTTACTTGTAGGAGGATTGCTCCTGCCAATCCAGGAGCAAGAAATATTTTTCCATCTTCTGAGGTCTTCTTCGATTTCTTTCTTCAAGGACTTGAAGTTCCTGTCATACAGATCTTTTGCTTGTTTGGTTAGAGTTACGCCAAGGTACTTTATGTTGTTTGTGGCTATTGTGAAGGGTGTTATTTCCCTAACTTCTTTCTCAGCCTGCTTGTCCTTTGAGTATAGGAAGGCTACAGATTTGCTTGAGTTGATTTTATAACCAGCCACTTTGCTGAAGTTGTTTATCAGCTGTAGAAGTTCTCTGGTGGAGTTTTTTGGGTCGCTTAAGTAAACTATCATATCATCTGCAAATAATGATAGTTTGACTTCTTCCTTTCCAATTTATATCCCTTTGACTTCCTTATGTTTTCTAATTGCTCTTGCTAAAACTTCAAGTACTATATTGAAAAGATATGGAGAGAGAGGGCAGCCTTGTCTAGTCCCTGATTTTAGTGGGATTGCTTCAAGTTTCTCTCCATTTATTTTGATGTTGGCTACTTGTTTGCTGTAGATTGCTTTTACTATGTTTAGGTATGGGCCTTGAATTCCTGCTCTTTCCAAGACTTTTAGCATGAAAGGATGCTGAATTTTGTCAAATGCTTTTTCAGCATCTAATGAAATGACCATGTGGTTTTTTTCTTTCAGTTTGTTTATGTAGTGGATTACATTGATGGATTTCCGTATATTGAACCATCCCTGCATCCCTGGGATGAAGCCTACTTGATCATGGTGAATGACTGTTTTGATGTGCTCTTGGATTCGGTTGGCAAGAATTTTATGTAGTATTTTTGCATCGATATTCATAGGAGAAATTGGCCTGTAGTTCTCTTTCTTTGTTGGATCTTTTTGTGGTTTAGGTATTAGCGTAATTGTGGCTTCAAAGAATGAGTTGGGCAGTATCCCTTCTGTCTCTATTTTGTGGAATAGCTTGAAAAGTATTGGTGTTAAGTCTTCTTTGAAGGTCTGGTAGAATTCTGCACTAAAACCATCTGGTGCCATACTTTTTTTGGTTGGGAGGCTTTCTATAACCCCTTCTATTTCTTTAGGGGTTATGGGACTATTTAGCTGCTCTATTTGATGCTGATTTAATTTGGTATTTGGTATCTGTCTAGGAAATTGTCCATTTCCTCTAGATTCTCTAGTTGTTTTGAGTATAGACCTTTGTAGTAGGATCTGATGATCTTTTGAATTTCCTCAGTTTCTGTTGTTATGTCTCCCTTTTCATTTCTAATTTTGTTAATTTGTATACTGTCTCTGTGTCCTTTGGTTAGTCCGGCTAAGGGTTTATCTATCTTGTTGATTTTCTCAAAGAACTAGCTCCTGGTCTTGTTGATTCTTTGTATGGTTTGCTTTGTTTCTATTTGATTGATTTCAGCCCTGAGTTTGAGGATTTCTTGTCTTCTTCTGTATCCATTCCTCCATTGATTGGACATTTCAGGGTCTGACTATTATAACTAAGGCTGCTATGAACATAGTGGTGCATGTATCCTTATTTTATGCCAGGAATCCTCTGGGTATATGTCCAGGAGTGGTATAGCAGGGTCCTCTGGAAGTGTCATGCCCAGTTTTCTGAGGAACCACCAGACTGATTTCCAGAGTGGTTGTACCAGCTTGTAATCCCACCAGCAGTAGAGGAGTGTTTTGCTTTCTCCACATCCTTGCCAACACCTGCTGTCTTCTGAGTTTTTAATCTTAGCCATTCTGACTGGTGTGAGGTGAGATCTCAGGGTTGTTTTGATTTGCATTTCCCTAATGACTAATGATGTTGAACGTTTCTTAAGGTGCTTCTCAGCCATCTGAATTTCTTCTGGTGAAAATTCCTTGTTTAGCTCTGTACCCCATTTTTAATAGGATTATTTGGTTCTCTGGGGTCTAACTTCTTGAGTTCTTTATACATATTGGATATTAGCCTTCTGTCAGATGTAGGTTTGGTGAAGATCTTTTCCCAACTTGTTGGTTGTTATTTTATCCTTTTGACAGTGTCTTTTGCCTTACAGAAACTTTGTAATTTTATGAGGTCCCATTTGTCAATTCTTGATCTTAGAGCATAAGCTATTGGTGTTCTGGTCAAGAACTTTTCCCCTGTGCCCATGTCCTCAAGGGTCTTCCCCAGGTTCTTTTCTATTAGTTTCAGTGTATCTGGTTTTATGTGGGGGTCCTTGAACCACTTGGAGTTTAGCTTAGTACAAGGAAATAAGAATGAATCAATTCACATTCTTCTGCATGCTGACCTCCAATTGAAGCAGCACCATTTGTTGAAAAGGCTATCTTTTTTCCACTGGATGTTTTCAGGTCCATGTCAAAGATTAAGTGGCCATAGATGTGTGGGTTCATTTCTGGGTCTTCAATCCTATTACATTGATCCATCTGCCTGTCACTGTATCAAAACCATGCAGTTTTTAACACTATTGCTCTGTAGTACTGCTTGAGATCCCAGATACTGATTCCCCCAGTTCTTTTATGTTGAGAATAGTTTAAGCAATCCTGGGTTTTTTGTTACTCCAGATGAATTTGAGAATTGCTCTTTCTAGATCTATGGTGAAGATCTTTTCCCAATTTCTTGGTTGCCATTTTGTCCTTCTGAGGAAAAATCAAGATATTCCATGACAAAACCAAATTTACACAATATCTTTCCACAAACCCAGACCTGCATAGGGTAATAAGGGGAAATCACGAATACAAGGAGGGAAACTACACCCTGGATAAAGCAAGATAGTAACCTTCGGTCATCAAACCCAAAAGAAGAAAACCTATCACATATAAAAAACAACATCAAAAATGACAAGAAGCAATAATCACTACTCCTTAATACCTCTTAACATCAATGGACTCAACTCCCCAATAAAAAGACACAGACTAACAGACCGGATACGAAAACAGGACCCTACATTTTGCTGCATACAGGAAACACATCTCAGTGTCAAAGACAAACACTACCTTAGAATAAAAGGCTGGAAGACAATTCTACAAGCAAATGGTCTCAGGAAACAAGCTGGAGTAGCCATTCTAATATCAGATAAAATTGACTTCCAACCTAAAGTCATCAAAAGAGACGCAGAAGGACACTTCTTGCTGGTCAAAGGAAAAACCCACCAAGAAGAACTCTCAATTCTGAATATCTATGCTCCAAATGTAAGAGCACCCTCATTCGTAAAAAAAACCTTTACTAAACTTAAAGCACACATTGCACCTAACACACTAATTGTGGGTGACTTCAAATCTCCACTCTCCTCAATGGACCAATCAGGAAACCAGAAACTAAACAGGGACAAGGTGAAACTAATTGAAGCTTTGGACCAATTGGATTTAACAGATATATATAGAACATTTCATCTAAAGCAAAAGAATATACCTTTTTCTCAGCACGCATGGTACCTTCTCCAAAATCGATCCAATATTCTATGCTCTTGGATTGGAACGATCAATATAGTAAAAATGGCCATCTTGCTAAAAGCAATCTACAGATTCAATGCAATCTCTATCAAAATCCCAAATCAATTCATAGATCTTGAAAGAGCAATTCTCAAATTCATCTGGAGTAACAAAAAACCCAGGATAGCTAAAAGTATTCTCAACAATAAAAGGACTTCTGGATGAATCAATATCCCTGACCTCGAGAGCAAGCATAGTCCAGCACAGACAACGCAGCCAGAAGGGAGCAGCCAGGTACCAGCAGCCAAGTAACATATAAAGGAAGACCTATCAGAATCACACCAGACTTCTCTCCAGAAACCATGAAAGCTAGAAGATCCTGGGCAGACCTCATGCAGACCCTAAGAGAAAACAAATGTCAGCCAAGACTACTATACCCAGCAAAACTCTCAATCAACATAGATGGAGAAATCAAAATATTCCATGACAGGACCAAATTTACACAATATCTTTCCACTAACCCAGCTCTACAAAGGATAATAGAAGGAAAACTCCAACATAAGGAAGGGAATGGCACCCAAGAAAAAGCAAGACAGTAAACTTCTTCCATCAAACTCAAAGGAAGATAACTACTCAAAAACAAAAATAACATAAAAAATGTCAGGAAGTAATAATCTCTATTCCTTAATATCTCTTAACATCAATGGACTCAACTCCCCAATAAAAAGACATAGACTAACAGACTGGATATGGAAACAGGACCCTACATTTTGCTGCTTACAGGAAACACACCTCAGAGTCAAAGACAAACACTACCTTAGAGTAAAAGGATGGAAGACAATTTTGCAAGCAAATGGTCACAGGAAGCAAGCTGGAGTAGCCATTTTAATATCAGATAAAATTGACTTTCAACCCAAAGTCATCAAAAGAGACACAGAAGGTCACTTCCTGCTAGTCAAAGGAAGAATCCACCAAGAGGATCTCACAATTCTAAACACCTACGCTCCAAATGTAAGGGCACCCTCATTTGTAAAAGAAACCTTACTAAAGCTCAAAGCACACATTGCACCTAACACAATGATTGTGGGGGACCTGAATACTCCACTATCTACAGTGGACCAACCAGGAAAACAGAAACTAAACAGAGACACGGAGAAACTCATCGAAACTTTGGAGCAATTGGATTTAACAGATATATATAGAACATTTCACCCTAAAGCAAAAGACTATACCTTTTTCTCAGCCCCTCATGGTACCTTCTCCAAAATCGACCATATAATTGGACACAAGACAGATCTCAACAAATATAAAAAGATCGAACTAATCCCATGCCTCTTATCAGATCACCATGGAGTAAGAGTGTTCTTCAATAGCAAAAAAAACAACAGAAAATCCCCATACGCTTGGAGGCTGAACAATATTCTACTCAATGATACCTTAGTCCAGGAAGAAATAAAGAAAGAAATCAAAGAATTCTTAGAACTTAATGAAAATGAAGGCACAACATACCCAAATCTATGGGACACAATGAAAGCAGTGCTTAGAGGAAAACTCATAGCCCTGAGTGTCTCCAAAAAGAAACAGGAGAGAGCATATACTAGCAACTTAATGGCGCACTTGAAAGCTCTGGAACAAAAAGAAGCAATTTCACCCAGGAGGAGTAGAAGACAGGAAATCATCAAACTCAGGGCTGAAATCAATCAAGTTGAAACAAAGGGAACCATACAAAAAATCAACAAAACCAGGAGCTGGTTCTTTGAGAAGATCAACAAGATAGATAAACCCCTAGCCAGACTTACTAAAGGGCACAGAGACAGTATTCAAATTAACAAAATTAGAAATGAAAAGGGAGATATAACAACAGAAACTGAGGAAATTCAAAAAATCATCAGATCCTACTACAAAAACCTATACTCAACACAACTGGAGAATCTGGAGGAAATGGACAATTTCCTCGACAGTTACCAAATACCAAAATTAAACCAGGATCAAATAGATCGTCTAAACAGACCCATAACCCCCAAAGAAATAGAAGGGGTCATAGACAGTCTTCCAACCAAAAAGAGCACAGGACCAGACGGTTTTAGTGCAGAATTCTATCAGACCTTCAAAGAAGTCCTGATACCGATACTCTTCAAATTATTCCACAAAATAGAAACAGAAGGAACACTACCCAACTCATTCTATGAAGCCACAATTACCCTGATACCAAGACCACACAAAGATCCAACTAAGAAAGAGAACTACAGGCCAATTTCTCTTATGAATATCGATGCAAAAATACTAAACAAAATACTTGCCAACCGAATCCAAGAACACATCAAAACGATCATTCACCATGATCAAGTTGGCTTCATCCCAGGGATGCAGGGATGGTTCAATATACGGAAATCCATCAACGTAATCCACTACATAAACAAACTCAAAGAAAAAAACCACATGGTCATCTCATTGGATGCTGAAAAAGCATTTGACAAAATTCAGCATCCTTTCATGCTAAAGGTCCTAGAAAGAACAGGAATTCAAGGCCCATATCTAAACATAGTAAAAGCAATATCAAGGTAAACGGAGAAAAACTCGAAGCAATCCCTCTAAAATCAGGGACTAGACAAGGCTGTCCCCTCTCACCATATCTCTTCAATATAGTACTTGAGGTACTAGCTAGAGCAATTCGACAACAGAGGAAAGTCAAAGGGATACAAATTGGAAAGGAAGAAGTCAAACTATCACTATTTGCAGATGATATGATAGTTTACTTAAGTGACCCAAAAACCTCCACCAGAGAACTCCTACAACTGATAAACAACTTCAGCAAAGTGGCTGGCTATAAAATCAACTCAAGTAAATCAGTAGCCTTCCTATACGCGAAGGATAAGCAGGCCGAGAAAGAAATTAGGGAAATGACAGCCTTCACAATAGCCACAAATTATATAAAGTATCTTGGAGTGACGCTAAACAAACATGTGAAAGATTTATACGACAAAAACTTCAGGTCTCTGAAGAGGGAAATTGAAGAAGACATCAGAAAATGGGAAAATCTTCCATGCTCGTGGGTTGGCAGGACTAATATAGTCAAAATGGCAATCTTGCCCAAAGCAATATACAGATTCAATGCAATCCCCATCAAAATCCCAACTCAGTTCTTCATAGAGCTAGAAAGAGCAATTCTCAAATTCATCTGGAATAACAAAAAAACCAGGATAGCTAAAACTATCATCAACAACAAAAGAACTTCTGGGGGAATCAATATCCCGGACCTCAAGCAATATTACAGAGCAGTGGTATTAAAAACTGCATGGTATTGGTTCAGTGACAGGGAAGCGGATCAATGGAATAGGATCGAAGACCCAGAATTGAACCCACACATCTATGGCCAATTGATCTTCGACAAAGGAGCTGAAAACATCCAGTGGAAAAAAGATAGCCTTTTCAACAGATGGTGCTGGCTCAACTGGAGGTCAACATGCAGAAAAATGAGAATTGATCCACTCTTATCTCCTTCCACTAAGCTCAACTCCAAGTGGATCAAAGACCTCCACATAAAACCAGACACACTAAAACTAATAGAAAAGAAACTGGGGAAGACCCTTGAGGACATTGGCTCAGGGGAAAAATTCCTGAACAGAACACCAATTGCTTATGCTCTAAGAGCAAGAATAGACAAATGGGACCTCATAAAACTACAAAGTTTCTGTAAGGCAAAAGACTGTCAAAAGGATAAATCGGCAACCAACAAATTGGGAAAAAATCTTCACCAACCCCACATCTGACAGAGGGCTAATCTCCAATGTATACAAAGAACTCAAGAGGTTAGACCCCAGAAAACCAAATAACCCTATCCAAAAATGGGGTACAGAGCTAAACAGATACTTTTCACCTGAAGAAATTCGGATGGCTCAGAAACACCTTAAAAAATGTTCAACATCACTAGTCATTAGGGAAATGCAAATTAAAACAACACTGAGATTTCACCTCACACCAGTCAGAATGGCTAAGATCAAAAACTCAGAAGACATCAGGTGTTGGCGAGGATGTGGAGAAAGAGGAACACTCCTCCACTGCTGGTGGGAATGCAAGCTGGTACAACCACTCTGGAAATCAGTATGGCGGTTCCTCAGAAAACTGGGCGTGATACTTCCGGAGGACCCAGCCATACCACTCCTGGGAATATACCCAGAAGATTCACCAGCATGCAATAAGGATACATGCTCCACTATGTTCATAGCAGCCTTATATATAATAGCCAGAAGCTGGAAAGAACCCAGATGTCCCTCAACAGAGGAATGGATACAAAAAATGTGGTATATATACACAATGGAGTACTATTCAGCCATTAGAAACAATGAATTCATGAAATTCTTAGAGAAATGGATGGAGCTGGAGAATGTCATACTAAGTGAGGTGACCCAGTCTCAAAAGAATACCCATGGTATACAGTCACTGATAAGTGGATATTAGCCTAGAAGCTTGGAACACCAAAGACACAAATCACATATCAAGTGATGTCTCACAAGCAGAAAGGAGTGGACACTGGTGCTAGAATGGACCAAAACATCATTGTGGGAGAGTACAAGAACAGTAAAGTGGGAGGGGGTGGATGCGGGAGCAGGGGGAGGGAAAAGGACATGTGGGACCTTTGGGGGTGGGGAACCAGAAAAAGGGAAATGAATTGTAAATATAGAATATATACAATAAAAAAAATCAAAAAATAAAAAAAAATAAAAAAAATATCCCTGACCTCAAGCAGTACTACAGAGCAATTTGTTTAAAACTGCATGGTATTGGTACAGCGACAGGCAAGTAGATCAATGGAATAGAATTGAAGACCCAGAAATGAGCCCACAGAGTTATGGTCACTTGGTCTTGGGTAAAGGAGCTACAACCATCCAGTGAAAAAAAGATAGCCTTTTCAACAAATGGTGCTGGTTCAACTGGAGGTCAACATGCAGAAGAATACAAATTGACCAACTCTTATCTCCTTGTACTAAGATCAACTCCAAGTGGATCAAGGACCTCCACATAAAACCAGTCACACTGAAACTAATAAAAAAGAAACTTGGGAAGACCCTGGAGGACATGGGCACAGGGGAAATGTTCCTGAACAGAATACCAATAGCTTATTCACTAATATCAAGAATGACAAATGGGACCTCATGTAATTACAAAGTTTCTGTAAGGCAAAGGACACAGCTTCTATTTCTTTAGGGGTTATGGGTCTGTTTAGATGATCTATTTGATCCTGATTTAATTTTTGTATCTGGTATCTGTCTAGGAAATTGTCCATTTCCTCCAGATTTTCCAGTTGTGTTGAGTATAGGGTTTTATAGTAGGATCTGATGATTTTTTGATAACCTCAGTGTCTGTTATATCTCCCTTTTCATTTCAAAATTTGTTAATTTGGATACTGTCTCTGTGTCCTGTGGTTAGTCTGGCTAAGGGTTTATATATCTTGTTGATTTTTTTCAAAGAACCAGCTCCTGGTTTTGTTGATTCTTTGTATGGTTCTCTTTGTTTCTTCTTTATTGATTTCAGCCCTGAGTTTGATGATTTCCTGTCTCCTACTCCTCTTGGATGAATTAGCTATTACCCATTGTAAGGCTGAGTTTGTAGAAAGATATTGTGTAAATTTGGTTTTGTCATAAAATATATTGGTTTCTCCATCTATGGTGATTGAGAGTTTTCCTGGGTGTAGTAGTCTTAGCTGACATTTCTGTTCTCTCAGAGTCTTCATGAGGTCCGCCCTCAATCTTCTAGCTTTCATGGTCTCTGGTGAGAAGTCTGGTGTAATTCTGATAGGTCTTCCTTTATATGTTACTTGGCCTTTTTCTCTTACTGCCTTTAATATTCTTTCTTTGTTTAGGACATTTAGGTTTTAGATTATTATGTGACGACAAGTATTTCTGTTCTGGTGCAGTCTGTTTGGAGTTCTGTAGGCTTCTTGTATATTCACGGGCATCTCTCTCTCTTTAGGTTAGGAAGTTTTCTTCCATAATTTTGTTGAAGATATTTTCTGGCCCTTTAAGTTGTAAATCTTTACTCTCATCTATACCTATAATCCTTAGGTTTGGTCTTCTCATTGTGTCCTGGATTTCCTGGAGGTTTTGGGTTACAAGCTTTTTGCATTTTGCTATTTCTTTGACTATTGAGTCAATGGTTTCTATGGTATCTTCCACATCTGAGATTCTTTCTTCTATCTCTTGTATTCTGTTGTTTATATTTGCATCTATAGCCCCTGATTTCTTCCCAAGGTTTTCTATCACCAAAGTTGTCTCACTTTATGATTTCTTAGTTGTTTCTACTTCTTGTTTTTAGATCCTGGATGGTTTTGCTAAGTTCCTTCACTTGTTTGTTTGTGTTTTCCTGTATTTCTTTAAGAGATTTTTGTTTCCTCTTGCATGACTT
The DNA here is from genome assembly GCA_964023405.1 of Apodemus agrarius. Lineage (NCBI taxonomy): Eukaryota > Metazoa > Chordata > Mammalia > Rodentia > Muridae > Apodemus > Apodemus agrarius. The sequence goes on along the minus strand of OZ030011.1, from coordinate 107,536,016 downwards.
CTGCCTGTTTACCCAATTTCTCCTGCATTTCTTTGTGTGATTTTTGTGTTTCTACTTTATTGGCTTCTATCTGTTGACCCATAGTCTCCTGAATTTCTTTAAGTGATTTTTGTGTTTCCTTTGTAAGAGCTTCTACCTTATTCATGTTCTTCTGTATTTCTTTAAGAGATTTATTCATGTCTTTCTTGTAATCCTCTAATAGCATCATGATAAGTGATTTTAAATCCAAATCATGTTTTTCTGGTGTGTTGCGGTATCCAGGACTTGCTGTTTTCAGAGAATTGGTTTCAGATGCTGCCATATTGCCTTGATTTCTGTTAGTAACATTCCTACATTTCCCTTTTGCCATCTAGTTATCTCTGGCGTTAGTTGGTCCTGTTGTCACTGGCTGGTGCTTGAACCTCCTGTGAGCCTGTAAGGCTATTTCTGCACCACTGGATGACCAGGTTTTCCCTGGCATAGATTGCTGATGTGCTGCCCTACTCTTGAGTGCCATTGGAGGCCTGATGTGCCTTGTCCCAAGCAATGTTATACTTGAGTTGTCTCCATGTACCTGGTACTTCCTTCTGGTCAGCTTGTGAGCAAAGACGTTGGACACCACAGGAACCCCCTCCAAGTACCCATCACAATGCAGGGCTAATGGCCCAGGACAGGGCTGGCACACAGATGGCCTGCAGAGATGCCAAGGCCCTAGGCACAGGCCGAAGCCTGGTGGGCTGTATCCTGAGTGATGTCAAACTTAAGATTTCTCTGTGAACCTGGTATTGCCTGTCTGCTCCGTCCAGAAGCCAAGATTGCAGGGACCCCCCCTCCTCACAAGGTCTGTGATTAAAAAGCATAGCTGAGCAAACATTTCCACAGTCAACTCTTAATTAGACACACTATTAGAGCAGAAAAATTTGTGAGCAATTCAAATACTTAAATTTTTCTGTTGCATTAAACAAACTTCCCCATTCTTTCAATGCATTTACCTCTCTTGACCTATTTTATGTCAACATGTTAAAATTGTCATTCAAGCATAAGCAACAGTAAATGTCTTCTGCCAATAAATAATTCAACCTAAATAATTCCCCTGAAAAAATTCTAGCATTCGGAGTTCTTTAGACACAATAATCAACATAATTTGCAGTTGGGTGGAACTTCCTAATTTTAAAAGGAGCTTAGCTTAACCACCATTTTTTTTCTATTTGCTGTGCAGAACTATTCAAGGGACTCATAACAGCCTGTTTTTTCTTCATGCTAATGGAATTGTTTTTAACAGATATTTCAGCCTTTTAAGAAGATGGCTCATCTCCACAGTCATGGCCATTCCTTGTTCCTAGTTTGAATTTATGTTTAAAAGCAAGCAGTGTCTGTGTTTGGTCTTGATCCCCTTATTTCAGATTCTGAAATCCATTCACTGTGAAGCGGTTGAGCCATATGTCTATTTAAACCTCGGCTCCTGATGAAGTGTCCTAAGGTGTCCTGTGGGAGTGAAGTACAGCCAGCAGAAGGAAGCCATGATACCCCAGCCAGCCTCCCAAGTATTGGAGGGACTTCTCAGTTGTCTATATAGTAGTTACTGAGTGTTGTTATTATAGTTGTTATTGTTGTTGTTGTTTTCTGAAATGCCTTTGGAGTTTGGAACTAAAAGTTACATTGCACAAACAAAAAACCTTTTAAAAGTTCAAGCAAACTTAATTTTAATATCAAGAAATAAATTGGCCAAATAGCTGTGATACAATTAAGAAAATGAAAATAATTATAATTAGGTAATGTTGGAATTGCTTTTAAATATAGATTTTTTTTATGTGATCCTGTATATGCCTGTGTAAGTTTATGTTCATCACTGGCATGAAGTTGCCTTCAGAGATCAAGAGAGGGCATTGGATCCTCTGGAACTAGAGTTATAGGCAGTTCTGAAATAACCAATGTGGGTGCTAAATACAGAACCCAAAAAAATATCCCAAAAAAAGATATTTAAATGTCTTGGTTATTGTTATCATCATCATCATTACTACTACTACTACTACTAATTATTATTATTATTATTATTATTATTATTATTATTAAAAATTTTGTAATCTCAACCTAACAGGGATAAAGATTTTGCTTAAGTGTCCAGAGTTAACTTGAACAGGCCTTATCATAAATGACAAGGGTTATATGCATCGTGCCCTTGATGGCAGGCATGCCACAGACAGAGCTCCCATGACAGAATTTTTTTGCCAATAAAATTCTAGTCAGTTTGGGAATCAAGGCAGCTTGTTGTAAGAATTTAAATGACTGAAAATGTGTCTACCCAGTTAGTCTATGGAGATGTATCTATTTAACAAGTAAGCAATCATCTTTACAACCAAGTTATTTATACTCAAGCTTATAAATGTATAAGAAAATCCATTTCTTTTATATCTGATCATGGTGGAGAGGACATTTAGGGAAACTATAGAGAAGTATTGCACAGATGAATCTAATCAGTAGACTCATACACCAGGTGTAGGTATATAACAAATACTTGGCAAGCTATAAGTTTAATAGGGCTGTTTAAACCCAAAATAAAATCCGTGGGCTGGGAGCCAATCTGAAATGTCTGGAAATGCATGTAGGAGTAATTGAAAGCTAGATGAAATGTGAGATGCTTGGTCAGTTCACCTTGTAAGGCAATCTGGTGATCTTGGTAATATAAAACTTTAAGAATTCAAGTTTTGGGAAACAGGGGAGGAAATGTCATCTTAAACTGACTTCCACTTCAGTGCTTCCATGAGGGCCTTGCTTTCTTCAACCTTCATTTGCTTATTGAACATTTCAGGGGTGCTGGGTGGTAGGCATGCCTCCTGACTTCACAGTTTAACCTTATGATTTGAAGAATCCAGCCCAGTTGGTAAGAAAATCACACACCACTTAAAAGACCACTGAAATGCCTATTATGGATCACTATTTTCTCTACACAACTTGATTATTTCTTATGAACCTTCTCTCTTCAACACAAGCAGAAGTATTAAGAATCCACTTGAATCCAAATTCATCTTGGGCCTCAATGTCTGTACATGGATACCTTTAGCTTCCCAAAAAATCCAACTATGTACAAAATTTAAGCAGTGTTTAAACTACATTTAGCCACTTTTAGTGGTCTTTTTAATGTTTTCTGCTGCAAAACATTTCAAGTTTTATTGATCTCCTCCTCCCCCTATTTTCCCCACCACACTCACACACACTTATACTTTTTGTTTGCCATAATCAACCATCCAGCCCCTGTAGAGATCCCTTATGAGAACAGGCATTTTCTGATAACTCACAACCCCACCAATGTGACTCTCAACAAGTTCACAAAGGAACTTAAGAAGTACAAAGTGACAACTTTGGTTCAAGTTTGTGATGTTACATATGCTAAAGCTCCAGTTGTAAAAGAAGGAATCCACGTTCTAGATTGGCCATTGGATGATGGAGCTCCACCCCCTAATCAGATAGTAGATGAATGGCTAAACCTGTTAAACAAAACTTTTTAAAACAAATTTCATGAAGAGCCAGGCTGCTTTGTTGCAATGCATTGTGTTTCAGGACTGGCAAGAGCTCCTCAACCAGGGATTAACAGATCCATAATACAATGGCCTACTAACCTATCTCATGTGCCAGACTGAGACTTGGAAACTTTAAGATAGGAAGAATGGGGTATGTGTGAGGGACAGACACATAGCTTTGGGAACAGAGGGTCAAGTGTGCTACACTGAAGAGTGGCAATCTCAAGTGAAACCATACCCTAGCCTGTTACATGTTATCCTAGATAGCAAAACAGAATGAGAACCAGAAGTGAAGATTGCAAATCTGGAGGCTGGAGAGGCTATGCTGGCCTATCTGCTGGGCCTAATCTAATTATGGAAGTCCTCGCACTGACTGAGTGTTTGTCAGCTATGGTTAGAGATAGAGGGTGACAGGTGAAGAATTCAAAAGGTGCAGTGGGAAAGGAAGCACCTGCAGGCCCAGAAATTTAGTCTCTGAAAGCTAGGGGGAAAAGGAAAGAAAGAATATCCCCCATATATAGGTCTGCATAGGACCTTGTATGAACGAGCAGCAAGGTATCAGAAACCTCTGGGAATGAATAGAACACAGTATGTCTACACTTTGATTTTTAGCTCAGATGCATTCTGAACTTCTGAGCTACAAAGTTATTTACTAATAGGTGTGTTATTTAAGTCTTAGAATACTAATATATCAGATCAGACAACTAAAAGAAACCATCAGTTTTCCTCACCCTAAAGTGAAGATAAAGGTATTGATGAGATTGTTGTTATTGGGTATGATGACCTGTAGACTTTTCAGTTCTCTGGCTGTCAATGGGCTATTTAAACATACACTGCTTTTCTTCATATATTCACTAAAGAGTCTTTTAAAGCTAGTAGAAGAAATAATTCTTACCCCAATGCATAAAAAGCCCAGGCTTTTGTCCTAGCCCTAGTACCAACAAGCTATCTCCCAGCTCAGTCAACACCTGCCCTCTCTATGGGCTGTAGCTTTTCAAACTGAGGGATGCGAGCCAGAAGATTTATTTCGAAGGGCACCTCCTTCACTGGCACAGCTGAATAATAAAAATGAAAAGCCATAAAACTTCTGCTTTCGAACATGAAGAAGAAAGATATGATAACTAAGATTCAATTCAATATTCAGAAATGAATGGCCTTCCAAAGAAGTTGCAGGCTCGAGCTCTACTTCCATACTAGCTGCCCCCAGGTCTATGAGGGGAGTAGAAGATGTGCCCCTCGTCAAAAACCTCTAGGACCCAACTCCCACGGCATTCAGATCACACACATAGCCCTGGGATATTGTACCACCATAATCCCTAGAATAAGTCCAGACATTAATCAGGACACTTAGAGAATAGCACAAATGTGTGTGTGTGTGTGTGTGTGTGTGTGTGTGTGTGTCCGTGTGTGTGTCAGCTCCACTTAGAAGCAGCTGACAAATGACCAAATATCTAGAACTATTATCTGCTACTACAGTCTAAGTATAATCATGAGGTTGCCTAAGACCATTGAAAAACATGGGTGTTTACATTACAAAACACAGTGTTCACATTATGATTCATAACAGTAGCAAAATTACAGTTAGGAAGTAACAGCATAAAAATGATTTTGTGGTTAGGAGTCACCACAAGAAGAGGAACTGTACCAAAGAGTCACAGCATTAGGAACCAGTGCACTGGGGGAAAGTGGGTGGAAAACCCATTAAAGGAGAAAAGGAATCTGAGCTTGCTGAGGTAAAGAAAAAAAAATCGTGGCTGTCTTCGAATAGTCCTATCTAGCTTAAGAAAGAATAAACATTTACCCCTTGGGAAGTTGTGTCACTCCCATTGTCTGACGCCATGATCAGGTCTAAGCAAAAAGAACTTCCTCATTGTGAGCCTGGGAACCTGACAGGCTTCCCAGTACATTCTGTTTTTAATGTTACTTTTGTTTTGTTTTGAGCACAGACTACTGGGGCTCAGTTGTGCTATACAGGAACAATATGGATCAGGAAAAAAGAGATTCAGATGGTGCAACCTAGCGGAGCCATTCCATCATTCACCACCAGTGTCCCTAACCTGGAAAGGGAATGTTTTTCTTCAATTTCTTCGTACTCAAACCTCTGAGCATCTTATAAAGGAATCATAACTTTAAGATAATGAGCTGACCCTGGAGGGAGTTACAAACTAAGTTATTTTTATTCATGAGCAAAGAAAAATTATCTCATAATATTAGTAAAAAGGCTAACTTTTTTAAATCATACAATTGTTTATTTAGTTCCTGGCAGGTACCTAGTGAGTTTCAGGCATTTCTACCCAATTCCCTCTCTCATTTCTACCCTCTCTCCTGCTGAAACCCTTCTTCCTAGTAACTCCTCTCCACATTTCAGTTGCAATTTTATAGTTACTGAGTTTCTTCATTGACAATTTAATACCCATATACCATTCATCCTGATTACTCTAACCACCCCAACCGCTCTAGCGATCCTCCCACATATATTTGAAAAACGTCTCTTCCTCACATTCATGGCATGGGACTGGAGTCGGCAATGCTATCAACTGAACCTTGCAGAAATTGAATGACTTGCCCAAGCTCACTGAGCCATCACATTGCAGACCTAGACCTTAAATTTCCAATTTGCATAATGACAAAGCCTGTAACTGTTAGCCATTTTCCTCTTTGCTTATTTGACTAATTTCTTATTATTTTCTTGAACGATCCATTCAATTGGGAAATAAGTCACTTATTTACATGTCTAAGTCCTGGATTCTTCACATGTGAGATTGGAGTAACAATAGTGCTTTTCTCACAGGGCAGAATATTCATGAGATGTAAGTAAGACAGTATGGAAGTCCTTGAACATGAGTCCTGGATTTTCAGGAGCAGTTATTGGGGACTATTAATAGAGACAATTAACACAGCAGCAAGCAATGCTTGTGGACTAGCAGCTGCTTCAATCTAAAAAGAAAGGAGATCTTGATCAAGATGCATCAATTGCTGATGGAAGAATATGATTCAGTCCTTGACTTTGGTCCATAATTCCATCTCTATTGCTATGTCTTCTATCTGATTGCTTAGAAACAGAGAGAAAGGCTAAGTATCTCTCCCAGGGCAACTAGTAGCTCTGTGGCTAGGTCTCATCAGCCCCTGTCATTAAGCCAAAGGATCTAAATTCATTGTTCCTGGGTGGCTGGAGCAGATATGGTACTTCTTGCAGAGTTAAAGTCTTTAGCGTTCTGTTGGCCATCACTGAGTCCCCAAATCTTACCTTGGCTCTCATCTACTTGTTTCCAGCCAGCTTTCCATTTATGTTATTTGGCTGAGCAGTTACATTAGAATATAACTGGGTTTTGTTCCAGAGACGGGAATGTGTGTTATCATAATGCCTTTAGACCTAGAAGCATTTCTTAATGGGAGATTGAAGCTTGGCAGTTGCTGAGGTATATATGGCTCCCATAGGCCTGCTCTAGATTAGCACCCTGTGTGTTTGAAATGTCATGAATTTGGCCTGCAGTAGATAATTTGACTGAAATAATCAGGAAAGGTTAGGGACATTTAATACTCTCCACCCTCCTCTCCCCCAAAAAAACTGTTTCCATGAGATCTTTGGGAAACTGAAGAATTCCTGCCACCAATTCATTTTCTAAAACACCATGCTTTCTTTTTGTCAACTTGTCTTTTTTTAAAGATTTATTTATTTTATGTATGAGTACATTGTAGCTATCTTCAAACACACCAGAAGAAGGCATTGAATTCTGTTACAGATGGTTGTGAGCGACTGGGAATTGAATTCAAGACTTCTGGAAGAGCATTTTGTCAACTTCTTGGTTTTTTTCTTAATGACTTAGATCATAATGTCACCCAAAGCTTTGGGTGTTAGAAGGTTAATCCTCAGAATGGCACTAATATAAAATGATGGGGCCTTTAACAGGTGTTTCTACAGAAATACAAAGAGCACATGTTCATGATCCTCTGAGTCTTTTAGTTCCAATTACTCGGGTGAGAATGCACACCCTTGAGTAACTTCAGAAGCCAAAAAAGTAAAAAAAAAAAAAATTGTTCGCCCATTGCAAAGGGGGAATAATAAAGAAGAGAATATTAGGGAACAGCAATATGGAGGGGAAATGGTAAAGTCTGGAGGCTCTAATTAAGGAGGGAGATTAATACAGAAAAAAAGGAAGAGAGAAAAATAAAAGATGTCTGAAAAACTCAAAAATAATATTAGTAACTATCTAAAATAGCTATAATAATGGAGTCAGTATATAAATATACAGTTTAAATGAAATTTTACCAAATGGGCTAACAATGCTGTCTCCAATAGCAGAAAATGGTCTAATAAAAACTCCAACACCAGGCATCCAAATCGATATTTTGAATTGTGGGTAAGGGTTATCCAAGAGACACACAAAACATTACAATTCTCTGAGCCATAGGTGCACAAGAGTTGTATTGTAAATACATCTATTGGGACTGGGCTCCACAACTCTGTTGTGCTATTACCCTTGCTTGCCTCCCACCTCAGAAGTAGCAGGTACATCCTCATTGCTGAATATGCCATGAACTTTAAACACAGGGCTCAGAGGTCCTGAGCTGGAATTGTGCAAGCTTCTAAGTGAGGAAAGCAGTCAACAGTCCTACTCAACTGTGATATAACCCACAACAATAGCCAGCATGGCATGAAAGTAGTGGCACACATATGTTGGTGGCAACCAACAGCTCTATCATTGGATTTCAGACCTGCTCAACAAGAAGGAAATCATGTCTGGTCCTGGAAACGTAGCCAACTCCCCAGGGCTAATGAAGTTATAGATCTTGAAGGAAAACCTATTAACACCACTTTATTAAACCAGTATAATCCCTAAGTACATTTTAAGTATGTATCCTTATACCTCACAGTAAGTGCAGTCCTCACACCTCCTTAAGGAAACTTCTCTTTGAAACAGATGAAGAGTATTACAGGAAACCACAACCAAGAAAACAACAGAGTTGTGGAGCCCAGTACAAACAGATATGTATCTCTTATATCTCTGGCTCAGAGAACATTTCAGAAAATGGGTGAAAGATTGTAAGAATTAGAGGAACAAGAAGTTTCCAGGAGACTGTGTCTCCTATAAATGTCAGAACCTACATACATAAAATCTCATGGGTACAACTTCCTGACTATAAGCTTCTGGGCTAACATATAAGGTACTATCCACATTTAGCCTGATATACCCAACTTTAAATATCTTAATGTTAAAAAGCTTCCACAAGTGTGACTGATGGATTGTCTTTTTATTGATTCCAGATCTAGTCAACTTGACAACCAATCTTAATTAACCATCACATCGTGGAATCAAAATCTCACACGTGTATATGCCGGTGACCCTCAACACAGGCATTTTTCTTAGAGGGGAGAATGCTAATGCATTAAGTTTTGGTCAGTGCAAAGAGAAGTGCTAATTGCATGCGAATGTGAGAAGCCGTGAACAAGCAATTGGAAAGTTTAAATTTGAATCCTGGATATGCTCTTTCCCAGACTTTTGTTGCTATTTTGTTGGTGGTAGTGGTGGGGCAATCAATGGGTCTTTTACTTTGTTTACTTTTTGTGGTATTTGGGATGGATCCCAGGCTTTGCACATGCTAGGCATGAACCCCAACACTAAGCTACACCACCAGCCCTGCTTTCTGTTTTTATGACTCAGTTTCCATGAACATGCCCCTTTCTCAGAAAGATGTGTGTATGAAGTTCTTCCTCAGACTGAAAGTGGAGCAAGAAAGGGCATGGATGTGGGTCCTAAATCATGGTGAAAGTCTGGATGTGATCTAAAATCCATTGTGATGTGCCAGAGTTCTATAATGATTTCCTCTGAGATAAAATATTCCATCCTAGAAGGAAGTTCTTTAAGATTCGGGATGTTCTCAAAGGAGGTAAAACATACTGTCCTATAGAGATAGTCCTTAAAACTCAGGAAGTAGATATCTCAATAGCTTCAAGAAGCTCCTGAAATTAACCAGATACACTAAACCTATCTCTTCCCAAGCTTATGTAAACTATAAAGATAGCTGACTCTCAGACAAGCCAAGCTGCCTAGAAGGAGCAGAGTCCAGGCACACTTCCTGAAAAAGGTTCAGCCCAACTGAGCTACTTGCAAAAATATTCTTCAGCTGTTGTGCTGCCTGTAGGTTGTATAGTACACTCCAGGCTTTGGATTTTCATGCATTGGGGTGAGTTTTGGTGATGCTACCATCTTTGACTCATCTCTGATTCTATCAATAACACTTCACCCATATTCTTGTGAACCCCAATAAAACGCACTGGCTCACCAGTATAGACTTTGATGGATTGGTGGATTCTTACTTCAGTCTGTCATTGGTTCCCTGTCAACTGTAAGCAGACATTTGTTTATCTTTCCCCAGGAAGAGTGTCTCACAGCAGCTGGCAAACTGGGTAGCACATACAACCATGACACAATGTTACATGGATTTTATGTGTTCGTGGTCGTATTTCAGAACCAGAAATTCAGCCAGGCTCCAGGTCAGGGCTGAATTCCCATAGACAGGAGAGAGTAGCTGGACCACTTGAAAATGAGGAGTGAGTACAACTGGTTTTTAGAGGCCATGAGGAGTTTTTATTTTAAGTCATTTGAAAGTAAGGTATAAGATGAAAGGGAGTCCTAAGTTCTACCTTTCAGATGAACTCAAGATTTAGTAGTACTCCTTAAACTTGAAATTCAAAGACTTATTTTGAGAGTATGATTGAACTTTGGCACCTTATACATGGCATGCTACCCTGAGTTTCAAGAGGCTCAATCAATCTCTCCATCCATTTGGTCATAGAATTCTGCTCCTTTACTCATGTGACTCTTACTGTCCTCTCTTTGTGTCCAAAAGGATACAACTGTGTTGGTTTTTCTTAGATTCTGCCTATATATAGGTCATTTTGACACCTTATGTGATCCAAGAAATGTCTCGTGTTCAGCTTCAGATTTAATTAAAAACATAATGAAAGGCTGGGGATGTGTAGATCAGTTGTTACAAAGCTTGCCTAAGATGCATGAAGTCCTGGGTTCAATCCCCAATGCCTCATAAAACGCACCATGACAGCACATGCCTGTAATCTGGGCGCTCAGGTGGTAGAGGCAGAAGGATCAAAAGTTCAAAGTCATCCTCATCTACAAGGCAAATTCAAGGCCATCCTGAGCTGAGTGAGACCCTGTTAGGGAAAAACAAAAGTTCCACTGAGGAAAGAAAGAAGCCATATAGATGAAGGTCAGAATGTCATCTTTATTAGCAACAAATCTATTTGAAATAATATGACTTACAGTGTGTCAACCATGAAGGTCCTACTGCTACTTAGCTCCATATTAGACCATGGGCCAGAACATGGAAGAAAAATACTTAGCCTGCAGAGCACACCCTTTCATTCAAGTTAACATCTGCGAATGCCCAGGGAGAAGAGAAGAGACTGCCTGACAGGGTTTCATCTGCTTAGGACTTTTGATACATCCTCTCTACCTGAACAAAGAAAGTATACAATAAGATACACTCTATCTATCTATCTATCTATCTATCTATCTATCTATCTCTCTATCATCTATCTACTAGCTAGCTATATCCCTATTCCTATTCCTATTTCTATCTAACTCTAGCTCTATCTCCATTGCTATCTCTATCTCTTTCTCAATAAGGAGCAACTTTGACTTCTTGGTGGAAGAAATAGCCTGGAGCAAAAAAAAAGCAAGACTATTTGTAGTAACTCCTTCCATATGAGAGGGCTCAGACATAAAAGCATTTACTCTAAGGAAGCACCTACTATCCTCCCTCTCCCTATCTCACTTGTTCAATTATGGAACACATATACACTGAACTCCTAATATACTGCCAATGACTGTGCTTATTGGGGCAATGAAATAATAGAATGGATCCTGGAGCATCTATCAGGAGGATGAGAGAGACAGAAAAACCCTTAACCCCACTAACAGCACAAGTTACACACTGTCCTAAGCAATGGATAAATGCTTCATGGTGTTGTGAACATATGTAACAGGTAGCTTGACAAAAATCAGTAACAGAATAATTTATAGGTAGACTGGAAGGGTATAAGTTTATAACTTAGCTCCTCTTTCTCCCTCTACCATGTAAAATATCCACTTAGTCCTAGAGTTTATTAATAACCACCTTCTGTCCTGTCTCCAAATCAGTGAGTTCTTAAATCTCAAACCTCATATGTGATATGCTGACCTTTCATGAGACATTTACCATGTATGATGAGTGATTATGCCCCAGTGTTATCCTAGAATCATTGTGCCAATGTCATGTAACAAGAAGGTGGTAGGATTCTGCAGAGACCATTGAATTATTCAGGTCCTAAATCTATCTTCACTCCATAGGGAAACCAGAATACAAGCACGAAGAAACCCCACATGAACTGGTCATACTGCGAGACATGGGTATTTCATAATTAGCGCAAATGATGATGAATGTGGCAGGCTATGGAATTATCCATGATTATGAAGTTAAATAACCTAAGAAATGAACTGGGAATTTCTGTAGTTTGGATCTTGAGTGTTCCCCGAAAAAGCTGTATGTTAAAGACTTGGTCCCCATGGTGGCACTCTTGATGTAATAGGGAGCTTTATGAAATGCTATGAGTCTTGGAAGCAGGCTGCCTTTTCAAATAATATTACTGGATTCTTGCTCCTTTTCCTCCTTTTGTCTCCTTTGGTTTTTTTTTGGTGAACATTGTTCCATAGCCTGAGCTCCCTGTTGTTGCCATCCTGTATCTCACCAAAACCCAGAAAGTAACAGCTCTACGAGATCATGGACTAAAATTTCTAAAACTATGAGTCAAACAAAAAAATTTTTTTGGTATTTACTTATAGTGATGGAAAGCAAACACAAAATAATTTTTATGTCAATAGAAAAATACTATCTAGAATTGTAAGTCCATGGGTGATGTAGATAAAAAAAGCAGAATCAATGCATGGGCATACCACCTGATTTGGAAATTCATCAAAAATAATAATTATTAATCATAAGTCTAAAATGATGCATCTGTGAATATATAAAACAGGTTCAAATTGCTTTGCCCATACCCCCTGTGAATTACAGAATCAAGGTTAGCAGAGAACTAAGAACAAAGAAGCTTTGTCCAATTTGAGATGAATCATAAAAATGACCAGTCCTATAATTTACAACTAAAAAAAAAATGAAAGGGCAAGATGGCTATATGCCAGGTGTGCTTACTAGGATTCAGGATGGAACTCAGTGGAGGAAGCATTGGACCACAGAGAACTTCCAAGAAGAAAGGAGATCCATGGAACAGACTAGGTTCCAAGACTAAAAATGTAAAGAAAGAAAAAATGAAAACTGACTTGGTTGTTAAGATTTAGGTGCATGTGCAATTTCTTTTGATTAGACAGTGTGTTATAACACAGACTTGTATTTGAACACAGTCTCTAGCTGATGGTCCTGTTTGAGAAGGTTATGTAACCTTTAAAGAGCTGGGGCCTTGTTAGAACAGTGGTTCTCAACCTGTGGGTCTCGACCTCTTTGGTAGTTGCATATCAAATGTCTTACATATCAGATATTAATTTTTTTATAATTTTTTATTCTATATTCTTTGTTTACATTCCAAAGATTCCAAAGGCTTTCCCCTTTCCCAATTCCCCCCCACCATATGTCCCATAAGTCCTCTCCCCCACCCCCAACTATTAATGCTATAGTTCATAACAGTAGTAAAATTACAGTGATGAAGTAGCAACAAATATAATTTCATGGTTGGGGTCACCACAGCATGGAACTGTATCGAAGGTCCCAGTATTAGGAAGGTTGAGAACCCCTGTGTTAGAAAGGTTGGGCAACTTGAAGCTTTATAGCCTAGCCCCATTGCCTGCTCACTTTCTCCTTTTTGAGAACAGATACAATATGACCACCCAGCCTTCCGTTCTTGTCACCAAGCCTTCCCTGTTGTCCTGTGATGCCCTTCCCCATCATGATCTATATCCCACTAGCACTGTAAGCCAAAATAAATCATCCCTTTTCATTTAAGTGGCTTTTATCAGAGTATTTTCCCACAGAAATGAGAAAATAATGAGACACTGTGTTAATTACAGTGCCCTTTCCTAAAAACCTTTGGACTCTACATTCCCACAAATGCATCTACAATATTTTTAAAAGAAAAGTTCAATGGTATCAGCCTCATACATATAATCTGAAGAGGTAATGGGAAAGGGCATACTGGCTTGTCAAAGATGAAGAGCCTACATACAAACAAGCCTTCGGCTACAGTAGAGGAACAAATAGAGAAAATGGAATTTATTAAGCATACTTGAGTATTCAAAATTGTATCCAAAGCAATGAGAACACTGCTTTTTCTCTTTACCTCCCAGTATGAAAACTAAAAATCAATGCAAAGTGGTGGAGAGGATATAGCAGCAAGGAGTAGAAATGAAATCTGGTCAAACCCACAAAGAATTAGCTGAAAACTGATGTTAGACCAGCAGTTCAAAGAAATAAAGAATTGCAAATTTCACACCCTTTGCTACTAAGTCTCTGCTCTGACTGTTCTCATCTCTCATTGAGGTTTCCTACTGCAGCTTCATCTGACAAGTTTTTAGCTTGAAGACTGGCAGAGAGAATGTGGTTTATAGCCCCCCAATATCACAAACTCAGCCATTACTCAGAAGTAACAACTGGGATGGGTTTCACTCTGAAGATAGAATGGGCTTTGAAAACAGAGTAAAGCCCACTGATCAAACCGCTGGGCTATTTTATAACTAGAAAATAAAAATACCTATTAGCTCCCTCCAGGATACTTCAAGACTGTGTGTATGACTATATATTCTTCTTATCATAACTTGAAACTGCTTCACTTTCTAAAAACATCAGTGGCTTTCAGCTTATTGATCACAGAACTAACCATGTTCCCATAAGCATGTGCATTATCTATTAAAGTTCTACGCTTTAGAAGGCAAAGTAATACAAAGATGTATGTAAACTTTGTCAAGCTCACAGAGCTGAAGATCTCCTAGAATTTCCAGGAAATACAATATAGGCAACTAAAAAGCTGTCTTTCTGTGCTGGTCAGGGTTTGGTAAACCTAAAACCTGTCATACTGTGCTATAGTGTAGTTTGTCATGATCCACATCTTGGTCAGAAGACATTTGTTCTTTTGGTCTCCAATTCAGAGCCTCCTCTGACTCAGCCACTAGTTTGGAAATTTGGGGACTGAATTTGCAGTGTGTTCGATATGTCTGAAAATGATGCCCCCCCATCCCATTCTTAGAGGCCTCTTTGCCTTGAAAGGCAGCAGACTAGAGAGCAGACAGCAGTAAACATCAAGTTGCTGAATAGGGAAAGACAGACACAGGGAACGGAGGAAGTGAAAGAAAGCTGAAGAGACAAACACAAATCAAGAGCAAAATCAAGACAGGCTGGCAATGAAAATGAGTGCTAATAGGATGAGTCTTTGGAAATAAACAGCCTGAAAATGAATTCACTGCAGATTAAATTAAAATCATAGAAATTTCTGAAAAGTATTCAGAATGCTTGAAATCATGCATTAATGTCTTTGTTATCAGAAGTCTACTCTTTTGGGAGGAAGGAGAGGAAGGGAGCAGCTGGGAAGAAGACAGGGAGAAGGAGGGGGAGGGGACAAGCCACTAGCACCACAGCTGTGTGCACCCTGAGGCTGGAGTGTCTTCCTCCAGATATTCCCCCAGAAGAGTAAATTATGATGAGTCTTATAGCCCAGTGGCCAGTGCCTGAGATGGCTAGCTGCAGCAGTAGGCAGATATGCTAAAAGCATAGAAATAACTTGTCTCATTCCATCTGAATGTAGAGAGTTTTGCATTCAATAACAATCTTCCAAGAAGTTCAAGGCAGTTTATAAAATTTAGTTCTGATTGCCTGCTAGGATGGCCATAGTAAAGGATTGCCCATAGGGAATTTACTGAACTGGCAGGCAGCAATTTGTTGAAAACCTTGGGAGTACCTATTTACTCTCTTTCCTTGATTCTCTAAAGGAAAGCCCTCTTCATGATCTGAGGGTATCAAGTAAACAAAAATATAGGGTGGCAGTGGGGTTTTTCATAAAGTAGAAAGAGAAACAGGACTTTCTTTTTTTCTTCCTATTAGGTCTTGGAATTTTCAGAAATCTTAGTCACAACAAAGTATCAAATGTGAACTTGCACAAAATGAGGGGGGAGGTTTTGGAAAACAGCTGACCCGGTTGAGAGGCAAATCCCTATAATTTGAAGCATAGATTCAGCCCATCGTGGACCGAAAATGGTCTTAATTGTCTATCTTAAACATGACTACGTGCTTTCTTGTCATTGTTCCTTAAATGACAAAAAGAAGTAAGACAACTCTATATAATATTTGTACTGTCTTAGGTTCTATAAATAATCTAGAGATATTTTAAAGCATTCTTGGGGAATAGGTATATGCTAAATGTAATTACTGTGTCATTTTGTGGGGGTGTTACCTGCCCATTGGATTTGGATCTCTTACATTGAAGTCTGTCTAAATTGCTTTAAGTGTCAACTTGACACCTGTAGAGAACTACCTGAAGAGAGAAAAAGGAGTCTTATCTGAGCAATTATATCAAGTTGGAGTGGGTTGTCATAATTTTCTTAATTGATTTTTGGAGAACCTAGCATTCTGCCGATAACACTATATTCTGTGCAGGGTTCAGAGTTATATAAGAAAGCTAGTTGTGGTGGTTTGAATAGGAATGTCTCTCATTGACTCATGCTTGGACACTTGGTCCATAGGGAGTATCACTATTAAGAGGTGTGGCCTTCTTGGTGTAGGTGTGGCTTTGTTTGAGGAAGTACATCATTAGTGGGTGGGCTTTGAAGTCTCAGAAATTCAAGCCAGCTCACTTCCGGCTGCCTGTCGAGATGGATGTAGAATTCCCAGCTCCTTCTTCAGCACCATATCTGCCTGTATGCTACCATGATTTTTTGTGATAAACTTAAATATTTACATGGAAAAAACAAAAAACAAAAAAAAATACAATTTAAACCACCCTGCGGTGGTGGTGCATGCCTTTAATCCTAGCACTTGGGAGGCAGAGGCAGGCAGATTTCTGAGTTCGAGGCCAACCTGGTCTACAGAGTGAGTTCCAGGACAGCCAGGGCTATACAGAGAAATCCTGTCTCAAAAAAACCAAATCCAAAAAACAAAAAACAAAAAACAAAAAAAATACATGGAAAATATTTCTGATAAAATTGAAGAAATTTATAGAAAAACATGTTAAAATTGAAGATTATCATGGAAAATTATACAGATAAAATTATAGGCATAAGAATAATTCTAAGTGGATTGAAAGTGGAATTATAAAGATTTTTCAAGTAAAATTGAGGATTTACATGGAAAATATTTCTGATAAAATTCAAGAAATAGATAGAAAAACACATTATAATTATTTCATGGAAAATTATACAGATAAAATGGTAGATATAAAAAAACTTCCTAAATTAATTGATGGTGGAATAAAAACATTTTGTGATAAAAATCAGATTTTACATGGAAAACATTTCTGGCAAAATAGAAGAAATATATAGAAAAAACATGTTAAAATTGAAGATTATCATGAAAAATAATGCAGATAAAATGGTAGACATAAAAAATTACTAAAATAATTGAATGAAGAATTACAAATATTTTCTGATAAAATTGAAGATTTACATGAAAAATATTTCTGTTGGTCTATGACTTTTTATTGGAGAATTGAGTCCATTACATTAACATTAGTTAAGAGATATTAAAGAATAGTGATTCTTGCTTCCTGTTATTTTTATGTTTGTGTGGATATCTTCATTTGGGTTTATTGGAAGAATATTACTTTCTAGCTTTTTCTAGGGTATAGTTCCACTCCTTGTGTTGGCATTTTCCATGTATTAACCTTTGTAGGACTGGATTTGTGAACAGATATTGTGTGAATTTGGTTTTATCATAGAATATCTTGGGTTCTCCATCTATGGTGATTGAGAATTTTGCTGGGTATAGTGGTCTGGGCTGGCATTTGTGTTCTCTTAGGGTCTGTATGAGGTCTGCCCAGGATCTTCTAGCTTTCATTGTATCTGGTGAGAAGTCTGGTGTAATTCTGATAGGTCTGCCTTTATAAGTTACTTGCTCTTTTCCCCTTACTGCTTTTAATATTATTTCTTTGTTTAGTGCATTAGGTGTTTTGATTATTATGTGCTGAGAGGACTTTCTGGTCTGGTCCAGTCTGTTTGGAGTTCTGAAAGCTTCTTGTATGTTCATGGGCATCTCTTTCTTTAGGTTAGGGAAGTTTTCTTCTATAATTTTGTTGAAGATATTGACTGGCCCTTCAAGTTGGAAATATTTGATCTTTTCTACACCTATAATTCTTAGGTTTGGTCTTCTCATTGTGTTCTATATTTCCTGGATGTTCTGGGTTACTAGCTTTATGCATTTTGCATTTTCTTTGACTGTTGAGTCATTGTTTTTTATGGTATCTTCAGCACCTGAGATTCTTTCTTCTATCTCTTGTATTCTGCTGTTGATGTTTGCATCTATGACTCCTGAATTCCTTCCAAGGTTTTCTATCTCCAGAGATGTCTCACTTTTGTGATTTCTTTATTGTTTCTACTTCCACTTTTAGATTCTGGATGGTTTTGTTCAGTTCCTTCATTTGATTGTGCATTCCTGTAATTCTTTTTTTTTTGAGAATTTTCTCTTAGTTTATTTATATAGTGGATTATATTGTGGATTACATTAATGTATTTTTGTATTTTGAAACACCCTGCACCCCTAGGATCAAGCCGACATGGTCATGGTGAATGTTTTTGATGTGTTCTTTGATTAGGTTTGACAGTATTTTAGTGTTGATGTTCAGAAAGAAATTATTCTGAACTTCTCTTTTTTGTTGAGTCTTTGTGTGATTTAGGTATTGGGGTGATTTTGGCCTCATAGAATGAGTTTGACAGTGTTCCTTCTGTGTCTGTTTTATTGAATAGCTTGCTGAGTATTGGTAACAACTCTTAGAATTAGCATTGGTATTGATACTGGCCAAATACTGTGCTATAACATTTGGGGTCTGGGTTTTTTTGGGGGGTTGGGGAATATTTTTTGGATTTGATTAAACTCGTCAATGAAATCTCTCAAATATCAACAAGAATTTTTTTTTTTTTTTTTTTTTGCAAATAAGTGGGATGGCTAATACGGGACATATTAAGACATTCAGGCAGAGACTTTGTTCTCTGGTTATGTCTCAGGGTGCATTTTGAGAAGCATAGCAAGCTTAGAAAGGAAAAATATAAAATATATCATTTGAGTATTAAAGGGGCACCAGGAAGTGAAATGGAGCTGAATCCTGTGTTCAAGATTTATATGACAAAAACTTCAGGTCTCTGAAGAGGGAAATTGAAGAAGACATCAGAAAATGGGAAATCTTCCATGCTCATGGGTTGGCAGGATTAATATTGTTAAAATGGCAATCTTGCCAAAAGCAATATACAGATTCAACGTAATTCCCATCAAAATCCCAACTCAGTTCCTCATAGAGTTAAAAAGAGCAATTCTCAAATTCATCTGGAATAACAAAAAACCCAGGATAGCTAAAACTATCATCAACAGCAAAAGAACTTCTGGGGGAATCAACATCCCGGACCTCAAGCAATACCACAGAGCAGTAGTGTTAAAAACTGGATGGTATTGGTTCAGTGACAGGGAGGCGGATCAATGGAATAGGATTGAAGACCCAGAATTGAACCCACACATCTATGGCCAATTGATCTTCGACAAAGGAGCTGAAAACATCCAGTGGAAAAAAGATAGACCTTTCAACAAATGGTGCTGGCTCAACTGGAGGTCAACATGCAGAAGAATGAGAACTGATCCACTCTTATCTCCTTGCACTAAGCTCAACTCCAAGTGGATCAAAGACCTCCACATAAAACCAGACACACCAAAACTAATAGAAAAGAAACTGGGGAAGACCCTTGAGGACATTGGCTCAGGGGGAAAATTCCTGAACAGAACACCAATTGCCTATGCTCTAAGAGCAAGAATAGACAAATGGGACCTCATAAAATTATAAAGTTTCTGCAAGGCAAAAGACACTGTCAAAAGGACAAATCGGCAACCAACAAATTGGGAAAAGATCCTCACCAACCCCACATCCGACAGAGGGCTAATCTCCAATGTATACAAAGAACTCAAGAGGTCAGACCCCAGAAAACCAAATAACCCTTTCCAAAAATGGGGTACAGAGCCAAACAGAGACTTCTCACCTGAAGAACTTTGGATGGCTGAGAAACACCTTAAAAAATGTTCACCATCATTAGTCATTAGGGAAATGCAAATTAAAACAACCCTGAGATTTCACCTCACACCAGTCAGAATGGCTAAGATTAAAAACTCAGAAGACATCAGGTGTTGGCGAGGATGTGGAGAAAGAGGAACACTCCTCCACTGCTGGAGGGAATGCAAGCTGGTACAACCACTCTGGAAATCAGTCTGGCGGCCCCTCAGAAAACTGGGCGTGACACTTCCGGAGGACCCAGCCATACCACTCCTGGGAATACACCCAGAAGATTCCCCAGCATGCAACAAGGACACATGCTCCAGTATGTTCACAGCAGCCCTATATACAATAGCCAGAAGCTGGAAAGAACCCAGATGTCCCCCAAGGGAGGAATGGACACAAAAAATGTCATACATATATACACAATGGAGTACTATTCAGCCACTAGAAACAATGAATTCATGAAATTCTCAGAGAAATGGACGGAGCTGGAGAACATCATACTAAGTGAGGCAACCCAGTCTCAAAAGAATACCCATGGTATGCAGTCACTGATAAGTGGACATTAGCCCAGAAGCTTGGAACACCAAAGACACAAATCACATACCAAGTGATGTCTGACAAGAATAAAGGAGTGGACACTGGTGCTAGAATGGTCCAAAGCATCATTGTGGGGGAGTACAAGAACAGGGAGGTGGGAGGGGGTGGATGAGGGAGCAGTGGGAAGGAAAAGTACATGTGGGACCTTTGGGGGTGGGGAACCAGAAAAAGGGAAATGAATTGTAAACATAGAATGTATCCAATTAAAAAACAAAAACAAAAAAAGGACTATTTTGTCTCATTCATTCCCTAGATCCTTAGTGATCAGGGAAATGCAAATAAAGATGAAGCTGATATTCTACCTTATACCCATCAGAACAGCTAAGATAAAAAAGTCAAGGGACAACACATGCTGGCAAGGATGTGGAGCAAGAGCACTTCCCCAGTGCTGGTGGGAGTGAAAATATGTACAACGTCTCTGGAAATTAATTTGCCATTTTCTTAGTAAACTAGCAATAATTCTACTAAGGACACAGCCATACATCTCCTGGACATATAACCAACCTATGTTCCACCATAACACAGGACACCAGCTATTCTGATCATAGGAGCTTTATGTGTAATACCAGAACTGGAAATCATCCAGATGTCCCTCAGCAGTCAAATGAGTAAAGAAAATATTTCATTTATACAATGGAATACAATGCAGTTATTAAAAACAAGGACAAAAAGGTTTTACAGCATTGATTGCATTCATGGGGATTCTCTCCTTTGTGTTATGTGTTCTTTATGATATGTGAAATCAGATCGACTTGAAAAGGCTTAGACACAGTGATGACATTCTTAGGGTTTCACTCTAGTATGTGCTCTTTTATGTCTTTGGAGCTCACACTTTTGTGCAAAGGCTTTACCACATTGGTTACATTCAAAAGGTTTCTCTCCAGTATGTATTCTTTTATGTGTTAGGAGATGACCAATTTGTTTAAAGGTTTTACCACATTGATTACATTCAAAAGGTTTCTCTCCAATATGTATTCTTTTATGTGTTAGGAGATGACCAATTTGTTTAAAGGCTTTACCACATTGGTCACATTTGAAAGGTTTCTCTCCAGTATGTATTCTTTTATGTGCTAAGAGATGACCAATTTGTTTAAAGGCTTTACCACATTGGTCACATTTGAAAGGTTTCTCTTCAGTATGTATGCTTTTATGTCTTAGGAGATGACAGTTTCTTGCAAAGGCTTTACCACATTGGTTACATTCAAAAGGTTTCTCTCCAGTATGTATGCTTTTATGTCTTACAAGATTACTACTTTGTGTAAAGGCTTTACCACACTGGTTACATTCAAAAGGTTTCTCTCCAGTATGTGTTACTCTATGTATTTGAAGATGACTTTTAACTGTGAAGGCTTTACCACACTGATGACACTCATAGGGTTTCTCTCCTGTATGTAAATGTTTGTGATATAAGAAACCACTCTGATATGTAAAGTGTTTACCACATTGGCTACATTCATAAAGCTTCTCTCCAATATGTGTGCTTTTATGTCTTTGGAGATGACTGTTTTGTGTAAAGGCTTTACCACACTGGTTACATTCAGAAAGTTTCTGTCTTTGAAGGTTTTGAAGAGAACTGTGAGATACAAAGTCTTTACCACATTGGTTACTCTCAAAGGTTTTCTCTCCAGCAACTGTTGTTTTATGAATTTGGAGACTACTGTGACAGGCAAAGGAGGCTTCAAAATATTGGATATCTTCATGGAGTTTCTCTCCAGTATGAATTCTTTCTTGTCTTTGGTTATGAGTCTGAAATGCAAAGGCTTTCCCACACTGAACAATCTCAGAGGGTTGCTCTTCAGTATGACTTCTTTCATATCTTTCATATCTTCTAGAACTTTGAAAGTGTTCTTCAATATTGTGGTCTTCCCAAATGTAGCCTATAGCAGTAAGATTTGCATAGGTCTCCAGCATCACATCTTTGTAGAGACTCTTCTGAGAAGGATCCAGAAAAGCCCACTCTTCCTGAGTGAAGTTCACGTGCACATCATCATAGGTGACTATACCCCTTCCTCGCCTGGAATCAGGCTGGATAGCTTCCGTGTCCATCACTCAACATACAGTGGAGTTATCAATGTTTCCCACACCTGGATCGGTGCCCACAATATTACCAACATGTCGGGACTTCTGCGCTTGCCTGAGCTCTCTTCACAGCACCCAGCAGCGGCGCACAGACCACACCAAACAAAACGCTTTCCTGTAATTCTTTAAGGGATTTTTGTGATTCCTCTTTAAGGGCTTCTGCCTGTTGACCCATGATCTCCTATATTTATTTAAGGGATTTTTGTGTTTCCTCTTGAAGGGCTTTTACCTGTTGACCAATGTTCTCCTGCATTTCTTTAAGGGATTCATTTAAGTTCTTCTTGAAGCCCTCTATCAGCATCATGAGATATGATTTTAAATCCAACTCTTGCTTTTCTGGTGTGTCAGGGTATCTGGGACTTGCTGTGGTGGGAGAACTGGGTTCTGATATTGACAAGTAGCCTTAATTTCTGTTGGTAGGATTCTTGTGCTTGACTTTTGCCATCTGATTATCTTTGGTTCTAGTTGATCTTGCTGTCTCTAGGTGGAGCTTGTCCCTCCTATGTACCTGCACACCTGTGTCTGTACGCCTGGGAAACCAACTCTCTTCTGGCAGGGTCTGTGCACAAAAGACTGTGGAGGTGCCTGGCTCCCTGGTGCAAAAGGCAGCCTGAAGACCTCTGTCCCAGCTACTCCACTGATCTATGCCCTGTGTGCTCCTAGCTGTTCCCCTCCAGAGAGAAAGTGGAGATCTCACCTCCGAGCTCAGAAGTGAAAGCACTGCTGGGAGATCATTCTTTCCTAGTGGGCTGTGCACAGAAGGATGTGGAGCTGCCTGGCTTCCTGGTGCAAATGGTGGCGGGTGTCACCATGCTTTTTACCATGATGATAATGTTTTAAACCTCCAAAACTGTAAGCTAGCCCCAATTAAATGTTGTCCTTTAAAGAGTTATCATAGTCATCATGTCTCTTCCCAGCAATAGAAACCCTAACTAAGATGCTAGCTAAGCATGAGACAATAGTGAGCATTCCTCCATGGTTTCTGTCTTCAAGTTTCTGTTTGACTTCCTGCCCTAACATCATTTAGCAATGGACTATGACCTGGAAATGTAAGCCAAATAAACCCTTTCTTCTCCAAGTCACTTTAGTAAGAATGTTTGATTACAGCAACAGAAGGGAATTAGATCAGAGTTTTAGAACCAATACCATAGACACCAAGGAAAACCTGTGTGTCAGTGAAGCTCTGTCTACATCCTCTGATGTACAATCCACCTCTTACTCTGATCTATGTGCCAGCCACAACTTCTATAACCATGTCTGGACCTCATGACCAGCTAGCTGGCTTCTGGGTTCAGAGAGATGAAATGCCTGGAAAAGTGGAGTGTTTCTTCTTCTCCAGCTCCCTCTCTGTTGGACTGCAATGTGAGAAGCTGTTCACTCCACAGCCAAAAATCCTCTCAGGTACCCCAGTTTGTGGAGTTGACATGGTCTTTGTCTTTTGAACCTTGTGGAGCTGTGATGGAGCTTTTTCCCAGGGTTCACATTGTTGCAAATTCCTCATTGCTCACCATCCCCCTGTACCACCCCTAATACCAGTCAGCGACGTATAAATGTTCTAGCCATTAATCACTCAAGCATCTCCAAGTAGCTCTCTGTTTCTTGTCATGAGTCTGAAAGAGTGACTTGGATATGTCCAAGTCTTGGGTTACATAACAAAATGGCATAGACCAGGTGACTTATAAACAATGGAGATTTATTTCTCACATTTCTAAAAGGGGGAAATTCTAAGACCAAGGCAGAGAGATATTTATTGTCTGCTGAAGGCTCCTTCTCAGTTCATGATTTCTCTCTGAGTCTTCCCACATTGGAAGGAGCAAAGGAGTGCTCTGCTGTCCCCTTCATAGACACTTTTGTGGTTTGAATGTAAAATATTCCTGACAGGTTCACATATTTGAACAGTTTGCCAAGCTGGTGAAACTGTTTGGAACAGTTGTGGA
This sequence comes from Apodemus agrarius, assembly GCA_964023405.1. Lineage (NCBI taxonomy): Eukaryota > Metazoa > Chordata > Mammalia > Rodentia > Muridae > Apodemus > Apodemus agrarius. The sequence goes on along the minus strand of OZ030011.1, from coordinate 107,511,663 downwards.
ACCTTTAAGGAGTTTAGTCTCACTGGGGCTCACGGGTCACTGGGAGAGGGCTTTGAGGCTACAACTTGGCCCAGCCTAGTCTGCTTTCTACTTTCTGTCCAGCCGAGGAGTGAGCAGATAAAGGGTATTAGGAGGCACCCTGTCATTGCTATAAAGCCACGTATTCCTATCCCTTCAGACCTGAGCCAAGATCAACCCTGCCTCTCTGAAGTTGCTTCCTGTTGTATTTGGTTACAAAGTGATGAGAAAACCAATACAGACACTAATCTCATCCACAAGGTCTTGCTCTGGTCACCTAGTGACCACTTAATATCCCACCTGCTGGTCTGTCATGCATGCTTCAGCACATGGATTGAGGTCTGTAGCAGTGTGCTTTAATCTTGCTATCAGAGCTGTGATAATGGAATACCCTATAATGTTCCTCTATCAGAGACCAAAGCAGGGGAGGCACTCATATTGTAAAAATCAACTATGATGGTATCTGCTCCAGAATATGATGTTTTGTCTTGCAATCTATATGTGACTATAAGGAGATGGGGAGAGAAAATACAGAAGGGAGAAGAGAGAGATATGGGAACCACTAAGAAATTCTTTTTTTAATTAGTATATTCTTTATTTACACTTCAAATGTTGTCCCTTTTCCTGGTTCCCCCCTCTCCCAAAAATCCCACAAGCCATGTCCCCTTCCCCAATCAACCCACCCCCGTTTCCCTGTCCTGGCATTCCTCTACACTACGTTATCAAGTCTTTCCAGAACCAAGGGCCTGGCCTCTCCCCCATTTGGTGTCAACCAAATCATCCTCTGCTGCCTATGTGTCTGGGGCCATGAGTAACTCCATGTGTACTCTTTGGTTGATGGTTTTGTCCCTGAGAGCTCTGGGAGTACTTGGTGACTCATACTGTTTCTTCTATGGCACTGCAAACCCCTTCAGCTCCTTGGGTCCTTTCTCTAGCTCCCCCATTGGGGACCCTGTGCTCAGTTCAATGGCTGACAGAGAGTGCCCCCCCTCTGTATTTGTCATGCACTAGGAGAGCCTCACTAAGAAATTCTTGAGTCAGGCAAGTGCATCTGGTCTGCAGAGAGCAGGGGAGTTGGGGGTGGGGGCAATATAAAAACAACATAAGCAGAAAGTATGGAGGATACAGGAGTTTTTAAGGGCCAGGAGCAAAGCTCTAAAACCTTTCTGCAACCTTCTCTACCAGAGAATGCAAGTCCTGCCATGTGTCAGCAGGGACACAGAGCTGTGCAGGAGGGGACAGCTAATTCATTCTAAGACATTACTGGAGACATGCAGCTCAAAGCAAGGCGAGGTGAACTTGGAAATTCCCTTTGGAAGAACAGCTAATGGCTGCTTAGGGATGAAAAGGACCAATCTGAACTCAACCCAACCTTGCAGAGTTCACCTACAGGCAAAATGTCAAACATTCATAATTAGTAAGATAATTTAATTAAAGTATTCAGCAAATCTAGTTAGACTGTGGCCTGTAGCATTCTGAGCAAGTCCTTCTCATACTCACTGGCTGGTCTTAAAAATCTTCCTTTTAGGAACTAAAGAAACTGCTTTTTGATCTCTAAAAACATTTGATGATAGACATATCTAGCCAACCATCTGTTTGTTTAATATACCTGGATGGAGAGAAAGATCTGCTCAGATTACTTGACCCAGTAAAGTGAAAAGATGTAGAATTTATCCCAGAAAACCTAACTATTGGAAGGAAGGAAGGAAGGAAGGAAGGAAGGAAGGAAGGAAGGAAAGAAAGAAAGAAAGAAAGAAAGAAAGAAAGAAAGAAAGAGAAAGGAGAGAGGAAGGAAGGGAGAAAGGGGGAGGGAGGTAAAAAGGAAAAGGGAAAATAGAGCAAGAAGTCATAAATATCCCCTGTGCCAATTTCCTTTACTTTTTACATTTTACAGAATAATAACCAGAAATCTCAACAGAATTAAATACTCCTAGCATCTCACAATTTCAGAACCAGGTTCCCAAAACCTGTGTTCATTTCCCAAACGTTCCTGTCTAGATAGTATAACTTTCTAAGTTTATGTCTGTGGGAGGATGAATAAAAATACTCCCCATAGGCTCATATGTTTCAATGCTTTATCACCAGGGAGTGGCATTACTTGGGTGTGATTCCTTATTGGAATACATGCATGCATGGGGCACTGTTGGAGGAAATGTGAAAGGATTTCAAAAGCCCATGCCAGGCCCTCTCTCTCTCTCTCTCTCTCTCTCTCTCTCTCTCTCTCTCAACACCTGCCACCATGCTCCCCACCAGGGTAACAATGAACTAAACTTCTGAAACTGTGGGCAAATGCCCAGCTAAATGCTTTCTTAAGAGTTGCCTTGGCCATGCTATCTCTTCATAGCAATAGAACAATGACTATGGCAGCCTCTAACTCCGGTTCTTCTTCTCTAGACAATTACCAGACCTGTAGGCTCTTAAAACTATGCACAGTCTGAAGAGATGTTCATATTCACTTGGTTTACATTGCCATGTGGGGCACATTGTTAACACTTCTTGAGAGTGGGTTGACTGAAAATATAAAGTCACAGATTCATTGCAAAAATCACCAGTGCAGCTTCCTTTGGACTTCTATCCACAGGACAATGTCAGGATCTTAGTTTAATCCAGGCCCTTTCTGTGGGAAAACCCTGATAGTTAAGGTCAAAGTCTACCATGATCAGATAGCTCATCTGAGCTTGGTGCGAATATGTCCCTTTACCAGCAGGGCTTCCCCTTCTCTGACCTTGTCTGGGGTTTCCCGACACCCATATCCTCTGCCTGAGAAAGGTAGAATAGGCCTTGCCAGATCTATCAGTTCAACACCACCCCACCACCCCACTCCACCCCCACACGCACACAAATAAGAACCTGCCCAACAAGTACCTGGGATTCCCAGAATGATTCTCCATACAAATGAGGCATTCACAGAACTTTAAAAATTTAGCCAATAATTGTCATTTACCCTGAAAACTCTTTCCCACTCTCCAAAGTCCATATATAATCCTGGTGTACCCCGAATAAAGTGTATGCATACAAATGTACTCAGAATAAAGGTACACATACAAGCTAAGATCATCTAAGAGAACCGTTTCATTGAAGACCATTGGAGAAAGCCTTTGTCTAGAAGCTGTAACAGTAAGATCCTCAGAGGCCTCACCTGCCCCTCCCCCTACTAGACTTGGATCCTAGAAAACCTCACCCATTCCAGACATCACTTCATCTTTCCAGGTCAGTATACAGAGGTGTGTGGACATCCTGAGATGGAGGAAGCAGAAGACATGGAACCTCAGCTGGACCCCAACGTGAATACCACAACCTTCCTTGAGATGATTTAACCAATTTTCTTAAAATAGGAGTAGTGATTCTTCTGTGAGACAGAATAACATTTAATATGTCATCATCACATTTTATGAAAATAGTTTTCAAATCTGCCATTGACAAAGCCATTCTCACAGTTGCATGATAGTTTAGATTTAGACCATCTTCTGATGGTCCATGTGGCCAAGGGCTAGTTCACAGCAAGCCATGTTGAGCAAAGGAAGGTGCTATTAAGAGGTTTTTAGATCAAAAGGGGGGGCTTTAGGTCATTGGAGATGTGGCCTTGAAGTGTCTCATGGTACCTGGCCTATTCTTCCAATAGTTTGCTCAACAGCAATGAGATCAAGAAATTTTTGCCATATGGTCTCACTGTGATGTGATACTACAGGTCCAAAGGCATAGAGCCAACCTTTCACATACTGAAACACTGAAGCTTTGAGCCACAATAAAACTTTGCTGTGGATAAGCTGATTATCATGGTATTTGCTATACTACAGGAAATCCTGTCTAATGTAGTTGATTTCCCTCTGACCACTTCCTTGGATCTTCAGCATTCATAGTGGCATCTCCCACCTGCAAGGACTCCTTCATTCTTGAGTCTTAGATGGTAAGAAGGTGTATTAGCTGATTTCGTGTATCAACTTGACACAAAATGGAGTTATCACAGAGAGGAGCCTCACTTGAGGAAATGCCTCCATGACATTCAGCTGTAGGGCTTTTTTTTTTTTCAATTAGTGATCAAGGGTGAGAGTGCCCGTTGTGGGTGGTGCCATCCCTGGGCTGGTAGTCCTGGGTTCTATAATAAAGCAAGCTGAGCACACCAGGGGAAGCAAGCCGGTAGGCACCAGGGGTACCTCTGTGGCCTTTGCATCAGCTCCTACCTCCAAGTTCCTGTCTTGCATGAGTTCCTGTCCTGACTTTCTTTGGTGATGAGTAGTAATGTGGAAGTGTACATTGAATAAATCCTTTCCTCCCCAACTTGCTTCTTGGTCACGATGTTTGTGCAAGAATAGAAACACAGACTAAGACAGAAGGTAAAGATCCATGTGTTCTGATTAAATTCTGTGACCACTGTGACAGTCGGTAGGCTAAACTATTTATGTTGACATAACTGCATAACTGACGATTGTCACACTACAATTTCTTGGATTTTCCTCAAACACAAAGAACCACTTTGGAGAGAGTTACATCTCTTTGCACTTATCAACAAAGCACCTAGTCCCAGGTTTGGAATACTAATGTATTCTTTGCCAAAAAAAAAATAAAAATAAAAATCAGCTAATTGATCCAAGTGCCTCTCAGAACTGGAGCAGGGGTTCTGGAAATGATACAAGAGCTTTACTGGTAGAGTTCATGATGGGACACCCAGCAGACCCTTGTGGTGGCATCGAGGTCAAGGATCTGACTGGAGAGTGAGGTAATGGTTGGAGTGAATGATTCTGAGATGACTCTGGAATACAGAAATAAATCCAATGGAAAAGAAGAAGATTCTGATAAATAATGTAAACTAATAATTTCAAGGGCTATTCTCCCCCTGCCCTGCAAAGTCACAGTTGGGATTACTTAAAACACAACACATCTTTAGAGAAGATGGAAGCAAGTTCTGGGAAAGTTGTGCACATCACACTTTTTTCCCTTGCTTTTGTTTTAAAAAACAATTTTTTTATTATGTGTGTGCATGCATATCTGAGCTTACGTATATTAAGTGTACAAAAGAAATCACAGAGGCCTTCCAGTATTTCTTACCCCATCCCCCACCCTGAACCTCTACCTTCCGGAGGCTAACCAAAGGCAGAGCATGTCCCCCTAGAAAGAAACTGTACACAGCCTGGCAATTTGTCAGCCCACCTCAAAGACCAGACTGAGCCCAGGCAATGATGCTGGGCAGGGCCATACTTTCACAAGGTCTGTTTAGTTCAGGAGGCTTCTTGCCCTCTTAAACCTAAATCTCATCTCGGGACCCTCATGGACTTGGGGGGAGTAGGGGTCACTAGGCCATTTTGTTCCTCTTCCCAGCGTGGACCACATTAAATAAATTTCCTTTCTCTGTTTAAAAACAAATCATGGAGGCTGAAAGATGGTGTCTGATCCCTGGTTTGTTAACCAACACAAGCCGCCTGTCCTAACTAACTAAGCTTTCTTGAGCTGTTTCTGTGAGGCTGAGATCATTCAGTCAAGCATTGAGAATTAGAGTCCATACATTGGTGAATGAAGACCACATGGACTCTGGCTACGGAACGAAGGAGTCCAAGACAAGAAACTTTAAAAACATTTTTGGCACCTGTTCTGTTGGGCGGATTCATGCTTTACCTCCCAAATATAAATCACAGCTAATTATAACTATTTAATATCCTGGCAGCAAGAAGCAGATCATATAAAGTTGTGTTTATAAACAATAAGGCACTAAGTTATGTAAATACTGTGGATGATTTACGTTTTCTTCAGGACTGGAATTTTCAGAAGTCTTTACTAAGCAAAACTAAATAGGTCAAACCAGCGTGAGAGCTCTCAGTCAATATTTCATGATATGGCACAAGCATTCTGACATCTGTCATCAGCTCCCAAACATATCTGCCTTATACTCCAAAATAGCCACATTAAAATAAATAAATAAAAACACACCTAATAACATACTATAGGCAGCCATACCATGTGCTATACAAACTCAGGTAGCCTGACTTAACATTGTAAATGGTTGCCCCACTCTTAACGACAGGCAGGATATAGCCACTGCAGAATACTAGGCCAGATACACATTTTATCTCAACAAAAATTTGACCCTGGAGTCTCTGACTGCTTCTTAGACTGGTGAGAAGCAGCCTTTTCAGGCATTCCCAGGCTCTGGTTTGAGATTCCCAGGAACATTTTTCAGACTAGGGTCTATGGCACAGCAGCCCATCAGTGTGGCAGACTTATCTGTCAAATTCCAAAAGACCTAAACAGGAGTTTAAGCACCTCATACATCAAAAGATTAACGGGCTCTGCTGTTTATAGTTGCCTCAAGTTACATTATCATTGCTATCATCACTAATCACGGTATCGCACTGAGATAAGTTTCTTCCTCCACAAGGAGCTTACATATTCCTCATCCTCAGGGACCAAAACACAAAAGGTAGTTCTAGTTTGCCCTCTAATTTGAATAACAAGCTGGCTTTACTGCTATATGAAGAGTTAAGAACCAGCCTACTTATATTTTCAAGCAGCACTCAACCCTTAAATAAAAACCAATTTTAAGAGTCCAAAGAAATCACTAGATGCCACCTATATATAGAAAAGAAGAAAGATTTAAGACATGCCTGATATCCACTGTTTTTATTACCTCAGCCTGGATGCAGGATTAGAGGATGTCTATAGAATCTAGGCAAGGCCTTTCTCATGACAGTGTAATGGTGAATCCAAGCAGTGAGGCTCTGTAGCTTTTGTACCCCCAACACACACACACACACACACACACACACACACACACACACACACACACACAGTCACACACACAGGCACACAGCAACACACTTTAGCTGGTAATTTCCCAAGCAAAGCTGCAAGGGATTCTCTTGTACCATCCACAGTCACAGGTGTTGCCACTAGCTCTTTGGTGTTACTTCAAATTTTGTCCTTTGGACTATTTCCTGTCAAGGCTCAGGCAGTGAGAAGCATCTGATCAGAACTGGCTCTATGACTTTCTCTTACCTGAAACAGTTTGCTTCTAGTTCAACCATAATAGAAAACAATCCCTATTTGTGTCTTAGGAGCTGCCATAAAACCATATCCAATTTACTATATACTGTAAACAAAAATGACTTGGATTATAACCCTAAGCATAAGCAATATTATTTCCTACCAAAGGGAGATAATCCCAATAAAAGTGTGCACATTTTTTTAACAGGCTAAAAAGTATTTTACCATTCTCCCACCAGCCTCTGCCTTGTGGGATAGTAACCAACGGAATTTTTCAAAATTCTCTCAAACAGCAAGGGGAAAAAATGATAGTCGTTATCCTTGCCCTACAAAAGCAAATAAAGAAATGTGCTCAATTAGCCAAATCTTCAATTGTGTTGTGCATCTATGTAAATAATCAGATCGATCGTTGCTGCAACGTCTTGGAGCCCAGAAGAAGATGAGCATTTCCGCATGGAAAAGAGAGGGAAGAACTGGGGTACAAGGAGCTATACTAGGAACTTCACCACCAGAAATAAAGCCAGCCCGAAGGGACGGGATACCATAATGACTCAGATCATTCTCTTAAACCACTCAACCAAGGAGCAAAGGAGCTGAAATCACGACACAACTGTTTCACCCTAAGCCCAGGAATAGATTCACCCACAGCCCCATTTTCCCAATAAAACTCAAGTCCACAAGCTGTCTGCGTGCCTTCATTTACAACAGGGCAGGACAACTGACAGAAAAGCATGATACTCCTAACCTACCTATGTGGCAGGCACTGTGTAGCTCAGCCCAGCTGCAAGTACCCCAGACTGGCCAGTTTCCTGCAACTTGACATCTTGTCCTTCAGTAGCGTACCTGCCTGCAGCTACAGGCTAAATGGCATGCCTACCGTGTTTGCCAGTGCCCTGGAGAGTCAGCTTATTGCCACCGTATACACACACACACACACACACACACACACACATACACACACACACACACACACTGCTTCACACCCTCCACATCTCCATGTCTGCTGAACCATCAAGAAAGCTCACAGAGCTGGTGAGAAGTTTGTATCAGGAAGCAGCTCTGGAGGCCTTTCCTGTTCCCTGACTGTCCGCCACTATCAAGCTAGTTCATGAGCCTCACACATCAACATTTCTCCGCAACACCCAGGTACCCAGATAACACATAGAAGCCCTTTAGCTGAGCTGTTCCCATGGTTAAGTGTTAACCCTGGCGTCTTCCTAACTGCTTCCAACCACAAAATTTCTCTCTACCACTGCACACTAATGGAACAGTGAGCTCCGTGCTCAGCTCCGCTTTGCACCACTTTGCACAGTGCCCACCAATGCTGGTGTTGTGTGAACGCATGTCTGCCATAAGCAAGCTCCGTTCATTTATGATGAGCTTAGGGAGAGGCCATCAGGAAACTTGACATGAAGGATGTCTCTCTATTTCTTCTGTCTTTTCCTTTCTCACTTTCTTCCCCCCCCCCTGCCCTTTTGTCCTTTTCTATCTGAAATTTCCAAATTGATAGAGTAAAACTGCTGAGAGCTGTTTGGAAGTGAACTGTTGAACATTGGAGCCCTCACAGGCTCCAATGTTTAAACACTTGGTCCCCCGTTGGGCACTAATATGGAAGAAGTGGGCCCTAGGGGCGGGGGCGGCACTGTTTTATAGCCCAGCATTGCGTCCTGTTTCCTCTCTGTTTGCAATGTGGCTAACGAGCTTTCTGCTCCTTCTGGGATGCCTTCCCCATAGTGATGAACCATATCCCTCTGGAAATGAGGGCGAAGCAAAGCTCTTCTCCCTTAAGTTGCTTCTGCCAGGGTCTTTTATCACAAAAAAGGGAGTACCTAAGGCAAGGCAGAATGAAAGAATTAAACACATGACAACTTGAATAAAAATAAAATGTGGGCCGGAGATAGAAAATTGACTAAAACTAGCACAGATTGTCGTACTTCGTTTTAAGGAATCAAGGACTGTCTATAGATGCTAAAGGGGATCCTTAGACTGGGCAACAAATTATTGAAAAGCATATGAATGGAAGGGTCTCATGGCAAAGCTGCCTAACACCTCGGAGCAGAGTGGACAGATGAGAAAAGATGGGTCAAATACGAGGCTCAAAGACTAGAGGCCAGGGAGGGAGGGAAACAGATGCTAAGAAAGGTCATGCCTCTGGGAGGGTGGAGGATGTGTGCTAATTGATAAGTGGGCAACAAGACTACTGGGTCACAGGGTGAGGGGAATTACGTAGTCAAGGCCCTCGACGATTTACATAGATCTTGAAGTCACCAGCATTGCAGGGCTAATTCAGAGGAAGTGACATTGGTACTAGTTCTAAAGAGCAGTGCTTACCCATGATGAGAAAGTGCTGGGCTCTGCGTGGCTACAAATAAGAGTCAGTATGTTCCAGCATGGTATCCATTCTCTGCCTGATACTTTTCTGATGCTTTCACCCTGAAGCTATGCAGAGTTTTCCCATCACTCACGCTCACACAGTTCTCTATTACAGTTGACATTGTCTCTCTCCCTTTAACAGACTATAGATTCCTTCCGTTTGATGCTTTGGAAACTGTTATCTCCTGCTCACTATTGCTCTTGGAGTCTGACCCCTAATTTCCAGTTGTGGCAGGTCTTGCTGGATTAGCACTCAAATGTTCTTGTATCAATCAAGGAACTTGCTGGAACTCTGAATCTCAGAGTTAACCCAGCAAGCATCAGGAGTCTGAGAACAAGAGCATGCTCTGGTGACACTTCTATCAGAAGATAACATGACATCTGGCTGCCAATACGGAGATATGAGACAGGCCATTGAGAGTAGCCCAAGATCCTTCACTGTAACAGGAATGAGCATAGCTCATGTTGGTGAAGTCAAAACTTTGATTGAAATACACTCAAGTCTATTAAAAGCCTCATTTGCGTTCAACTAAACTGGTAACCCAGAATTAAACTAGAAAGCTAGGAGAGTGTCTTAGTTAGGGTTTTACTGCTGTGAACAGACACCATGACCAATGCAAGTTTTATAAAAGACAACATTTAATTGGGGTTGGCTTACAGGCTCAGAGCTTCAGTCCATTGTCATCAAGGCAGAAACATGGCAGCATCCAGGCAGACATGGTACAGGAGGAGCTGAGAGTTCTACATCTTCACCTGAAGGCTGGTAGTAGAAGACTGGCTTCCAGGCAGCCAGGGTGAGGATCTTAAGCCCACACCCACAGTGACACACCTACTCCAACAAGGCCACACCTCCTAATGAGGTCACTTCCTGGGCCAATCATACAAACCATCTCAGAGAGCATTCTCTAGAATTTCAGACACTTGAGGCCTGGGGATTCCCTCTGACATCTGTGATTTCTCACTAGTGTGTGAAATTCACTGATCAGGAGATCTGAGCTTAGGGTAGCAGCTCCTGGTTCTTACAGATGGGGACCTACTGCCAAGACAGAATAGGTCATTTGCTCAAGTCACGGGGCATTTGAGGACTCAGAGTGCCCCCTTGACCCTCTCACTCACCCTCTCCATTACCATATGGTCCCTTCAGGAGAATCAGATACAGTTCTAGAGAAATGGCTTTTCTTCCCAAGTAATTTGCCCCAATAATGTTATCCATTATTACTGGACATTAATATTGTTCACAGAGGCTCCTCAATTAGTGCCATGAAAACTTACTTATGGTATTGCATATTAGTCTGTAATAAAGTGCTGTGGAGAAATCTAAAATATTCTGACAATGTCTTATTGAAAATATTCCATACACTTACAACATGGTCTTAATTTATTAGGATAGTAACAACTCCACTTCCCAAACATGATATCTCTGTATTGTATATCAATTTCCAAGTAGCTACTTTCTGTTTATACTAACGACCTCTTAAAATGATTGCTAAGCACATTTAACTTTATAATGCCATAAGACATTTTAAATCAACTAATTCTTAAATCAGGGAGATTCAATTGTGTATTCTAATTTGTGATTTAGGAAAAATAGCATAATGGAATTTTTTCCTCCTCTCTTTTCAGTGCATTTAATCCCTCTTTTCACAAGTTTGTAACTGTAACCTTAAAATCTAAGAGAGAAGAAAATTCTTTGAACACCTGAGTTTTGAATGGGAAAGTGTGTGAAAACGTCTGGTTGTGTTTATGAGAGATGGCAGAGAGGTGGAAAGAGGGTAGAGCCCAGAGAGAACTCTTTCAGGTGTCTCTGCTGTTCATCCAAAGGGAAGAGACACAAAACCTGCCTATACTGAAGTACAGTGCTTAGGGCTTCTAAGTATGCTTTTCAATATTAGCAATACATCTCAAACATTCTTAAATCACATCCTGCAGCAAATGAGTAGCAACATCTGCAATAAAGCAATAGAAACTTTAGACAGATAGACATATGGCTAGTCACACACATGCAAACACATACCCTCAGATTCACATACACTCACATGTGCATACACAGATGCATACATACAGACACAGGCACATGCTTACATATATACATATACACAAGTGCACTTACAACAGTTGCTCACACTAAGAAAACAATTATCTTAAGCAAAGAAATATTGATTCAAAATTATGGTTTAAAATGCAATTGCAGAAATTAGGAATTAGTGTTTCTTCTGTAATGAATACTAGCAGACAAAAAATAAGTGAAACTATAGAAGATTTGGATAGCATAGTTAATAAGTATATCCTAATAACCTATTTAGAGTTTTATGAAGCTCTAAATCTGTATCTGCAGTATGCATAATTGTTTCTTATGCAAATAGACTATTATTAGAGCTGACACTATGTTAATTTTATAATATAAAACAAGCCTCAAGAATTTCGAAGACAGACATTACATAAGACATTAGAAAGGTGAAGTGGCAGCTGGCGGTGGGGAAGCCGGAGGGTCACCCAGCGTCCCAGGTGCTCAGAACCATCCGGCGGCGGCGGCAGAACCAGGTACCCGACACAGCCCAAGCTTAAGACCTTCGGGGACTCAGGCCTGGAGTGGGAGTTGGGCACAGAATAGCGGGTGCACTCTGCACTCGCGCGGCGGACCCCGAGCTCCCTGCAGGCAGCTGCCATATTGCCTGCAGCTTCCCGCCCAGCTGGTGGTGGGGAAGCCGGAGGGTCACCCAGCGTGCCAGGTGCTCAGAACCATCCGGCGGGGGCGGCAGAACCAGGTACCCGACACAGCCCGAGCTTAAGACCTTCGGGGACTCAGGCCTGGAGTGGGAATTGGGCACAGAATAGCGGGTGCACTCTGCACCCGCGCGGCGGACCCCGAGCTCCCTGCAGGCAGCTGCCATATTGCCTGCAGCTTCCCGCCCAGCTGGCGGTGGGGAAGCCGGAGGGTCACCCAGCGTCCCAGGTGCTCAGAACCATCCGGCGGCAGCGGCAGAACCAGGTACCCGACACAGCCCGAGCTTAAGACCTTCGGGGACTCAGGCCTGGAGTGGGAATTGGGCACAGAATAGCGGGTGCACTCTGCACTCGCGCGCGGGGCGGACCCCGAGCTCCCTGCAGGCAGCTGCCATATTGCCTGCAGCTTCCCGCCCAGCTGGCGGTGGGGAAGCCGGAGGGTCACCCAGCGTCCCAGGTGCTCAGAACCATCCGGCGGCGGCGGCAGAACCAGGTACCCGACACAGCCCGAGCTTAAGACCTTCGGGGACTCAGGCCTGGAGTGGGAATTGGGCACAGAATAGCGGGTGCACTCTGCACTCGCGCGCGGGGCGGACCCCGAGCTCCCTGCAGGCAGCTGCCATATTGCCTGCAGCTTCCCGTCCAGCTGGTGGTGAGGAAGCCAGAGTCAGCCAGTGTGCCAGGTACCCAGACCCAGCCGGAGGCCGAACCAGCCTCCCATCCAGCCAGTGGCAGGGAAGCTGGAAACCGGACCCAGCCAGCTTCCCAGCAGCTTGGGACCAGCAGGCGGAACCAGATAACTGAGATATCCCAACTTTAAGACCCCTGGGGAAACAGGATATCAGACAGCGAACCCTGAGCAGGAGCAGTGCAGAGCAGCCGCCCAACAGGCGGAACCAAATACCTGGGATATCCTGAGGTTAAGACCTCGGGGGACTCAGGCCACCTGTCAGCAATCTGTGAGCAAGAGCCCCACAGGACAGTGATTCAGGTATCCCAGTCACTGGGAAATAGCCTTACAACCCCACAGGAGGGTCAAGCACCAGCTAGTATCTACAGGACCAACTAACACCAGAGTTAACCAGATGGCAAAAGGCAAACGTAAGATCGCTACTAACAAAAATCAAGGCAATATGGCGGCATCCGAACCCAGTTCCCCAACAGCAATAAATATTGGATACCCCGAAACACCAGAAAAACAAGACTCAGATCTAAAATCACTGGTCAGGATGCTGATAGAGGAACACTTAGATAAATCTCTTAAAGTAATACATGAGAAAATAGATCAAAAGCTAGAAGCCATTGCAAGACAAACACAATTAAATCCCAGATATCTCAACACACCAGAAAAACAAGACTCAGATCTAAAATCACTGGTAAAGATGCAGATTGAGGATCACTTAGATAAATTTCTTAAAGTAATAGAGGAGAAAATAGATCAAAAACTAGAAGCCCATACAAGGCAGACACAAAAATCACTTAAAGAAATCCAGGAGAATATAGAGCAAAAAGTGAATCCCAATAAGGGGGAGAAACAAAAATCACCCAAAGAAATACAAGAGAACATGGGTCAACGAGTAGAAGTCATAAAGGAGGAAACACAAAAATCCCTTAAAGAATTACAGGAAAACACAAACAAGCAACTGAAAGATCTGAGCAAAACCATACAAAATCTAAAAACAGAAGTAGAAACAACTAAGCAATCGCAAAGGGAGACAATGTTGGAAATAGAAAACCTTGGGAAGAAATCAGGAGTCATAGATGCAAATATCAACAATAGAATACAAGAGATAGAAGACAGAATCTCAGATGCTGAAGATACCATAGGAACCATGGATTCAACAATTAAAGAAAATGCAAAATGCAAAAAGCTGGTAACCCAAAACATTCAGGAAATCCAGGACACAATGAGAAGACCAAACCTAAGGATTATAGGGATAGATGAGAATGAAGATCTACAACTTAAAGGGCCAGCAAATATCTTCTACAAAATTATGGAAGAAAATTTCCCCAACCTAAAGAGAGAGATGCCCATGAATATACAAGAAGCCTATAGAACCCCAAATAGACTGGACCAGAACAGAAATACTTCCCGTCACATAATAGTCAAAACCCCAAATGTACTAAACAAAGAAAGAATATTAAAGGCAGTAAGAGAAAAAGGACAAGTAACATATAAAGGAAGACCTATCAGAATTACACCAGACTTCTCACCTGAGACCATGAAAGCTAGAAGATCCTGGGCAGACCTTATGCAGACCCTAAGAGAACACAAACTTCAGCCAAGACTACTATACCCAGCGAAACTCTCAATTGCCATAGATGGGGAAACCAAGATATTCCACGACAAAACCAAATTTGCAAGATACTTATCTACAAACCCAGCCCTACAAAGGATAATAGGGGAAAAATACCAACACAAGGGGGGAAACAACACCCCAGAAGAAACAAGATAGAAACCCCATCTCATCCAACCCAAAAGAAGAGAACCACTCAAATACAAATAATAATAACAATTCCCAAAATGTCAGGAAGTAATAATTACTATTCCTTAATATCTCTTAATATCAATGGACTCAATTCCCCAATCAAAAGACACAGACTAACAGACTGGATACGGAAACAGGACCCTACATTTTGCTGCATACAGGAAACACATCTCAGTGTCAAAGACAAACACCTCCTTAGAGTAAAAGGCTGGAAGACAGTTCTACAAGCAAATGGTCCCAGGAAACAAGCTGGAGTAGCCATTCTAATATCAGATAAAATCGACTTTCAACCTAAAGTCATCAAAAGAGACACAGAAGGTCACTTCCTGCTTGTCAAAGGGAAAATCCACCAAGAAGAATTCTCAATACTGAACATCTATGCACCAAATGCAAGGGCACCCTCATTCGTAAAAGAAACTTTACTAAAGCTTAAAGCACACATCGCACCTAACACAATGATTGTAGGTGACTTCAACACTCCACTCTCCTCAATGGACCGATCAGGAAAGCAGAAACTAAACAGGGACACAGTGAAACTAATTGAAGCTTTGGACCAATTGGATTTAACAGATATATATAGAACATTCCATCCTAAAACAAAAGAGTATACCTTTTTCTCAGCACCGCACGGTACCTTCTCAAAAATTGATCATATAATTGGTCACAAGACAGACCTCAACAAATACAAGAAGACCGAACTAATCCCATGTCTCCTATCGGATCACTATGGAGTAAAAGTGGTCTTCAATAGCAAGAAGAACTACAGAAAGCCCACATACACATGGAAACTGAACAATACTCTACTCAATGACACCCTGGTCAAGGAAGAAATAAAGAAAGAAATCAAAGACTTTTTAGACTTCAATGAAAATGAAGGTACGACCTACCCAAATCTCTGGGATACAATGAAAGCAGTGCTAAGAGGAAAACTCATAGCCCTGAGTGCCTCCAAAAAGAAACTGGAAAGAGCATACACTAGCAACTTAACAGCACACCTGAAGGCGCTGGAACAAAAAGAAGCTAACTCACCCAGGAGGAGTAGAAGAGAGGAAATCATCAAACTAAGGGCTGAAATCAATCAAGCAGAAACAAAGAGAACCATACAAAGAATCAACAAAACCAAGAGCTGGTTCTTCGAGAAAATCAACAAGATAGATAAGCCCTTAGCTAGACTAACCAAAGGGCACAGAGATAGTATCCAAATTAACAAAATTAAAAATGAAAAGGGGGATATAACAACAGAAACAGAGGAAATTCAAAAGATCATCAGATCCTACTACAAAGGCCTATACTCAAAACAACTGGAGAATCTGGAGGAAATGGACAATTTCCTAGACAGATACCAAATACCAAAATTAAATCAGCATCAAGTAGACCAGCTAAACAGTCCCATAACCCTTAAAGAAATAGAAGGGGTTATAGAAAGCCTCCCAACCAAAAAAAGTACGGGACCAGATGGTTTTAGTGCAGAATTCTACCAGACCTTCAAAGAAGACTTAACACCAATACTCTTCAAACTATTCCACAAAATAGAGACAGAAGGGACACTGCCCAACTCATTCTTCGAAACCACAATTACGCTGATACCTAAACCACAAAAAGATCCAACAAAGAAAGAGAACTACAGGCCAATTTCTCTTATGAATATAGATGCAAAAATACTAAATAAAATCCTTGCCAACCGAATCCAAGAGCATATCAAAACGATCATTCACCATGATCAAGTAGGCTTCATTCCAGGAATGCAGGGATGGTTCAATATACGGAAATCCATCAATGTAATCCACTACATAAACAAACTAAAAGAAAAAAACCACATGGTCATCTCATTAGATGCTGAAAAAGCATTTGACAAAATTCAGCATCCTTTCATGCTAAAAGTCTTGGAAAGAGCAGGAATTCAAGGCCCATACCTAAACATAGTAAAAGCAATCTACAGCAAACCAGTAGCCAACATCAAAATAAATGGAGAGAAACTTGAAGCAATTCCACTAAAATCAGGGACTAGACAAGGCTGTCCTCTCTCTCCATATCTTTTCAATATAGTACTTGAAGTTCTAGCGAGAGCAATCAGACAACATAAGGAAGTCAAAGGGATACAAATTGGAAAGGAAGAAGTCAAAGTATCATTATTTGCAGATGATATGATAGTCTACTTAAGCGATCCAAAAAACTCCACCAGAGAACTTCTACAGCTGATAAACAACTTCAGCAACGTGGCTGGTTATAAAATTAACTCAAGCAAATCAGTAGCCTTCTTGTACTCAAAGGACAAGCAGGCTGAGAAAGAAGTTAGGGAAATAACACCCTTCACAATAGCCACAAACAACATAAAGTACCTTGGTGTAACTCTAACCAAACAAGTGAAAGATCTGTATGACAGGAACTTCAAGTCCCTGAAGAAAGAAATCGAAGAAGACCTCAGGAGATGGAAAAATATTTCTTGCTCCTGGATTGGCAGGATCAATATAGTAAAAATGGCCATCTTGCCAAAAGCAATCTACAGATTCAATGCAATCCCCATCAAAATCCCAAATCAATTCTTCATAGATCTAGAAAGAGCAATTCTCAAATTCATCTGGAGCAACAAAAAACCCAGGATAGCTAAAACTATTCTCAACAATAAAAGGACTTCTGGGGGAATCAATATCCCTGACCTCAAGCAGTACTACAGAGCAATTGTGTTAAAAACTGCATGGTATTGGTACAGCAACAGGCAGGTAGATCAATGGAATAGGATTGAAGACCCAGAAATTAACCCACAGACTTATGGTCACTTGATCTTTGATAAAGGAGCCACAACCATCCGGTGGAAAACAGATAGCCTTTTCAACAAATGGTGCTGGTTCAACTGGAGGTCAACATGCAGAAGAATGCGAATTGACCCACTCTTATCTCCTTGTACTAAGATCAACTCCAAGTGGATCAAGGACCTCCACATAAAACCAGACACACTGAAACTATTAGAAAAGAAACTTGGGAAGACCCTGGAGGACTTGGGCACAGGGGAAAAGTTCCTGAACAGAACACCAATAGCTTATGCTCTAAGATCAAGAATCGACAAATGGGACCTCATAAAATTACAAAGTTTCTGCAAAGCAAAGGACACTGTCAGAAGGACAAAACGGCAACCAACAAAGTGGGAAAAGATCTTCACCAACCCCACATCCGACAGAGGGCTAATATCCAATATATACAAAGAACTCAAGAAGTTAGACCGCAAAGAACCAAATAACCCTATCAAAAAATGGGGCACAGAGCTAAACAAAGAATTCTCACCAGAAGAAATTCGGATGGCCGAGAAACACCTTAAAAGATGTTCAACATCATTAGTCATCAGGGAAATGCAAATCAAAACAACCCTGAGATTCCACCTCACACCAGTCAGAATGGCTAAGATTAAAAACTCAAGAGACAACAAGTGCTGGTGAGGATGTGGAGAAAGAGGAACACTCCTCCACTGTTGGTGGGATTGCAAAATGGTAAAACCGCTCTGGAAATCAGTTTGGCGGTTCCTCAGAAAATTGGGCATGTTACTTCCAGAGGACCCTGGCATACCACTCCTGGGCATATACCCAGAGGATTCCCCTGCATGCAATAAGGACACATGCTCCACTATGTTTATAGCAGCCTTGTTTATAATAGCCAGAAATTGGAAGCAGCCCAAATATCCCTCAAAGGAGGAATGGATACAGAAAATGTGGTATATTTATACAATGGAATACTACACAGCAATTAAAAATAATGAATTCATGCAATTTGTAGGTAAATGGTTAGACCTGGAAAATATCATCCTGAGTGAATTAACCCAATCACAAAAGAATGCACCTGAAATGCAATCACTGATAAGTGGATATTAATGAGCCCAGAAGCCCTAAATACTCAAGACACAAATAGCAAGTCAAATGATTCCCAAGAAGAAGAAAGGAGAGGACCCTGGGCCTGTAAAGATTGCTTCCAGTTTAGTAAAGAAACCGAGGGGGGAGGGGGAATTATTGGGGAACAGATGGGGGGGAGAGGAACTATGGGAACTATGGTGGGTGGGAACTGGGAAAGGGGAAAGCCTTTGGAATGTAAACATAGAATATAGAAAATAAAATTAAAAAAAAAAAAAGATAAAAAAAAAAAACTGAACAGTGATATCTCTCTCTCTCTCTCTCTCTCTCTCTCTCTCTCTCTCACACACACACACACACACACACACACATCTGTATATAAGATCCCTTTGTGGAAACTCATACTTCTTAAATAGTTCATGAACCATGAATCCTTTCTTTCCAGGGGTGGTTGTTTTATCTTGTAGTGGAGTCCTGGCTTGTAAACAGGGGGGCATCACTAACCTGACATGATGAACTCAAGTGTTTCAAAGGCATTCCTGTGGATATCGACACAATTGTGAAGCACCTCTCAGCAGAATGCAGTGCAGCGGGAGGTTCTGAAATTATCTGGGCACCTGTCCCCCTGGAATCTGAGATGTGAGTAGAGAGGTTGACCATCACAGAGCCCACACAGTAACAGCTCAGTCTCTGAGACAAAATTTGCAAGATTCTTGAGGATTCCCTCCTCAGTAAACCACTGCAGGGGGTGGGGCAGGAAGGTTCTCTGATTGGTTGAGCTGCCTGCCAGTCATACAGAGAGCTTCCTGAGTCTTGACTCTTGATGGGGTGATATTGTTTACTTGTTTTGTTATTGTTATGTTTGGGAGTTTTGCTTGTTTTTTTCTTTTTCTTTTTATCAATGCAGCTGCTTCTGAGTTACCACTCCAGATTCCCATTAATAATGCCAATAAATACTATTTACCAAGTTAAAAAAAAAAAAAAAAAAAAAAAAAGAAAGGTGAAGTGTATATCAATAATGATTCTGGCATAGTAATATACTCCTGTAATCTCAACAATTAAAAGGCAAAAACAGATGGACTGTGGGGACATGGCAGGATCAAGGCTATCTTCAGCTGTGACCCAAGACTCTGCCACAAAAAGGGGCGGGAAGGAGACTGGGATGTGGCTCAATGGTAGACATTGGATAGCAAGAAAAAGGCTGTGTGTTTGATCTCCAGCACAAGAGAATGGGTAGGGGAAAAGGAGGAAAAGGGAAAGGAAGGAAGGAAGGAAGGAAGGAAGGAAGGAAGGAAGGAAGGAGGGAGGGAAGGAAGAAAAGAAGGAAAGGAGGGAGAAAGGAAGGAAGGAAAAAAGAAAGTAGAAAAAATATAAATTAGTAACAAAATATAGAAATAAATTTTCTAAAACTTAAAATATTTATTATCAATATATTTTAAGTAGGCAATGATTCAAAGAGAAACTGCAAAACTATAAAACTATTTTAAGTCAAATTATAATTAAATGAAAATATAAAAAGTCTTATGGAATGCCAGAATTTATAGCCTTGTCTATGTCTATTGAAATAAAGCAAACTAATAATCATTGGTCTAATTATCCATCTCCAGAAGCTAGAAAAAAGGACATAAAATCAAATCTAAGGATAGTAGAAAATAATAAATAACAAAAATATCAGAGAATAATCAAATATAAAACAAAATAATAGGGAAATGTTACCAAGAGCAAAGGTTCATCCTATAAGCTAACACAATAGACGGACCCTTAGTAAAATAATCAGAAAAAATAAAAGATTACAAAACATCAATATTGGAAGTTTTTGAAGGTACATTATTCTAGTTTGTATAGGAAGAAATGTAATAAGCAAGAAAAATGTACTAAAAGTCATTACATAGAAATAAATCTGAAATTTTGGAAGAAGTGGACAAGTTCCTTGAAAGGGGTACAGACTGAGTCTTAGTTTGGGTTTCTATTGCTGTAGTGAAGCACCATGACAAAATAACAAGTGGAGGAGAAGAGAGTACATTTGGCTTAGACAACCACAGCATAGCCCATCACTGTAGGAAGCCAGGACAGGAACTCAAACTGGGCAAGAACCTGGAGGCAAGAGCTGAGGCAGAGGCATGGAGAGGTGCTGCTTACTAGCTTGTTCCTTGTGACTTAGTCAATCTGCTTTTTTATAGAAGCCAAGACCACTCACCATGGACTTGCCCCCACATCAATCACTAATAAAGAAAAGGCACTACAGGCTTGCCTGTGGCCCCATCTTTTCAATTGTGGTTCCCTCCTCTCAGACGAGTCTAACCTGTTCAACATGACATAAAACTATCCAGCACAGACCACATAGCTATAAGAAGAAATGGGAAATCTCAATGATATGTATTTATTTTAAAACTGAAAACTTAGTACAAGATATTCTTCTATAATATTTTAAATGTTAAAACAAGATAAGTTCTTGGTGTTTTTTTAAAATACTTCAGGAAGAAGTGAGTAACAATAATACTACACACTTTTTATTAAAGTGGACAGAAAGAAAGATTTCTCAAGCTCTCAAAACATTAATACAAAAAAGTGAAAGCCACACAAAAAATTTTCAAGGAAAACTGGGTCATTTCCTTGATTATAAAGATTCATAAAAGTACTAGGATCAGAGGTTTTCTTTAGCTGAAGTATCTAAATGCATCAAACACCACATTCAGTAGGAAATACTGACAATTTTCTCCTGGGGCTGCAACTGATGCAAAAACTCCCACTGTTATCATTTCCACAGAGTTCTCTATTATGATGATCTACTGTACACCATAAGGCTGGCAAAGAGGCAGGAGTCAGAAGACATGGCAAAGACGTAAGTCAAGTCCCTGTTCTGTGTCTGATTGTGTATGGGGAAAATTGTAAGAATCAACAGATACACTATTAGAATTATTAGTTATATTGTACACCTCACATTAGCAATGATTAGAAATTTGAATTTTTGAAAATACATCACAGAAAGAATCTTTGATGAGAATAAAACACCTAAGGATATATAGCAACATTCATATAATATATCTCTACTGAAAACTCTAAAATAAAGGCCAATAAAAGGAAACTGGGGAGCAGGTTCAGTGGTTTTAGAATGCGTACTGCTCCTGCAGAGGACTAGAGTTTGGTTCCTAGCACCCACATTGAGTGCCTTCTTCTTTCGGAAACCCACATGCATGTGTACAGACCACACTCAAACACATTCAACCAAACTAAAGAAAACACATATGGATAAATACTCATATATAAAGACACCTTGGTAATTGGAAGATTCTGTTGTAAAGTTTTCAAATCTCTCCCAAATTGACAGAGTTAAGCTGTCGTCTGTGGGAGATTAAAAGAAGGTGGAGGATATACATTTAGTAAAATTATCTGAGAATAGAAAGGTAGACAGCACATGAACCCACTCACATCTTAACATGTTATTCTCACACAAATAGAGAGAATGTTGGTTAGAGAGGCTTTGGTGGGTGAGGAGGGACAAGAGGAAGCTTGTCAAGGCTACAAAATGAGCTCTGGGGCTCTGCTGTACAATGGAGAGCTTTAGTCACAATAATGTATAGCTAAGTATCATTGGAAGAGAAGATTTTGAATATCCCCACCTCAAAGAAATGATAAATTAGACTGATGTTCTAATTACCCAGATTTAGTCATTTCCATGTAATAATATTACAAAGCATTGCCTATACCCTATAAAATGTATGATTACTAAATGTCTATTTAACATAGATATTTATTATTATACAAATCCCAGCACATTTCCAGAGGAATGAAGGCCAATTAATCAATTTCAACCATGCTAAGATTGTACTTGAGCACATCTCATAATTCAGTCTTGCAATCAATAGGAAGATTCACAATAGGAACTGCTACATCTATTCATGGAAGCGCATAGTCCAAAATCTTCATGGAAGCACAATAGTACAAAAGAAACAAAACACAAACAAAAATAATAGTGAATTCCATTGTTAAAGAATAAAATTGAAAAGCATATTCTTTACAACTATTATTAGATACCATAATACTAAAGGATTCTATTAAAAAAAACTAAATGAAGTGAGAACATGTGATTTAATGCCAATGTTTACAAACAGCTTAATGACAGGGTCAGAAGTTGTGGTCATGGTCGGTTAACTTCATCAAATATTTCCACGGAGGAGTTGTGTAGGAAGCTCCCTCATGCTTGGTATCAGAAGTCCAGTTTCTCCGATGCGGGGTCTTTACCTCATGAATATTTGTACAGAATCATTCTTGTGATCTCTGTACTTCTATACTTTAGATAAAAATGTATTTGAAAAAAAGACATGTATAAAACTAGAATATAAATATTAATATCAAATGCAAAATAAGGGCTGAAGAAGTAGCTTAATGGTTAAGAGTACTTCCTGCTCTCCCAGAAGACACAAGTTCAATTCCCAGCCCCCATGTTGGGTGGCTCACAACAACCTGTAATTCCAGCTCCAAGAAATCTAATGTCTCTTTCCAGCCTCCAGGGACCCTGCATTCATACACAAACTCCTACACAGGCACAGTCCACACACAGTGAAAAATAAAACTACTCTTTAAAAGCAAACTTATAGCTCATAGATGACTTCATAGAATGTGTAACCGGGAGTTTATGCAAATCAACCTCACACTGTTTCTCTACTCAAGGAGACTGATCTGTAGAGACTTGAAGCCAGGCTGGGATGTAGGGGTCTGTGCTGAAGCATCAGAGAGTTAATAGGAGAATAAGAATCCAGCTGGACAGGTGAGCCCTGTGGGCTTCGACTTCTTCCCCAGAATAGCTACAGCAGCTGAGTACTTGGACTAAAAACAACTAAACTGCTCCTCCTAAGCATTTATGTGAGCATTTTGTCAGCTGGAGGCAACTCTGATCTCTACCCAGACAAGACCCTGCAATTGAGACCCCAACACCGTCATGAGAACACTTCTTGATGGGCAGAGCTTAGCCCCATCGAAGCTTTGAGACCCTTGAAAGTCCCAGAATCTGGGAAGATTTGGAGGTCATCTTAGCCTTATTGTCGGCTTGCAGAGGAAGAACTGAAGCCAGGGAAAGATAAAGCTTAATGAAGGCCACAGCTCATCACCAGCACAACTGTCACCTTCTCTTGGAGACCTTCTCCTACAATGAGCTAAAGTCATTATAAAGAGAGAGCAATGTGGCATTCCATCTAGCTCGTATCTGTGGTTAAAAGAAATGGCCCGTTTGATGTTTTATGTTTCAATTTTCTGTGTCCTAATAAAAGTGCCTAACTTCCAAGAGACTGCTGCTGCAGGTGGGCATAATATCAATTTACAGTTTGCAAGGGAAATACACAGATCCTCCAGCACAGAAAAATTTAGAAATTAAAACAGCATTGTCAAGATCACACCATGATCGGGAACTTCCTGACTTTACTGCTCAATCAGAAACTGAGAGAATTCATAGCTCATTTTTTTCTAGTTTCTTTTTTTTATTGAAAAGGGAAGTAAAAACACTTTATGATAAAATTAAAGATTTACATGGAAAATATTTCAGATAAAATAGAAGAGATACATACAGAAAAACACGTTAAAATTGACAATTTTCATGGAAAATTAAAGAGTAAAGTGGTAGATATGTAAACCATTGCTAAATTAATTGAAATATTAAATAGAAACACTTTATGATAGGATTGAAGATTTACATGGAAAATATTTCTGATAAAATTGTAGAAAAATTTTAGGTGTTAAAAACTTTAATCATGTTAGAATTGAAGATTATCATGGAAACTTTATATTGATGTTATAATGGTAGCCATTAAAGTATTCCTAAGTTGATTGAAAGTGGAATTATAAACATTTTCTGATAAACTTGAAGATTTACATGGAAGTATTTCTGATAAAATTGAAGAAATATATAGAAAAACATGTTAAAATTAAAGATTATCGTGGAAATTATACAGATAAAGTGACAGGCATAAAGATAATTCTAAGTTGATTGAAGGTGGAATTATAAACATTTTCAGATAAAATTGAAGATTTACATGGAAAATATTTCTGGTAAAAATTTAAGAAATATGTAGAAAAACATTAAAATTGACTATTTCATGAAAATTTTTACATATAAAATGGTAGATATAAAAATTCTTTCTAAATTAATTAAAGGTGGAATTAGAAACATTTATGATAAAAATGATTTACATTGAAAACATTTCTGATAAAATAGAGGAAATATATAAAAGATATTAAAATTGAAGATTATCATGAAAAATAATGCAGATAAAATGGTAGACCTAAAAAACATTACTAAATTAATGAAACAGGAATTACAAACATTTTCTGATAAAATTGAAGATTTACTTGAGTTAGTCTATGTCTTTTTATTGGGGAGTTGAGTCCATTGTTGTTGAGATAGATATTAAGGAATGGTGATTGTTGCTTCCTGTTATTTTTAATGTTATTTATGTTTGTGTGGGTATCTTCTTTTGGGTTTGTTAGAAGATTACTTTCTTGCTTTTTCTAGGGTGTAGTTTCCCTCCTTGTGTTGGCATTTTTTCATCTATTATCCCTTGTAGGGCTGAATTTGTGGACAGATATTGTGTAAATTTGGTTTTATCATATAATATCTTGGTGATCTCCATCTGTGATGATTGAGAGTTTTGCTGGATATAGTAGCCTGGACTGGCATTTGTGTTCTCTTAGGGTCTGTATGAGGTCTGCCCAGGATCTTCTAGCTTTCGTTGTCTCTCATGAGAAGTCTGATGTAATTCTGATAGGTCTGCCTTTATAAGTTACTTGCTCCTTTTCCCTTAGTGCTTTTAATATTCTCTCTTTGTTTAGTGAATTTGGTGTTTTGGTGTTTTGATTATTATGTGTCTGGAGTAGTTTCTGTTCTGGTCCAGTCTGTTTGGAGTTCTGAAGGCTTCTTGTATGTTCATGGGCATCTCTCTAGCTTAGGGAAGTTTTCTTCTACAATTTTGTTGATATTCACTGGCCCTTTAAGTTGGAAATCTTCACTCTGGTCTATACCTATAATACTTAGGTTTGGTCTTCTCAATGTGTCCTGGAGTTCCTGGATGTTTTGAGTTATCAGCTTTATGCATTTTGCATTTTCTTTGACTGTTGAGTCAATGTTTTCTATGGTATCTTCAGCACCTGAGGTTCTTTCTTCTATCTCTTGTATTCTGCTGTTGATACTTGCATCTATGACTCCTGAATTCCTTCTAAGGATTTCTATCTCCAGAGATGTCTCACTTTGTGATTTGTTTTTATTGTTTTTACTTCCACTTTTAGATCGTGGATGGCTTTGTTCAGTTCCTTCACTTGATTGTTTGTGTTTTCCTGTAATTCTTTAAGAGATTTTTGTGTTTCCTTTTTAAGGGCTTTTACCTGTTGACTGATGTTCTCCTGTATTTCTTTAAGGGAGCTATTTAAGTCTTTCTTGAAGCCCTCTATCAACATCATGAGATATGATTTTAAATCCAACTCTTGCTTTTCCGGTGTGTTGAGGTATCTGGGACTTGCTGTGGTGAGTGAACTGGGTTCTGATGTTGCTGTGTGGCCTTGGTTTCTGTTGGTAGGGTTCTTGTACTTGCCTTTTGCCATCTAGTTATCTCTGGTGCTAGTTGGTCTTGTTTCTGGCTGGAGTTTGTTCCTCCTGTGGGCCTGTAAGCCTGTGTCCTTACTCCTCTGAGCTCAGAAGTGAAAGCACTGCTGGGAAATCACTCTCTCCTGGCAGGCTGTGCACAGAAGGCTGTGGAATCTTCCCACTCCCTGGTGCCAATGGCGGCAGGAAGACCTTTTTCTCGTTTCTTAATACAGAACTTTAGGAACATAATTATAAAAACCCATGGGCCAGATGAATGGCTCAACAGGTAAAGAAGTGTATGGTTAAGTCTGTCACCCTAAGTTCAATCCTCGGGACTCAGAAAACCAATTTCTACCAACTATCTTTTGACTTCCATAAGTGTATTGTGTCGTGTATGCACAGTCTCTGTCTCTCTCTCTCTCTCTCTCTCTCTCTCTCTCTCTCTCTTTCTCTCTCTCTCTCTCTCTTTCTCTCTCTCTCTCCCTCTCTCTCTCCTCCCTCTTTCCATCTCTAAATCCATCTCTCTCAAACATACATATACTCTCATGCACACACATGCATGTGCAAAATAATAAACAAAATGTAAAAACTATTTTTTAAATTTCCATGGTCCTATTTCCTCCTCCCATAACCTCGTAAAAGCTTCCCAGTGACCCGAAAGTTCTTGGCTGAATTTAAACCTTCATAGTCCTGCCTCTGGAGTCTTCCATGCTGCAGTCTGTCTTGGCAAAGTGTAAAAGTATATTGTGAAGTGGAAAGCGGTAGCCATATTTTCTCTCACTCCTCAGTCTACAGCACCATTTGATATCATCAGAGATTGGCATCTTAGAACAATGCCCAGAGAATTCACCAGTTCTCCATAGCTAAGCACAGGTGCCCAGATGGAGGACTGGAAAATTCTCTGATGCTGCAACTGTCCAATATGCTACACGATGTGGACCAGAATTCTCTATTTCTGGATGTCAACATCTATTTCAAGTTTGAGAACCAAAGAGGCTATCCAGCTCCTGCGACAGGGCAAAGCCATCCTGAACTGAGACAATTTGTTTAAAGCATACAGTTAAAAGGTCACATTCACTTCTAAGGTACTGGAGAGAAGTTGGCAGAACAGAACAAGTCAGAAAATCAACAGGAAGAGCTACCCTTGGCCTCAAGCTAACTTGGCCAAATGTCTTGTGCCAGGTTCTTATGTATATTACCTCATTTTACTGTCATGATGCTCTGGTTAATCAGATCCTTCAATGCTCTCAGAAGCTCAACAATACATATTCCAGATAGTGGAAGCAAAAATGAGATTCAAGCCATGGTATACAATAGTACATAGCTCACCTGCCAGAATGAGCAGTCTGCCAGAAAGTCAGGCCAGAGCTTGGCACAACGCCCAGAGAACTCAACAGTTTCAACTTCTCCATAGCACCCCTAAGCACAGGTATCCAGTACCCACAGTTTCCTTGACATGTACTACCAACACTGGATGCAAACATAATTGTGTGACCTCCAAGATCTGCAGCCTCTGTTACTACTATCTCTAGAATATTTGCCTCTCCTTCTGTTGTTGGTCTGAGAAATACACCCTAAATCCAGCATTTGTCACCAGCCCTTTGCTTAGCAAAGCCTGAAGAACATACCAGACCCAATGTAGAAAAATAGGCTAGGATCATGAGTTTCTCCATGAAACAGTGAAATCCTTAAAAATGAGCAAATTTCTCAAGACACCCTAAATGCAGCAATGAAGCATGTTAAATAACCACCATGCCAAGCCTTGTGGTTTGTAACTGTAATCTCCACCCTCAACAGATCGAGGCATTACAATCACAGGGACAATGCCATCTTAGCCTACATAACAAGACTCTAAAATACAAACATGATGATGTTTAATGTTTATGAGTCCCTAAAAAAAGACAATGGACTGAGTGTTATTTAAATATAAATGCCAGACAGTTCATGTGTGTGTATGAGAGGGGGGGAGAAAGGAAGGGAAGGAGGAAGGGAGAAGGAAGGAGGGAGGGAGGGAGGGAGGGAGGGAGGGAGGGAGGGAGAGAGGGAGAGAGGAAGAATCATATGTGTGCAGCAGAAGCCAAAAGAAAGCTTTAGGTTCCATGGAACTGGAATTGAAGGCAGTTGTGACTGGTGATCCCTTTTAATGACTAACCCATCTTGCCAGGCCCAAGACAGCCCCTTATATCCACACTATTATATTGGTTTTGGGTGCTAAGGTGCAGTTTGTGAAAATCTCTCATAGATTAAAAAAAACTGTGTTGAGTTTCTTTTTTTTTAACAGAAATACCTTTGAATGAAAAGACCTACCATATCTAAGTAAGTAACACTAGAGAGCATCAAGTCTTGAAAGTTTCAACCTTTTTGATTTTGGTGTCAGAAGATGTTTGCATATGAGGTGGTTGTGAATGGGGTATGTGCAGAGGAAATGCTTACCAGATTGGTGCTTTCCAAGCACACATGTCTAGATGGGGAGGAGTCTCAACCTACAGAGCATCTTTCCAGTGGGGCTTAGAAGCCCCTGTTTCTTCCTCAGTCATTCTTACCCAGTATTCTCCAAGTCTCTACTAGAAGTGACCTCTTCTCCCTTTCCAATTTGTATCCCTTTGACTTCCTTGTGTTGTCTAATTGCTCTCACTAGAACTTCAAGTACTATATTGAAAAGATATGGAGAGAGAGGGCAGCCTTGTCTAGTCCCTGATTTTAGTGGGATTGCTATAAGTCTCTCTCCATTTATTTTGATGTTGGCTACTGGTTTGCTGTAGATTGCTTTTACTATGTTTAGGTATAGGCCTTGAATTCGTGCTCTTTCCGAGACTTTTAGCATGAAAGGATGCTGAATTTTGTCAAATGCTTTTTCAGCATCTAATGAGATGACCATGTGGTTTTTTTCTTTTAATTTGTTTATGTAGTGGATTACATTAATGGATTCCCGTATATTGAACCATCCCTGCATCCCTGGGATGAAGCTTACTTGATCATAGTGAATGATCGTTTTGATGTGCTCTTGGATTTGGTTGGCAAGAGTTTTATTTAGTATTTTTGCATCGATATTCATAAGGGAAATTGGCCTGTAGTTCTCTTTCTTTGTTGGATCTTTGTGTGGTTTTGGTATCAGCATAATTGTGGCTTCGAAGAACGAGTTGGGCAGTGTCCCTTCTGTTTCTATTTTGTGGAATAATTTGAAAAGTATTGGTGTTAAGTCTTCTTTGAATGTCTGGTAGAATTCTGCACTAAAACCATCTGGTCCCGTACTTTTTGTGGTTGGGAGGCTTTCTATAACCCCTTCTATTTCTTTAGGGGTTATGGGACTATTTAGCTGATCTAATTGATGCTGATTTAATTTTGGTATTTGGTATCTGTCTAGGAAATTGTCCATTTCCTCCAGACAAACTACCTGAGAAAAGCAACGAAAAGAAATGTAAGGAAGGATTTGTTTTGGCTCACAGTTGAAAGGTACCACCATCACAATGAGGTGGTCACAGAGGCATCCACAGTCAGGAAACTGGGTGCTATAAATGTACAGCTTGTTTTCTCCATTTTATGCTGTCCAGAACCCTAACCCAGTCGATGACACCACCCGCAGGGATCATATATTCCATGCTAATTACCTTAATTACGATAATCCTTTTCAAATGGTCTCAGATCCCTTCAAGTTGATCACCAACTTTAATCCTAATCACAGAACATTGAGCAGGAGTCAATCCCAGCATAGCCACAATTGCCTTTAAATCAAAAAAGTCTTTAACTTTTTAAATATTAGTGGTACTAACATTTAATTATCTTTAACTTTTTAACTGATTTCTAGAAGACCACCTCCCCTCTCTGAGCTCAGAGAATAAAGTAAGAAGTAGTAGACTTTGATCTGTGATAGAAGTTTCATGTAGTGCCACAGCCCAAGACCACCACTCCAGTGTAGCTTCCCCTCAGGACACATACTATCTTTTCTGGAATCCCACCCTGGTCACTGCTTAAGAGCCATAGTCTGGCCTGTCTTGCCAATAAACATATATAAAATTCCATTTCATCCATTCTGCCATTCTGACACAAGAAATATCTCTTCACTTGTCCTTCCCTTGCTGTTCTCAAACCCACTGCCTGCCTATAGCCTGTCATTCTAGCCTGCCTATAGCCTAATTCATTCTCAAATAGTGTCTAAAGGGACATCACTAGAACAGAGATTTAATTAGATTATCCCTCTGCTTATAGACACCACATGAATAAATACTAACTATTTAATTGAGACCAGGCATGATTCCATAGCCCTCTCCACCTACAGATACTCTAGCTTGACCAAGGTTATACTCTGTATTTTCTCCTGTAGCAATCCTCGGCTTTTCATTTATTTCAATCAAACAGGAACATATACCTCTTTGATTAGAGCTCTAATAAACATTAGACAGAACACAGTCAACTGCACTCTGTGTCCCTTGATTCCAGTAGTCAAATGCTCAAGGTTGTTTTCTTTATGCTAGAGGCCTCAGAAGAGTTCGAATGTTCCCTCTTCAGTACCTACCAATGCATGTTTTTAGTGTCCTCTGATACCTACAGCTAGCATCAGAAGTCTCTCTGAAATATGCCTACAAGGTAACTTGAACTTTAATGCTAGTAAATATCAGGTATAATTTGATGGTAAACTTCATTAGTGATGAAATAGTGAGAGACAACAGGGATAGGTTCATCATCATTAATAAAGCAGATTGGTACTAGAACAGAAACAGCAGTCTTTGTAATCATGCACACTTCAATACCATTCTTTTCAATCCATAGCCACCCAGACAAATCCAGAGAAGAAGGAAAGGATACTATGCAAAGTCACAAGCCTAACCCTGTCTTCTAACACTGAACAAAACCTGTGGCACTTTGGTGAAGTTTTCAAGATCTAGTATTCTATATGAAGTTCCAGAAGAGTCCCTAGAGCTCCTTGTAGACAAAAAAGAGACCAAACATCAGCTGAATGCCATTCATAGCCACTCACCCAATGAGCATCTTAAAATAGGTTACCTAATGCCTTAGTTAAGGTTTTATTGCTTCAATGAAACAACATGACCAAAAAAGCAAGTTGGGGGGAAAGGGTTTATTTGGCTTAAATTTCCATATCACTGTTCATCACGGAAGGAAGTAAGGACAGAAACTCAAACAGGCCAGGAACCTAGAGACAAGGGCTGATTCAGATGTCATGGAGGAGTGTTGCTTACTGGCTGGCTTCTCAAGGCTTCCTTAGGCTTCTTTCTCATAGAGCCCCAGACAAGGAGCCCAGAAGTGGCACTACCCATAAAGGGCTATTTCCCTCACCCATCATTCACTAACTAAGAAAAATGCCCTATAGCTGAATCTTGGAAATATTTCCTCAACTGAGGCTCCCTCTTCTCTGGTGACTCTAGCTTGTGTCAAGTTGGCATAAAACTAGCCTGTATGCCTGATCTTTACATTAGTTTTACCAAACATAAATTCGTTGGCAGAATGTTAAACCTCAGAGGCAATGGGCAACTCATTTTAGCCTCTTCTCCAGGACACACCACCTCCCTTACTAGCATGCTCTCAAACACACCCCATTAACCCATCCCCACTCTACTCCTAGTGAATGTCTAACTATCAGAAAACTTGGGGACAGCTTAGGCTCCACCCCCTCCATCTTCTCCCACCTTCCTCTTTCAAAGCCCTGAGTTTCAAAGTCAAAAGACAGCACTGAAGCCTCCCTCACTGTGTTTAGGGAACAGTCATATCTGCCTAAAAGATAATTAAGCTTGTGAAATGAGATAAGAAATGGACCAAGCACACTGAAAACTTTGCAGATGGAAGCTTTTGTCTAGATTATTGATTTTTTTCCAAGCACTCCACTCTTGTCTAGATTATGCCAGCTTCTCTCCAGAGACTACCAACAAACAACATGATTGAGCAAATAACATGATTTGACATGGGGTTCAAACTAGGCCTACACGAGGACTAGCCAGACATAGTCCATAGGCCTGAGTAAGAAAGCTATCCCTCACTGAAGAATCCTTCCTTGTGAATCTGTTCCTGCTCTGCTGACAGTAGATTGTAAGCAGCCTCCTGCAGTACTACAGAAAGCACACAAAACGGGCCATGAGATATTCTTTCACAAGCTTCTCCCTTCTACACTGTTCTTCTAACGCCAAGGGTTATTACTGTAAAGGCCTTACTGTGTCTCCTAGGATTCCTGGTGGACTACAGTACCTTTCCTAGTCTGTATGTCAGGTAACAGGTGAGTATGCAGCTCTTGCTTTAGTCCCTTGTGTACCTGCTACTGCTGGGATGTCTGAAAGACAGAGGTCAATCTGGGTCAGTCGCTTGTCCACTACAGGACATGACATGCAATCAGAAGTCAATAAACCCATTATCTTGCTCATTAATCATAGAACACGATGCAAATGCAGTTATAGCAAAATCCATTATTTCTGGACCTTTATGTTTTGATGAAATTTGATCTTTGGAGAATGAAGTGACAAGATTCAAAGGCCAAAAAATCTTTTAAAAATTATTCTCTTTCTTTAAAGAAAGGTAGATCCACTCTTTATGGTGACTTTTTCCAAAGTATGACTTGACTCATTGTGAATACTACAGATGGCTTCTCTCCTAACCATTTTTAACAGACTGATTCGAAATATATCATGAAAAAGCTCTCACAATAGAGAGCTTTGTCTCTTGGGGCGCTGTAAGAAAAACAGAGAGCTGTTTCAGAAATTGCACTTAACCTCCCAGATGCTGACCTATGTGAGTATCTGACCCGGGGGAAAAAATGTTTGCTGCATTTTCAAGGAAAGCATTTCTAATGCACCCTACCCCTACTGCTAACTTTGCCATTTTGTCCAAATTTCTTCACCAAAGTGCCAAAGCAGTATGTAGACAAAGCTCTTCTGCCACACTATCCTGCAGCCAAGTCCTAGTAGCTGGGACACGAGCCACAAAAACAAAACGTGGAGGTTGATTCTCATATAGGCAAGAGGCCAGACACCATGGGCTAAGCAAACCATCTCCAGAAATCCCTGACTGATGCACCCCAGTCAGATACCAGGCCCACGTGAACACTGTTTACCTGGTGTATACATCCCCAATAAGGCAGAGGCTTTTAGGAAGCTGAGAACTTCAAGTTATATTAACACTGTAGACAAGACTATGAACCCAAATTTCCTTTAATTTGGGGCCACTTAATGCCTTTCATCAACTCCCATTGTCTTGGTTTAACAAATGGAATCATAAATTATGCAATCGACAGCAATTGTACTTATTTGCAATTAGAATTTGTCAGCATCCTCCTTATAAATAATTAATATTAGGATAACCTTGATGAAGCAGATACATTTGGGGATGGTATTGTTGAATATTTAGGAATTCTCCTTTTTGGATGAATTGTTCCAAATAACTCAACTTAGAATATCCATAGCGTTTTTAGTTTAAATCAAGAAGCAAAAAACAAAAGTCGGCAGAATTTTGTGGCTGGAAGAATTGCCAACAGAAGTGTTGTGTTATGGGTCTCTGTGGCATGTGAGCTTCCTCGGTGACTCTGGACCAGTTTGTGGGAACTATCTTTGAAATCCTATTTTCTCTACTATCCAGAGTGAGTACATAGAGAACTGGAACTGTCAAGTTTCATTTTCAGTTTTTAAGATGTTGTCCAGAGTTATGACTCTAGTAGTAAGTCCCCAGGAGATCTATAGGCAAAACTATATTTTTGTATAAAGATTCTCAATCAAATTCCTTTTTTAATGCATTTAAAACATTATTTTCTAAAATAATCCATCCTTTTCACCCGAATAAGAAAGAGGTTCGCACATAAACACACATACACTTACAGAGAGAGAGAGAGAAAGAGGGGCAGGGGGAGGGAGAGACAGAGAGACAGAGAGACAGAGAATGACAGAGACAGATAAAGACAGAGACAAAGAGAGTTGACTTGTATATACATTAGCATATATGTAGCAAATACAGAAATTGTGATCCTGATGAAATTTTTTTTTAATGTAGAAGACAAAAAAATCCTCAAAAATCAAAGCTTTGTTTAAGAATAAATTTAGGGGAAGGACATTTCAATCATCGCCCTCAAGAGCTGTTTCATGAGTGCACAAGGGAGCCCATTAATCCACAAGAAGATCTACCATTCTCCCAACATCCTCCTCTACAATGTAGAATTTCCTCCTCGGCCCACCTGGAAGTATGGGAAGCCCAAGACAATCACCCCCACTCATCTAACAACATTTGCTAGGAAGTAGAGCACATCCCGTCTTAGCCTTAACAGGAAGGGATCTTAACTGATGGTGGGTGACTTGTCCAAAGTCATATGCTTTGAACAAACATTTAACACTTTGCTGTGGCAGTCATCAACTTTGGAAAAGACATGAAGGAGATGTCACTAAAGTCTAGAAATGTGATATAGCATAGTACAAAACCTAAAACTCTTATAGTGTAAGAGATGCTGAATAACTCTTCTCATGGAAAATTGCCCCAAATAATCCATTTTCTAGGTGGAGAACAGAAATTCCAGAGTCACTGTGAAGACTCCAGGAACTTAGGGGTTACTAAGGCTGTAACCTCTTGCTCTGAGAGCCTGGAGGAACCAAATAAGAATGCAGGTTTCTGCCTTCACTCTGTCTCTATGTCTCTGTGCTATATTTCTAAAATGAAGTCTTGATCAGAACATTGAGCCTATGAGAAACTAAATTATCATGCTCCATTTAGGCAGAGCTGCCCTCATGAGGATGGAGGGGAGACTATTAATGCATAGGACAATCCAACTCAAGGCAAAACTTAGTAACTGCTTATGCTTGACAAGCAAGTGTGTGCCAAGTTCTGCGCTCAGAGCTAATAAAGGGCATGAATAAGAGATAAAGCCAGGAGATAAACTCATAAAAATAATGAAGGTATCCACTTATCAGTGATTGCATTTCATGTGTATTCTTTTGTGATTGGGATAGCTCACTTAGGATGATATTTTCCAGTTCCAACCATTTGCCTACAAATTTCATGAATTCATTATTTTTAATTGCTGAGTAGTATTCCATTGCATAAATATACCACATTTTCTGTATCCATTCCTCCATTGAGGGGCATCTGGGTTCTTTCCAGCTGCTGGCTATTATAAACAAGGCTGCTATGAACATAGTGGAGCATGTGTCCTTGTTGCCTGCAGGGGAATCCTCTGGGTATATGCCCAGGAGTAGTATGGCAGGCTCTTCTGGAAGTGTCATGCCCAATTTTCTGAGGAACCCCAAGACTGATTTCCATAGTGGTTGTACCATCTTGTACTCCCACCAGCAGTGGAGGAGTGTTCCTCTTTCTCCACATCCTCGCCAGCACCTGCTGTCTCCTGAGTTTTTAATCTTAGCCATTCTGATTGATGTGAGGTGAAATCTCAGGGTTGTTTTGATTTGCATTTCCCTAATGACTAATGATGTTGAACATTTCTTAAGGTGCTTCTCAGCCATCCGAATTTCTTCAGGGGAAAATTCTTTGTTTGGCTCTGTACCCCATTTTTAATAGGGTTATTTGGTTCTCTGGGGTCTAACTTCTTGAGTTCTTTGTATATATTGGATGTGAGCCCTCTGTCAGATGTGGGGTTGGTGAAGATCTTTTCCCAATTCATTGGTTGCTGTTTTGTCCTTCTGACAGTGTCCTTTGCCTTACAGAAACTTTGTAATTTTATGAGGTCCCATTTGTCAATTCTTGATCTTAGAGCATAAGCTATTGGTGTTCTGTTCAGGAACTTTCTCCCTGTGTCCATGTCCTCAAGGGTCTTCCTCACTGATGAGTGTATATTAGTTAGCTCAGAAGCTCTTAATACTCAAGACACAGTTAGCTAATTATATGATTCCCAAGAAGAAGGAAGGAAAGGGCCCTGGTCCTGAAAAGACTTGATCCAGTATCGTAGGAGAGTACCAGAACAGAGAAATAGGAGGGGGTGATTGGGGAATGGGCAGAGGGAGGAGGACTTGTAGGAAATATGGTGAGGGGGGAACTGGGAAAGGGGAAAACATTCAGAATGTAAACAAAGAATATAGAAAATAAAAAAATGGTTAAGAAGCTTGAAAAAATAATGAAGGTAATTCAAGATGATATGATGCAAAAAGTGATGAATTAGGAACCAGAGAATAGCACTCAAGCTGATCCTTTTTCTTCTAACTCTACCATCAGGTAGGGTATGGGGGGAGGTTGTGTGCTTAGGGAGAGGTTGAAACATAATCCATGTGGTTCTGGGGTATAAAGCAAGGGAAAGAATTGTAAAAGTTCTAACGAGATCTCCCCAACTTGACCCTAAGGCCCTGCTCATGTCTGTAGCTTGACTTTCCTGAACATGATCTTAGGAGGTGTCTGGCTAGTTTGTAGAAGGGAAGACTTGGACAGCAAGGGAAGAAATTGTGGGCCTAAGTCATTGTTAGAAAATAAAAACCAAAGCAAAGCAAAGCAAAGCAAAACAAAACAAAACAAAACAAACCCACATTTTAAGAAGACAATCCACCAAACTCAATTTCTCTTAGAAAATTCATTCTTGTGATTAGTGAAGGGATTATGTGGGAACTGAAAAATTAGAATGATAGAGTTACAGAGCTTCTAGAAGAATCCATGAACCTGGCATTCAGCAACAGCAGGGAAACAGTTACAGAATTCTAATATTAAACCCAGAGCTGTCTCCTGATAACTTTAATGAAGAGTTTTGTTTTGTTTTCCAGAAATTTCATTCAATCATCAAAATGCCAAGCTAACATCTTGTTGGGTTACATCTAATTCTTCCTGGACAGAATGCTTGACATAGAACAAATATATAAACCATGGAGAAGAGAGCTAAGTCACTCATCTGAAAAAGTTTAGCAGTGCTACCCCTGCATGTCTGAAACCAACATGACTCATTGTCCTGTGAAAGCACTGAGAAGTCATGCTACTTGGCCTTTGATTTGCTAAGAGTGGGGAAAGAGAAATAGGAAGGGAATAGAAAAGGAAATGAAGAGGAAGATGAGAATAAGAACAGAAGTCATCTGGGGTTAGCAAGTAGGGAGAATAGTTGTTAATTCCTGATTAACTTGGTTCATCCAGCCTTTCAGATAGATCCAATCAGAACTTCAGTCATGCCCTTAACCTACTAAGCATACAGAAACTGGATAACAGATACTAGAGCTAGCTTTCTTAAGTCTAGCTGATTTTTCCAATTTTCCTACCTCTCCTTACCCCTTAAATTTTATCTATATTCATATATATCCATCAGGAAGAAGTTGTAGAGTTCATCGTCTCTATCATCCCTATTCCTTGGGTTTGAGTGTCTAGTTATGATGATTTTGTTGGTTATGAATAGATTGTCATTCTAAGGCATAATTGGAAATGGTCATAATTTTGAACAGGGAAGAAACTGAATAGAGAGCTTAGACTTGGGGTTTCTGTCTTTCTTTTCCTCTTCTCTATCCTAAATTTATTCTTAAATAAAGTGATATTCTTACATTGGTAGAAATCTTTATATTTGATGCAAAATTGAAGCTATAATTTCTTACATTGGCGCAGAATTTATGTATTGTTATAGATTTAAGGTTATCATTAGTATAAATCTTTGTATATTGATACAAAATTTAAATTACTATCATTACTCTCAGATAGGCATTGTGTCTATGCAACTCATTTAAGAATATTAGGCTTATCCCAAGAGATGATATTTTGCACTGCTATTACTATATTGGCCCAAAAGTACAAATCCATATTTATGTGACATTAGATTACTATGGACCTGTGAAAAGTAAATACAACCCAACTTCCTGTGGTTTGAAATACTGTCTCAGTACCTATTTTGTGTCAATTAAAACATATATACTAACTAAAATCATATTTGTGTTTTCACTGAAGAATATAATTAAAACAAATAATATTTGTCCTGATTATTCCATTAAATTACCTTGATTTCCCCCCCCCAAAAAAAATACTAGGCTTAGACACAATCCTTTTAACAGTTACTATTGCAAACTGTTTACGATGATTAAGTAAAGCAAGTTAAGGGCCAGACAGTGAACATATTGTTACATTATTTTGATTAAATTATACTAAAGTGTTTTTAATTTATTCCATTGGAAATGGCTAAGAGTAGTCAAGGTTTAACAGTCAAGGTTGAACATATATATATAGTCTTCAAAAGCATCAGAAATCTACAGAATATGATATTTAAAATAATTTCATTATTAAAAGAATTTTTGACTAGTAGACTTGTCTGCTCCTGACAGTATCTCCTTCATGGTTCAAAGAAGATACTGAGCATTATAACGTCCATATAGAGCTGCTTCAGTTAGGACAAGGTAGCCACTGAGCAAGAATTGACCTAATTCATCAACAGACAAAAAATACTGTCCAGAAAAGGACATACAATGTGAGATAAGCGACAGCTTAGCTCTATCAAGACAAGCTAAGTCAGTCCTTCACAACTCCTGCTTCACTTAAGGTCTGTCAGATGGTTCTGGGCCAGAAGGCTGAAGACAGATGCTCCAATGTTTTTAGGAATAGGGGACTGTCCAAGTAGTCAGCTGTCTCTGAAAATTGTTTAAGTTTCAAAAGCTATGTTTTTGTACTTCCTGTATATTCAGATAATATTAGACTCATTATTGGATCTCTAATAGGTTTGAAGACTAGTTAAACTCTCATAATCAAACTTAAGTAATTTAGCATTAGGAAGTTGATCTAAATTTGAAAGGATGTTTTTCAGATGGTAATGCAATTTAAAATAAAAACATAATAAAGGTATAGAATTGTAAACTCTTTAAGTTAGGATAGAAGTTAGAGTAATGTACCTAATTTGACAAAATTGATGAACTGGATGTTATTAGAGTATATCATACATTATAGTTTATATAACTGTTATAACTATGTCCATTGTATATCTGAAAGAAACAGCCTTTTAATGGGCAGAAAGGGGGACATGTAGATTTGGTCTGATGCTTGTATTATTTTAATTGAGTCCACAAAATTGTACCATGAATCTACTTATAAGATGATGAGGGTCTCAGCCATCAGTTGGTTTTGATTGGTAAATAAAATTACCCATGGCTGATGACTGGACAAGGAGACAGAAGTGGGACTTTATGATTTATGGGCAAGGGGACCAAGGGAGATAAGAATGAGACAGAACCACCATAACATAGAAGAAGTAAGGACCAGGCCTGAGAGGTGCATAAGAGAGAGCATAGCAATTATGTTAGAACCAGGGAAGAGCAGCCCAAGCCCCCAGCCACACCCACATGGCCCATTGGGTTTAGGGCAGCAAAGTTGGAATACAGATTTTAGTAAGTAATAACTCAGAAATATCAGCGGGGAAGTGTTAGCCCTGTGGAGTGTTTGGAATGGCCCAGGTATTGAGCTGTTTACATCATATTAAAATATAAGGCTGCATGTGTGTGGCTTTCATTTGGGAACCCAGAACACTGAGGCAGGTAGCAAAGAACGGGCCACTGCTGCCACCACGTCGAACTGAGCAGGATTAGTGGGCAACTACAACACCTTTGCTCCCCAAGTAGCTTTTGCCATGGTGTTTCATCATAGCAAGAGAAACTCTAAGGCAAGGAGTGAATGAAAATTATTCACCTCGCATGCCCAGTAGAGTATGACTTTAGCTTTGATCCCGTGGTTATGCTCTTGAACCAAAAACACACCCTGGTATCAAATGAAATAAAATATAGCTTATTCTGGAGCCAAATATAAGTAGCCATTGCCAAGAAACACAGGTTCACTTTGCTCCCAACATGTTCCAACATATGGTAGAAAGTTCATAAAGTTTTTGTAAAAATAGAACAAAAAAGTTTTAAATTGGGATTTTTTTTTTCAAATTCACTCTTGGGCACATCAGGTAGATAGATTACAACAAATCAGATGAAGCTCAGATATAGGCCTCAAAAACTGCCTAATAACGTTCTTAGCCTTTGGGTTAATGGGAACCAGGGGATGGTTGTGCATTCCAGAAGGATGTGTTAACACAGAGATAAGCGATAAGGTCTAATTGGGAGTCTAGAGATGGCCAGAGACAATTTGTCTCTAGATCTGCAACATTCCTGCTCTTCACAACCCCAGGAGTTTGGATCGATCGGCTTCGTAGCATATTTAACATGGCTGCAACTCTGCCCACTCCCCAGGAAGTTCATACTCTATCATAAAAATGGAATAAATCTCCGAAGAACCATAAAGAAGAGGAGAATTGAATGATTTCTTGCTGTGAGGCCTTTGATATGTAATCTACTACTTCAAAACCTCCAATCCTTCATCTGTGCAATACAAATAAAAACTTTCCAGTTCACCTCATAAGGTTATTAAGAAGACAAAATACAATGATTATGCACTTGCTAAACACAGCGTAGGATATTATAATAAGAGAAACACTTTCTTGTTTAATTTGCTTGTGACCGTGAATGTAATTTAAGCTGGAGGCTCGATGTTCACCTTGTATTCTTTGAAGTGTCAGTCAGTTAAATTAATAATGTAAACAGGAGAAGGGAGGGGGCAGCCATTTAAGCCACTTAATTTTTTCTAACCACAATTGGTGTGCTAATTATGGATCTTATTTGGCTATACACCAAAGCAAGGTCCTTAAGGACAATGTTATTCACTGTGTTTGAAATAGTTTGCATACTTGAAGGAAATAAAACTGGATTTCTCTTAAAAATAGATTACCATTCTACTTTCTTTCACTTTAGGTGGGCACATTCGTGCAGAAGTCTGTATGTCCTGATTCCACAAGGGGTAACTAGGGAGGACAGGCAGATGTGACTTCAGATATGAAAATAGATGACAAGCAAATTTGCTGATTTTACAAGGCAAGCTGTTCTGAGCATGAAGCACCCAAGCAAAGGTTCCAGAGCTATAAACATAGTTGAGCGAGTGTCCTTGTCCTATTGTGGGGACATATTGTGGGTATATGCCCAGGAGTGGTAGAGCTGGGTCTTGTAGAACTATTCCCAATTTTCTGAGAAACCACCAAATTGGTTTCCAAAGTGGTTGTACAAGCTTGCACTCACTCATAAGGGGATATTAATCATAAAGTACAGGATAACCATGTTACAATCCACAGACCCAAAGAAACTAAGTAATAAGGAAGGTCCAATGGAGAATACGTGAATCTCACTCTGAAAGGGAAACAAAATAGTCATCTGAGGATGGACTGAGGGAACTGGATGAGAGAGGGGATGATGAGGGAGAGGGGGATCACATGTGGAGAGAGGGGTGGAGGAAGAGGAGTAGAAGAGAGAACAGAAATCTGTGCGTGCGGTGGGATGGAGCATCTCTGAGACTAGCATAAAGGTGTGAGCCAAGTAAACCCTCTCCTTCCCTATTTGCTTTTGATTGGAATATTTTATCACAGTCACAGAATGGAAGCTAGACCAGTCCTCTAATTCTCAGATTTGTCTATATTTTTAAAACTCTTCCAAGAATCTCTCAATCTCTCTCTCTCTCTCTCTCTCTCTCTCTCTCTCTCTCTCTCCCCTTCCCTCCTCCCTTCCTCCCTCTTGAGCAAAGATGGCGTTTATTTTACCAAAAAAGATGTTTTAATAAAGAGTTAAAATTAGCTCAGGAAAAGGATACTATACACACAAGATGTATCCTTATGATTCATGGGCCCATCTTTCTCTTCACTATACCAAATGGCTCAGCTTCCATCAGCAAGATGGGAGGAAAAGTCATAACGTACACATCATATCAATGAGGGTTACCTTAGCTATGACTCACAGCATTGGGGATATAGAACTTGACGAGGCCACCTTCTGTAGCCAGGCAGGAACTGGTCACAGGGTAGGGACGGAGCCTGCAACTCCCCTACATGGTTGCAAATCAGTCAATGGTTCAGGCACCTAGATCCTTTCCCTTCTGCAGCATGTGAGGTTTCAGTAGAGCAATTAGAAAGATCATTTTTATGTGCAGCACAATTAGTTATAGCTGAAGAGCCCTAAGAACAGGCCAGACAATACTATTCGTTTCCAGAACCATGCCTACCCTATTTGTGGAAGAAAAGCTTTACCCTGTGGCCCACATTGCCTGCTGAAATGCAGTTTGCTATATTATTTTGCTACAGCTCATATGGCGGAACCCAAGGTATTGCATGTTCCAGGCAAGCACAGGACTACCGAGCACCATCTGAACCTTTGACCACCGAAACTAGAAAGGTCAGATCACCCATCACTGCAGCTGCTGTGGGGCTGCTACAGCTATTTCTCCCACCCTACTGAAACGTAGCAACGAACTTCTTCATCTGGCCGTTTTCCATTGGATATAAAGTGTTGAGAAACTGACTATATCAGATACTGGTCACTCATTAATTTCAAAAGTAATCTTGTGCCTCAGTTGAGATGAAATTACTTGGCAACGATTTGATCCTCTGAGACTTTCTGGTGAACTTTAGCACTCAGGAACAAGGCAGGACATGGGCTAAAGCAATGCTTCTCAACCTGTGGGTCACGACCCCTATGGGAATCACATATTCCATATCCTGCATATCAGGTATTTATACTACAATTCATGACAATAGAAAAATTACAGTTGTGAAGTGGTAATTTTATGGTTGGGGTCAGCACAACATGAGGAGCTGTATTAAAGGGTCATAGCACTAGTAAGGTAGAGAACCATTGCTCCAGGACCACACACATCCAGTGCATACAGATCTGACTCTCTTACAGAGCTAAGGAAATACTGAAGTTTCCACTATG
This sequence comes from Apodemus agrarius, assembly GCA_964023405.1. Lineage (NCBI taxonomy): Eukaryota > Metazoa > Chordata > Mammalia > Rodentia > Muridae > Apodemus > Apodemus agrarius. The sequence continues at coordinate 107,469,011 of OZ030011.1, read as the reverse complement.
ACTTCTGATGGTGGCTCTTCTTTAAAACTCTGTGTGAGCTTTGAGAATTCCTTACCTTTCCTGGATCATTCTTCTGCCCAACGGTCGCCACGCTTGTACCTACCAATCAGCCTTCACTTCTAAGTTTCCCATGGCACTCTGGGTCTTTCCTTCATGTAGATCGATCTGTGTGTTCAACCTCCACACTCCCAGCTATGACCTGTTCTCAAGGAGACAAGTGTCTTCAGAAGGCACCCTTCTGGGGAACAGCCTAGAGTCTCACAGATCTCCCTTCCCCCCTTTATCTCATGCATGGTTCTCATGTACTGCCTGCTGCCCAGTGTCTGATCACTGATCCTTACATATCAAATAGAAATGGAAATCCTATCTCATCACTCTAGTTTGACCAGAAGCATAAGTGTGTATTGATTTTCTTAGGTACATGTCTTTTTTTATTTATTTCTCTAGTTGCCTGAGATATTACAATATAGATCTTTAAGTTGTTGTTGCTAACTCTCAAGAAAAATTATACTTTTAGATGAATGTTAAAGAGCCTTACAACTATATATTTTCTTTCATTCTTCTGCTCCTTAGTATTCTTGTTATATATATATCTTCTCTGTATGTTGTATGCCACAATATATTACTATGAATATTTTTAACTGCTGAGACTAAAGCACAGTTTTAAGATAGCTTTTAAAAAGAACTTTTGTATTTGCTTAGATAGTTTGGGGGCTCTTTATCCTTTTCAAAAGTTTATTTAAAGTTTATGTGTATGTGGTGTATGCCTGAATGTATGCATATGCATTACTTTCATGTAGAAGCCCAAGGAAGAAGCATGCAATCCCTTGGAGCTAGGCTTACAGAGGCTTGTGAGCCACGTGTGGGTGCTAAGAACGAACCTGGATCCTCCCTAGGAGCAGTAAGTGATTTTAAACACCAAGTTGTCTCTCCAGCCAAAGTTTTTTATTCTTTAGTTCTAGAATTTTATCTGGATTCATTTTTATCATTTTAAGGCCGCTTTTGAGATTGTCTTAGACATATGAATTTTGGGAGCCTGGTTGTCTCCATTTCAGAGGACACTTTCATTGGACATAGGCCAGCAGCTTTTTCTCTTGTTCAGAGTTACTCCTGGTGCTTTGGCTGTGAAGTCTTCCTGGTTAGAACATGGTGCCACACCTATCAGTGTTCTTTGTTGCTTTAGTTCCATTTGATGTTATTTATTTTCCATGTGATTATTCCACATTTTTATCCTGTGTCCAGGGACAGCTTTCTTTGTATTTCAGTAGCTTAGGTTTGATTTTTTGAATCTAAAGACAATGTCCTTTATAATTTTTTTAAAGTTCTAGACCATTTGTTTGGCTTTACAATATTTTACCTGCATTATTCTTTATCTTCTACTCCTGGAATTCCAATACCATATACAGTAAAACTTAATCCTATTGCCCAATAGGCTTCAATAACCTATTCTTTATTTTTAATATTTTAATAATTATTTGATAATTTGAAACATGTATACCATCTATTTTGGTTATATTCATCCTATTTTTAAATCTTGTCTTATCTCACTTTTGGCTACTTTAAATTTGTCTCTCTTTAAGTTCGGTGTTCCTTTTTACTGCTTGGCCTGTCTTGTTCCTACAGATGTTTATCAGATCCTTTATGTTTCCACATTGTTTATTTCGTTCCCGGCAATCACCATTGGCTTCAAAACTATTCTTTACAACAATTTTATGTTGTTGCAGTCACATAAAGCAGGTTGCATGCTACTTCTGCTGGACTCTTCAGTCTTTTCATCATCAATATCTTTGAGACTCCGTCTGACATTTAATCATCTGGGTTATTGCCATTTCTGCCTTCACTGACTGTGGTATTTTTCTGCTTCATTGCATACCTGGTAATCTTTGGTCATATGGCAGACATTTTACAGGAAGCCATCAGCACTTACCTCTACAGGAGAACATACCTTCTCTTTGTGTTTTTACAGTGAAGGCCTTAGTCAATGTCATTTGTTTATGAGATGAACCTCGGCTTTGTCCTGGCTTCAGTATGACCTGGTTCGTTCCCTATTGCATTGGACATTCTGAGAGTGGCTTCTGATTCTCAGCAGCTCTGGAGCTACCACAATTCTGGAAGACTTTTTAAGATTTATAATTGAGTAGACAGATCCCGAACAGTGTGGAAACTCTGTTTTGTAGAATGTCTGCCAGATTTATGAGGTTTGAGGGAGTTCTCTTTGTTACTCCGCCCCTGTTTCCCATGGCTTAAGGGTTTGTTTCTCCCTGCTGGCCCTGAAAACAGCTTCACTATATACTGTAAAGTCCGGCAATGCCTGTGTTTTGTTTACAAGCCCATCTATTTCCCCAGCATGTGCTGCCTCCAAACTGGGCTGCCACTCATTACTTTCTTTGATCTCTTCTATCATGTTCCTCCCAATGGCAGATACCCCCTTCTTCCCCTAATGATGTACTATATACCTCCCTGGTACACGCAGTGCTCTTAGCCTGCCCAGGGCTGTTGGTTCACTCTCTCTAAGCACTCAGTGAAAACCAGCTGCCAACATCTGCCACAGCTTAAGACTAATCTATCATGTATGCCCCGATATTGAAATTCTGTTCCAACTTCAGCTGGGTTATTGTAAAAAACTTTTAAGCAGTTTTATTGTTTGAGGTTTTTCATACACATGTGGTTTTTGATCAAATTCATATCCTATTCATCGCCCCCTTTAGTCCCTTCCCTCACTACCCCCATTACAGAACTCTCCAATGTCCTATGCTCTCTCATTAAAAGCAAAACAAAAAAAAAGAACAACAAAAAAAACCTATTAAAACCTACTGAGTCTTCTCAGTGCTTCCTGCATGTACACGGCTATCAGACCATCCACCAGAGCATGGAACATCCCCAAAGAATACTTACCCTTCCTCCTACAGCAACCATCACTTGCCAATAGCTTCCAACTAGGGATAGGACTTCATGACTTCTTCCTGCATCCATGCAGGGATCTGGGTTGGCTTGCTCTTGTGCTGGACTTGTGCACACAGTCACAGCCACTGTGAGTTCATTTGTACAACAAACCTGTTATGTCCCAAAAAAACTGTTTCACAGCTGACATCTTCAACGTCTGACCTTTATCCTCCTAGAATTCAGTCAGGGATATGGACAGCTAAGCGTCTTTTACCTTTTCTACGGAAATGGTCTTATCCGGATACTAATTAATTTAGCTGATCGCATACATGTATATCTATATTTTAAGCTGTTATGGCTTCTTTCAGTTTTTGCTTTGAAAATGTGGGCATTTCCTTGTGGATTAATACATTAAAGGAGGAGTAGAAATCATGTGTGTGCTTTTTTTCTTCTTTTTTTAATTTCCTAGTTTACCCAACATGCCTGGCAATTTCAGTAGGTAGAGCATTGTGGAGAAATTTTTGAAAATTCTTCACAATAACATTTACATGATTAGGCAGAGAAAAACTGCCCCCATAGAAGATTCCCAAGGACTGGGAATATTTGTGTGTAGTGCGGAGGGAGACTGCTTGCCTAGGATGTGCTGAGTCCCACATCCAGTTCAGTACCAAAAGGAGACAGACAAAAAGACAGAAAGAGATGTGTCCCCCAGTTTCATTTTAGACTTTCCTCCAATGCCAATATTAAGCAGTTCTTGAACAGGCAGAATCAGAGAGTGCTGGTTTTGGTACAGATCCTCTTACATAAACACTCATGTGCAACCTTTAAGCTGTGTTTACTACAATACATCAACTTCTGACTAGTGTGTGACAGGCGGCACGTACGGAAGGATCACTCGCTAAATACCGTTTGATCGTTGAACTCCTGAAGACAGGAAAGGGAAAGAGTCCCATTTATTAAACATCTCCATAGTCTTCAAAATGGTTTCACACACTTTATCTACATTGTTTTACTTAATCCTTAAGACGGTTCTGCCAGGCATTGTTAGACTGCTTTGATGAATTAGGAGCTAATGCTTCAAGCCTGTCAGCAGGCACCCGGCTCCACAAAAACCCACCTGGACCCCAGTTTCCAGTCCTTTTCCCTCTCTACCACCCTGCCCTTCGTTAGATATAGCCTCGACCAACACGGAAATGGAAGAGCAGCGCATCTGGGACCTTCCCCCTAAAGTAGTCAGGCATCCTTAACCAATTGTAATCCAAGTCTGCGTCAGAGAGAGAAAAAAAAGACAAGTATACACATTTGGATTCTGTTTATACATTGGCATCCCAAATAATAATAGAATTCAAAATTGCATCCATGCATATGGGTGAATCAAAGCACCACCGCCATTCTAATGCCATACAGTTGTAAAAATATACAAATGAAAGCTGAGACTCGTGGTCCCGCAGTTAAGAACACTGGCTACTTTTGTAAAAGGTGAGTTTTAGTGTTTGGCACCCACACTATGGCTTGCACCTATCCATAAGTCCAGTTCCAGGGGATTTGATATTGTCTTCTAGCCTACTCACTCACTGCATAGACACGGTGCATTTATATACAAGCAGACAAAACACTCTTGCGTAAAACTAAAACTACACAAATCTTTTAGAAAGAGAAAATAGAAGAGCACATTTTTAAATGAAATGAAATATGAAATAAAATAAAGTAAAATAAAATAAAACCTTTGAAGGCTAGAAAGATGACTCAACAAATAAAATTGCATGCCGCCAGGTCTAATGACCTGAATGCAATCTCCAAGACCCACATGGTGGAAGAAGAGAACTGACAAATGTGACACAGTATATGTATGCAAAGAGTATAATAATAATGAAAATAATAATAATAATAATAATAATGATGATGAATGTATAAATAAACTTAATTTCTTAAATACTTTGGTTAAACAAAAATCCCACATGCCCAATTGTACTTCTGCTATATATGTTTTTTAAGGATTTTTTTCATTCATTAATTTTATGTGTATAGGTGTTTTGCCTGCATATACGCATGTGAATGATATGTATATCTAGTTCCTGTATGGGGCCAGAAAGGACATCAGATCCCCTGGGATAAGAGTTAAAGATGGTTGTTTGAGTTCTGGGAATCCAACCTGGTTCCTCTGGGACAGCAGCCAGTTCTTCTAACCACCAAGCTGTCTCTCCAGCCACAGTTTTGTTATATTGACAGAACCTTCTAGTTTTATTAAGCCAACTGAGCTGTGTGCTTTATACTAGAAAGTGAATAAAGCTAGCAGTTCCAAAATCTTATAACTTTACACAACTCTTACATAGAGTATGTCATATTTGCATTAATGAGATGTTGAAAGTAGTTTAATTTATGGAAATGTGATATCTAATAGGTTCAAATACCATATATCCGTTTGTTTTCTTCAAATAAATGCATTTATACTGCCATGCTATATTTTCTTGAGTTTTTTTGTTTGTTTGCTTGTTTTTTTTGTTTTTTGTTTTTTGGGGGTTTTTGTTTGTTTGGTTGGTTTTGGTTTAGTTTGGTTTAACTTATAATGATCTTTTTATTGCTTTTATTTTTTACAGTCCAATGATTACCCCTCCCTCCAGTCCCCCCCCCCAGTTCCTCATCCCATTCCTCCTCCCCACAACATCTCTAAGAGGATGTCCCCCACCACCACCAGGCCTTTCTACTCTCTGGTGCCTCAAGGGTTAGGCATATCTTCTCCCACTGAGGCCAGACCAGGCAGTATATGTATCCGGGTCCTCAGACCAGCATGTTGACTGGTTGGTGGCTCAGTGTCTGGGAAATCTTAGGGGTCTGGGTTGGTTAAGACTGCTGGTCTCCCTCCTTCTCAGTTTTTTTCAACCTTTCCCTAATTCAACCACATGGGTCCCTGACTTCAGTCCATTGGTTGGGTGTAAATGTCTGTGTCTCAGTCAGCTCCTTTTTGGGACTCTCAGAGGACAGCCAAGCTAGGATCATCTCCATAACTACACCATAGCATCAGTGATAGTCTCAGGCCTTGAAGCGTCCCCTTGAGATGGATCCCAAGCTGGGTCAGTCACTGGACTGCCTCTCCCTCAATGTGTACTTTTATTTTGAGTGTGTGTGTGTGTGTGTGTGTGTGTGTGTGTCCTTGATACACATGTCTGTGGGCCCCCATAGAGTCCAGAAGATGGTATCAGGCACACTAGAGCTAGAGTTACAGGGAGATGCAAGCTAGGAATTGAACCTGGGTCCTCTACATAAGCCACAAGCACTCCTAACTGCTGAGCCATCTCTCCAACTCCCATATCATATCTTTTTGAAAATTAAGTTATACATCAAAAGTTTCACATTTCTTAGTAGCTCATTTTTCTATCAAACATTTGAACTTGACTAAATGTATTTCCTTTAGAGAATTGCCATTCTGGCTGAATATTCACCCCATTTTATTTCAAGAGTGCCATAAAAATGTGATCAAGAGGCAGAGAATCTAAATGTCTCAGAGAGGAAAGAATGAAATGGACTGTGGTGATTTGAAAGAAAGTGGTTCCCATAGCCTTCTATGGAGTGGCGCTATTAAGAAGTATGGCCTTGGATATTGCCTGCAGCTTCCCGCCCAGCTGGCGGTGGGGAAGCCGGAGGGTCACCCAGCGTCCCAGGTGCTCAGAACCATCCGGCGGCGGCAGCAGAACCAGGTACCCGACACAGCCCAAGCTTAAGACCTTCGGGGACTCAGGCCTGGAGTGGGAGTTGGGCACAGAATAGCGGGTGCACTCTGCACTCGCGCGGCGGACCCCGAGCTCCCTGCAGGCAGCTGCCATATTGCCTGCAGCTTCCCGCCCAGCTGGTGGTGGGGAAGCCGGAGGGTCACCCAGCGTGCCAGGTGCTCAGAACCATCCGGCGGCGGCGGCAGAACCAGGTACCCGACACAGCCCGAGCTTAAGACCTTCGGGGACTCAGGCCTGGAGTGGGAATTGGGCACAGAATAGCGGGTGCACTCTGCACTCGCGCGCGGGGCGGACCCCGAGCTCCCTGCAGGCAGCTGCCATATTGCCTGCAGCTTCCCGCCCAGCTGGCGGTGGGGAAGCCGGAGGGTCACCCAGCGTCCCAGGTGCTCAGAACCATCCGGCGGCGGCGGCAGAACCAGGTACCAGACACAGCCCGAGCTTAAGACCTTCGGGGACTCAGGCCTGGAGTGGGAATTGGGCACAGAATAGCGGGTGCACTCTGCACTCGCGCGCGGGGCAGACCCCGAGCTCCCTGCAGGCAGCTGCCATATTGCCTGCAGCTTCCCGTCCAGCTGGTGGTGAGGAAGCCAGAGTCAGCCAGTGTGCCAGGTACCCAGACCCAGCCGGAGGCCGAACCAGCCTCCCATCCAGCCAGTGGCAGGGAAGCTGGAAACCGGACCCAGCCAGCTTCCCAGCAGCTTGGGACCAGCAGGCGGAACCAGATAACTGAGATATCCCAACTTTAAGACCCCTGGGGAAACAGGATATCAGACAGCGAACCCTGAGCAGGAGCAGTGCAGAGCAGCCGCCCAACAGGCGGAACCAAATACCTGGGATATCCTGAGGTTAAGACCTCGGGGGACTCAGGCCACCTGTCAGCAATCTGTGAGCAAGAGCCCCGCAGGACAGTGATTCAGGTATCCCAGTCACTGGGAAATAGCCTTACAACCCCACAGGAGGGTCAAGCACCAGCTAGTATCTACAGGACCAACTAACACCAGAGTTAACCAGATGGCAAAAGGCAAACGTAAGATCGCTACTAACAAAAATCAAGGCAATATGGCGGCATCCGAACCCAGTTCCCCAACAGCAATAAATATTGGATACCCCGAAACGCCAGAAAAACAAGACTCAGATCTAAAATCACTGGTCAGGATGCTGATAGAGGAACACTTAGATAAATCTCTTAAAGTAATACATGAGAAAATAGATCAAAAGCTAGAAGCCATTGCAAGACAAACACAATTAAATCCCAGATATCTCAACACACCAGAAAAACAAGACTCAGATCTAAAATCACTGGTAAAGATGCAGATTGAGGATCACTTAGATAAATTTCTTAAAGTAATAGAGGAGAAAATAGATCAAAAACTAGAAGCCCATACAAGGCAGACACAAAAATCACTTAAAGAAATCCAGGAGAATATAGAGCAAAAAGTGAATCCCAATAAGGGGGAGAAACAAAAATCACCCAAAGAAATACAAGAGAACATGGGTCAACGAGTAGAAGTCATAAAGGAGGAAACACAAAAATCCCTTAAAGAATTACAGGAAAACACAAACAAGCAACTGAAAGATCTGAGCAAAACCATACAAAATCTAAAAACAGAAGTAGAAACAACTAAGCAATCGCAAAGGGAGACAATGTTGGAAATAGAAAACCTTGGGAAGAAATCAGGAGTCATAGATGCAAATATCAACAATAGAATACAAGAGATAGAAGACAGAATCTCAGATGCTGAAGATACCATAGGAACCATGGATTCAACAATTAAAGAAAATGCAAAATGCAAAAAGCTGGTAACCCAAAACATTCAGGAAATCCAGGACACAATGAGAAGACCAAACCTAAGGATTATAGGGATAGATGAGAATGAAGATCTACAACTTAAAGGGCCAGCAAATATCTTCTACAAAATTATGGAAGAAAATTTCCCCAACCTAAAGAGAGAGATGCCCATGAATATACAAGAAGCCTATAGAACCCCAAATAGACTGGACCAGAACAGAAATACTTCCCGTCACATAATAGTCAAAACCCCAAATGTACTAAACAAAGAAAGAATATTAAAGGCAGTAAGAGAAAAAGGACAAGTAACATATAAAGGAAGACCTATCAGAATTACACCAGACTTCTCACCTGAGACCATGAAAGCTAGAAGATCCTGGGCAGACCTTATGCAGACCCTAAGAGAACACAAACTTCAGCCAAGACTACTATACCCAGCGAAACTCTCAATTGCCATAGATGGGGAAACCAAGATATTCCACGACAAAACCAAATTTGCAAGATACTTATCTACAAACCCAGCCCTACAAAGGATAATAGGGGAAAAATACCAACACAAGGGGGGAAACAACACCCCAGAAGAAACAAGATAGAAACCCCATCTCATCCAACCCAAAAGAAGAGAACCACTCAAATACAAATAATAATAACAATTCCCAAAATGTCAGGAAGTAATAATTACTATTCCTTAATATCTCTTAATATCAATGGACTCAATTCCCCAATCAAAAGACACAGACTAACAGACTGGATACGGAAACAGGACCCTACATTTTGCTGCATACAGGAAACACATCTCAGTGTCAAAGACAAACACCTCCTTAGAGTAAAAGGCTGGAAGACAGTTCTACAAGCAAATGGTCCCAGGAAACAAGCTGGAGTAGCCATTCTAATATCAGATAAAATCGACTTTCAACCTAAAGTCATCAAAAGAGACACAGAAGGTCACTTCCTGCTTGTCAAAGGGAAAATCCACCAAGAAGAATTCTCAATACTGAACATCTATGCACCAAATGCAAGGGCACCCTCATTCGTAAAAGAAACTTTACTAAAGCTTAAAGCACACATCGCACCTAACACAATGATTGTAGGTGACTTCAACACTCCACTCTCCTCAATGGACCGATCAGGAAAGCAGAAACTAAACAGGGACACAGTGAAACTAATTGAAGCTTTGGACCAATTGGATTTAACAGATATATATAGAACATTCCATCCTAAAACAAAAGAGTATACCTTTTTCTCAGCACCGCACGGTACCTTCTCAAAAATTGATCATATAATTGGTCACAAGACAGACCTCAACAAATACAAGAAGACCGAACTAATCCCATGTCTCCTATCGGATCACTATGGAGTAAAAGTGGTCTTCAATAGCAAGAAGAACTACAGAAAGCCCACATACACATGGAAACTGAACAATACTCTACTCAATGACACCCTGGTCAAGGAAGAAATAAAGAAAGAAATCAAAGACTTTTTAGACTTCAATGAAAATGAAGGTACGACCTACCCAAATCTCTGGGATACAATGAAAGCAGTGCTAAGAGGAAAACTCATAGCCCTGAGTGCCTCCAAAAAGAAACTGGAAAGAGCATACACTAGCAACTTAACAGCACACCTGAAGGCGCTGGAACAAAAAGAAGCTAACTCACCCAGGAGGAGTAGAAGAGAGGAAATCATCAAACTAAGGGCTGAAATCAATCAAGCAGAAACAAAGAGAACCATACAAAGAATCAACAAAACCAAGAGCTGGTTCTTCGAGAAAATCAACAAGATAGATAAGCCCTTAGCTAGACTAACCAAAGGGCACAGAGAAAGTATCCAAATTAACAAAATTAAAAATGAAAAGGGGGATATAACAACAGAAACAGAGGAAATTCAAAAGATCATCAGATCCTACTACAAAGGCCTATACTCAAAACAACTGGAGAATCTGGAGGAAATGGACAATTTCCTAGACAGATACCAAATACCAAAATTAAATCAGCATCAAGTAGACCAGCTAAACAGTCCCATAACCCTTAAAGAAATAGAAGGGGTTATAGAAAGCCTCCCAACCAAAAAAAGTACGGGACCAGATGGTTTTAGTGCAGAATTCTACCAGACCTTCAAAGAAGACTTAACACCAATACTCTTCAAACTATTCCACAAAATAGAGACAGAAGGGACACTGCCCAACTCATTCTTCGAAACCACAATTACGCTGATACCTAAACCACAAAAAGATCCAACAAAGAAAGAGAACTACAGGCCAATTTCTCTTATGAATATAGATGCAAAAATACTAAATAAAATCCTTGCCAACCGAATCCAAGAGCATATCAAAACGATCATTCACCATGATCAAGTAGGCTTCATTCCAGGAATGCAGGGATGGTTCAATATACGGAAATCCATCAATGTAATCCACTACATAAACAAACTAAAAGAAAAAAACCACATGGTCATCTCATTAGATGCTGAAAAAGCATTTGACAAAATTCAGCATCCTTTCATGCTAAAAGTCTTGGAAAGAGCAGGAATTCAAGGCCCATACCTAAACATAGTAAAAGCAATCTACAGCAAACCAGTAGCCAACATCAAAATAAATGGAGAGAAACTTGAAGCAATTCCACTAAAATCAGGGACTAGACAAGGCTGTCCTCTCTCTCCATATCTTTTCAATATAGTACTTGAAGTTCTAGCGAGAGCAATCAGACAACATAAGGAAGTCAAAGGGATACAAATTGGAAAGGAAGAAGTCAAAGTATCATTATTTGCAGATGATATGATAGTCTACTTAAGCGATCCAAAAAACTCCACCAGAGAACTTCTACAGCTGATAAACAACTTCAGCAACGTGGCTGGTTATAAAATTAACTCAAGCAAATCAGTAGCCTTCTTGTACTCAAAGGACAAGCAGGCTGAGAAAGAAGTTAGGGAAATAACACCCTTCACAATAGCCACAAACAACATAAAGTACCTTGGCGTAACTCTAACCAAACAAGTGAAAGATCTGTATGACAGGAACTTCAAGTCCCTGAAGAAAGAAATCGAAGAAGACCTCAGGAGATGGAAAAATATTTCTTGCTCCTGGATTGGCAGGATCAATATAGTAAAAATGGCCATCTTGCCAAAAGCAATCTACAGATTCAATGCAATCCCCATCAAAATCCCAAATCAATTCTTCATAGATCTAGAAAGAGCAATTCTCAAATTCATCTGGACCAACAAAAAACCCAGGATAGCTAAAACTATTCTCAACAATAAAAGGACTTCTGGGGGAATCAATATCCCTGACCTCAAGCAGTACTACAGAGCAATTGTGTTAAAAACTGCATGGTATTGGTACAGCAACAGGCAGGTAGATCAATGGAATAGGATTGAAGACCCAGAAATTAACCCACAGACTTATGGTCACTTGATCTTTGATAAAGGAGCCACAACCATCCGGTGGAAAAAAGATAGCCTTTTCAACAAATGGTGCTGGTTCAACTGGAGGTCAACATGCAGAAGAATGCGAATTGACCCACTCTTATCTCCTTGTACTAAGATCAACTCCAAGTGGATCAAGGACCTCCACATAAAACCAGACACACTGAAACTATTAGAAAAGAAACTTGGGAAGACCCTGGAGGACTTGGGCACAGGGGAAAAGTTCCTGAACAGAACACCAATAGCTTATGCTCTAAGATCAAGAATCGACAAATGGGACCTCATAAAATTACAAAGTTTCTGCAAAGCAAAGGACACTGTCAGAAGGACAAAACGGCAACCAACAAAGTGGGAAAAGATCTTCACCAACCCCACATCCGACAGAGGGCTAATATCCAATATATACAAAGAACTCAAGAAGTTAGACCGCAAAGAACCAAATAACCCTATCAAAAAATGGGGCACAGAGCTAAACAAAGAATTCTCACCAGAAGAAATTCGGATGGCCGAGAAACACCTTAAAAGATGTTCAACATCATTAGTCATCAGGGAAATGCAAATCAAAACAACCCTGAGATTCCACCTCACACCAGTCAGAATGGCTAAGATTAAAAACTCAAGAGACAACAAGTGCTGGCGAGGATGTGGAGAAAGAGGAACACTCCTCCACTGTTGGTGGGATTGCAAAATGGTAAAACCGCTCTGGAAATCAGTTTGGCGGTTCCTCAGAAAATTGGGCATGTTACTTCCAGAGGACCCTGGCATACCACTCCTGGGCATATACCCAGAGGATTCCCCTGCATGCAATAAGGACACATGCTCCACTATGTTTATAGCAGCCTTGTTTATAATAGCCAGAAATTGGAAGCAGCCCAAATATCCCTCAAAGGAGGAATGGATACAGAAAATGTGGTATATTTATACAATGGAATACTACACAGCAATTAAAAATAATGAATTCATGCAATTTGTAGGTAAATGGTTAGACCTGGAAAATATCATCCTGAGTGAATTAACCCAATCACAAAAGAATGCACCTGAAATGCAATCACTGATAAGTGGATATTAATGAGCCCAGAAGCCCTAAATACTCAAGACACAAATAGCAAGTCAAATGATTCCCAAGAAGAAGAAAGGAGAGGACCCTGGGCCTGTAAAGATTGCTTCCAGTTTAGTAAAGAAACCGAGGGGGGAGGGGGAATTATTGGGGAACAGATGGGGGGGAGAGGAACTATGGGAACTATGGTGGGTGGGAACTGGGAAAGGGGAAAGCCTTTGGAATGTAAACATAGAATATAGAAAATAAAATTAAAAAAAAAAAAAAAAAAAAAAAAAAAGAAGTATGGCCTTGTTGGAGTGGGTGTGGCCTTGTTGGAGTGGGTGTGGCCTTGTTGGAGGACGTGTGTCACTAGGACCAGGCTTGGGTATCTCAGAAGCTCAAACCAAGCCTAGAGGCACTTTTTTCCTACTGCCAATTCTCAGCTCCTTCTCCAGCATCATGTCTGTTGCACACTGCCATGCTTCCAACCATGACAATAATGGATTAAACCTCTGAACTGCAAGCCAGCCCCAATTGTATGCTTTCCTGTCTAAGAGTTGCTGTGGTCATGGTGTCTAGCAATGAAGCCCTAAGACTTCAGGGTTATGTAAAACTTTCAATGTATAACTTAATTTTCAAAAAGATAGAATGTGGGAGCTGGAGAGATGCCTCATTAGTTAAGAGTGCTTGTGGCTTATGCAGAAGACCCAGGTTCAAGTCCCAGCTTGCCGCTTCCTGTAACTCTTGCTTTAGTGTGCCTGGTACCAACTTCTGGACTCTATGGGTGCCCACAGTTGTATGTAACAAGAAAATACACACACATACACATAGGAAGTCACAGCCAATTAAGAAACCACACTAAGGAGGCTTAACAGTAAAAGATCAAAAGGCTCTTGTTGCTTGACCAAGAGAACCTGAGGAGGAGGATACCCAGAGTATCCTGGAAGAGATAGCTGACAGAACCCACTGTTTGGAAAGACTTTATTCTACCAAATTGCTAGTCAGCTTTCTCAGCTTCTACAAGCATGTCAGTTCATTCTTGCCTTGACCCCCAAGAAACTCAGTATACGGAGATCTCATGAGCACAGTATACTGTGTCCTGCATACACATAGGCACATGAACATTCATGACATATAGAAATCTATGCAAAACTATGTACTAAACTACATATGCATGAATATACAACTGACCAGTAAGCCTAGGACACCTAATGTCATTAATCTTTACAGAACTGCAGATCAAAAACTACAATTCAAACTACTTCATACTGACTAAGAACATTATAAGCTTGGGAAAATGGAAAAGTTGTAAAAACTTAACAAATTCACATTTTATGTACAATTGGTAGAGATAGAAAATTATGCAGCCACTTGAGAAAGTGGTTTAGTATTCCTTGGTAAGTTGTCATGTGACTCAGCACCCTATATTTAAACACATGGTCTCAAGAGAATTAAAAGCATAAGTCCACACAAAATAGAATATATGAATATTCATAGCATCCTTATCATAACATCCAAAAACTAGAAACAACTGATCATCAATTGATGGTGGATTTTTAAAAAGCTGTGTATATGTATACCATAGAGTATGAGTGAATAAAGAAGTCTAGACTATACCACGTATGAACTTTAGCTCATAATGCTAGGTAAAAGCAACAATATACAAAAGGCCACATGCACATCTCTCATGGTTCCAGCTATCTAAAATGCCTGGAAGAGACACACATGGTGAGACAGAACATAGATTAGTGATAGTAGATTGCCAAAAATAGAGTGGTTGCAAAACTTGGGTAAATGTATAGTGATAATGGTTTTGAAAGCTTGTGAATTTGGTTTTTTATAAAAACACTGGGTAAGAGGGATTCATTTTAAAACAATGGATGAATTCTTTCAGTATTTGACTTTTCATTTTATTTATTTACTTTATATCCCACTCACTACCCCCTCCCAATTACCCTCTCCCACAATCGTTCCTCCCTCCCTCCTTCTCCTCTAAATGGGTGGGGGGCCTCCTGGGTAGCCCCCTACCCTGGCATATCAAGTCTCTACAAGGCTAGGCGCTTCCTCTCCCACTGAGACCAGGCAATGCAGCCCAGCTAGAACATATCCCATACACAGGCAACAGCTTTTGGGATAGCTCTGGCTCCAGTTCAGGAATTTTAATTTAATCTATGGCACACACACACACACACACACACACACACACACACACGTGGGTTCCTGAAAAATCTGATACAGTTTCTTTCAGCCTCATACTTGCCTGATTTATCCCTAGTACTCGGTTTATGTTGTCAGTTATTGATGCTAAATTATATTTTATCACATAAATAAACCACATTTCTGCATTCTTCTTCAGTCAGTATGCATTATGGCTTGTTTCCAACTTGGCAGTCTTACAGATAATGTGGCTCTGCACATTCTTATATGTGTACTTGATTGAATACATGTCAGCATTTCTACAGGTGCTGCACCTAGGAGTGGAGTCTGGGAATTTGCTGTTTAGATTCAGTTGGTTCTATGCTCATCCTCATAGCAGATACTCTGCACATGGTCTAAGAACCGAGACAATAATGATTGTGCACAGGGAGAGCTGTGAAGCAATGATGGGAAGCCAAGGAGAAATGATTGGCTCTAGATGTCTGGTGTAGAAAAGGATCTAGGCTAGATGCAAAGGAGATAGAGGGGGTTAAAGTGTACAATGGAATCCAAAGGATAGTGTGAGGTGTGGGAGTGAAGGGGACCAGAAACAGCGCCTGGTATTCAAGGGGAAGGTGGAGACAGGGCATGGAGGCAGGAGAGTTACCTTCTTGCTGGCAGGCAGCAGGATGTGAAAAGGTTGGGCTCACATTATACTTTGTGGAAATTGACAGAGTATTTAAAGAGACTAATTTTATTACAGACCCTGAAATATACTTTGAGCAAAACTTTTTTCTAGTCTGAGCACTCATTTTGGCTTCGTTACGAATTTCCATGGTCTTCCCCCACCCCGACGCCCCCACACATTTGGTACAAGAAAGGACTAACCACAGAGAGGATATGGCTTCTGGTACTATTTCTTTTAAAAATAACTCAAACATCTCATTATAAGAGTTGGCTTTGGCATGTTCCCGACAACAGCTTGACTCTCTGAGATGGGGGTACAGCATCTCTGTGAAACAGGCAACCTTGAAATCTAGTATCCAGCACTTCCACCAGGTCCTATCTAATCTTGGTGAATTTTTCTATAACTGGCTTGTAAAATCCATTTGTTCTGGCCTTTAAGGAGCACAAGAGGAGAGGGAGATGATCCCCATAAGACTGGCATCTCCTCTGGGGGTTTGCAGTAATAAGACCAAATGGATAAAGGGATGTGTAATGACTGGGGTTACCTTCATCGCACCGCGGGGAGATTCAATCATTGTAAAGATCCAAAGATTATTGAATTATGGTTCTCTTTATCCCTCAAGGGCCTGACATTTAAATAAGAGAGGAGGCAAACACTCAGTGAGCTCCAGCATGATGCAAAAATGGCATAGACACGAATGTAGAAGACAGCAGGCTGTGGCAATAAACATGAGCGAGCTTCCTCCCTCACTCTGAATGGCAAATGCAAGCTTCCTAAGAAAGGAAAATCATCTCAAGTAATGAATGGAACTCTACAAATAGAAGGACTCTAAATAGAGAGCATGAGAAAATGCCAGGATGTCAAAGCCTGTATCATGTCCCTGTCCATACGTAGTTGTGGCATACAGCAATGGTACATGTGTATGTTCTCACCCAGGTGTGTGTGCACATGTGCACAAGTGCACATGGGGAGGTCAGAGGTCAGCATCAGGCTTCGTTCCTTAGGATACATCCACCTTATCTTTTGAGGTATGATTATTCATTTGGCCTAGGGTTCACCAATTTGGCTGGCCAGTGAGTCCTGAGCACTCTGCTGCTGTCTCAGCCTCTCCCCACACTGGAATTACAGGCAACTATCACCATGGCCAGCTTCTTTGTGGGTTCTGAGGATGGAGCT
Organism: Apodemus agrarius; assembly: GCA_964023405.1. Classification (NCBI taxonomy): domain Eukaryota; kingdom Metazoa; phylum Chordata; class Mammalia; order Rodentia; family Muridae; genus Apodemus; species Apodemus agrarius. The sequence goes on along the minus strand of OZ030011.1, from coordinate 107,452,155 downwards.
CAGCCCTCATGATTATATGTCAGATACCTTTATGACTGAGCCATCTCCAGAGCCCTACAACAATGATTCTTAAAACATTATCTCAGAGCAGTAGTGTAGATATCACTGGAGCCTTTGTTGAAACTGTGAAGTTTCCAGACCCCATCACTGACTCAGAAACCTTCAAATTAGGGTTAGAAAGATTGAGCTTCCCAAGAACTCAGGCTGACTCTGATTATACTTTGGCTTTTTGATAACTACTGCCTGAAGAGCAACATGAGACTATAAAGTGAGTTGAGTCTGAATCACGGGGTGCAAAAATGTAAACTCGAGGACTGGGGTTTTATGGTGTAGGCATTAAAAAGCCATTGTGCAATTTTTGAGCTAAACAGGAGAATGATGAGGTCACACACCTCAAAGGGAAACTCCAGGAGCAAATTGAAGATGCATTACCAAAGGGAATAATAAGGTGCAGAGAGAAAATATCTAAAAAGCCTATCCTGGCAAAGCTCTGCACAAGAATGTATGCTTCAGCTCAGGAACATGAACATAAAAGTCGCCATTATCCTTATGAGAGAATAACTTTAAATGAACAAGGATTCAGTTTAGCCCTCCAATAGAAAATCCCAGACCATGGCATCATTGTCTTAGCAAGAAAAAAAAGGTATACTACAATTTATCCAGTGTCCTGCATTACCTTAAGCACCTTACATACATTATTATATACAATCTATGCTCATCATTACACGGAAATTTGCCAGTACTATGCATAGAAAAAAACAAAAATCAAGACTGGAGAGAGCTGAAGTTCAGGGGACAGGAAAAACATCAAGCCTGGAACTGTTAAGAAAGCATTTCTTTTTTTTCTGATGTACTATGCTGCAGATATTTGACCTCATTTATCTTTTACTGTTTACTTCGATGGCAACCGACCCTTACGATTGTACGATTCCATTCACTCAATACATCCTTCAAAAGTAACCATGAGTTCACCTTACTCATTATCCCAGCCACACAAACACCTATCTCAAACTATTGCAATATTGAGCCTTAACCTCTTCCTACACAACCCTCAGCTACACAACACTTCCTTCTTCAGTGATCTGGTGGACACTGAAATGTGGGACATTAGAGGCCATGTGCTCTAATGCCATCTCCATTTTCTAGACATTGACAAGAAACCAGGAAGGACAAATTTTACTCACTATAATCTGCTTTGTAATGTCATTTTGCATCCTTATTTAGCACGGCAAACTTCTAAAGAAGTAGCTGACACGCAGCAAGTATGCAGTAAATATTTCTGACTGAGTAAATGAAGTTTTCATCCGTGAATCCTACTCGATTCTCTCGAGCTAAGTCGCTCAACCATCCTTTTCTTGTGTCTTAGCCTTCACAGCTCGACTGGTCTCCTTTCCTTTCAGTTACAAAGAGGCCAGCACCTAGCCAATTCTTTCATTTCATTCTTTAAATTAAAAAATAACTCATTTTATTTCTACATATTTAAAAAAAACTCTCAGGGCTGGAGAATTGGTTCCGTGGTGAAAAGCAATGGCTGTTGTAACCAAGTACCTAAGGTTGGTTCCCAGCACCCTCATGGCTGCTCAGAACCACCTCTAACTCCAGGCGCACTGACGGACACCCTCCTCTGGCCTCTGCAGGCACTGCATGAATATGGAATGCATCATGCATGCAAAACATGCATACACATGCAATAAAAATGAATTTTAAGAAGTCTCTCCTTTGAGCAACTTCAGAGACTGTGTAATGATTTATATTATTCTTTTAAAGAAAAGCAATGTTATTTACAAGTGCCTCCAGCAAAATGTGATTAACAAGTGCCGTGGGATCTACACCAAGAAATACCATGTTTATCAACTTGATTATTTGCAAATGGATGCTTCCAAGGGGCCTAAAACCTAAGTTCCCTTCAGGGACAGCCAACACCTTTACTGGCAGCAACTTGAACATTTGTTTACACAGCTACACTACTTGACCTATATCCATTATGTTAACCTACTAACTGCAAGGTTGAGAAAAAATATTCTTACTTACGTGGTTTTCCTGAAGAAGAAAAGAAAGTTCTTCTCTAGGTTTTCTACTTAGAAAGCCTGGAAGCAGGTTTGAATATTACAACATGATTAGAATCTAATAAGCAATGCATTAATTCCGCAGAGTTCTATGGTTTAATGCGTCCTAGGAATCCTCATCCTGAATACTTATTGGGAGTTTGCATCTTTTCTCTTCTTTGCTTTCCTTCTGGGCATTCAACTGAACAATATTCCTGAGCTGATATTGTCTGGCAGATCCCAGGCTACAAATTTGTCTCTCCGTGTCTGCTTTTTTCTTCATTTCCTTGCTACCCCAAGCAGGTCCAGATCCCTGAAGCCATTCTGGGCATGGTAGGGCACCCATAAGAATGTGAAATAGTAGGATACCCTCATTGAAGATTACTCACTATATAACCACTCAGTTCATATTTACTGAGAGTCTAGTTGTCCACGTTTGCTTTCTACTGCTGTGGATAAGACCATAACTAAAAGCTACTTGGGGGAAAAGGGTTTTTTTGACTTATATGCCCATTCACAGCCCCTTCATCAATAGAAGCCAAGATAGAAACTAACAGGGCAGGAACCAGGGGGCAAGAACTGAAGCCCAGACTATTGAAGGCTGTTACTTACTGTCCTACTCCTTATGGCTTACTCAGCCTGTTTTATTATTCAACCCAGGGCTACCCGTCCAGGGCTGTCTCCACTGATGGTGGTCTGGGATCATCCCCCATATCAATAATTCATTAAGAAACTGTCCTGAAGCCTTGCCTCCATGCCAGTGTGATGGGGGTACATTCTCAATCAAGGTTCGCTCTTCCCAGTTGACTCTAGCTTTCAACAAGTCAACCAAAACACTATCCTTAAGATAAAGCCTAAAGATAAAGACTAGTCTTGAGCTAGAAAGGGTTCAGTAGTTAAGAGCACACGCTGCTCTTATATAAGGCACAAATTCAGCTCCCAACACCCACAATGGTTCACAATCATCAATAACTCTGACCGAGATCTGACACACTCTTCTGACTTCCCCTGGAATGAGGCAACACACATGATGAGCATATACATTCAGGCAAAAATACCCGTGCATATGTAATAATAAAACAAATGAACATTCACATTTTTTTAAAGATTAGACTTGGCCTCAAGTGGCTCTGCAGAACAGTCTGGGGAAGTAGATGCTTAGCCCTGAGAGGGCTGTGTAGAGAAGCCAGCAGGTCCTGAGAAGAGGTGCCTAAGCTAGACTGGACAGACTGGAGATTTCTTCTCTCTGGGAAAAAGATTGGAAAGACTTCTTGGATGAAATGGCAATGACGGAGAATTTATTTAGGTACAAAGGTAATGGGGGAGGGGTGGTGCTCAGGCAAAGGAAGGTATGACGAAAAGCCTGAAGTCAGTTAAGCAGTTCTCCTTGACCTGGAAAGGCAATAATATCTCAAGAGCTCCCAGCATCGTAGCCCTGCCCTGTGCTGTAGCGCCGGCACCCACAGTGCTTAGGCTGCTTTCATTTTTGAAAACCACACATCTCAGAGGCTATCCAGTTATTTTATGAATGTCCAAAGCAGACTTTCTCCAATGTAGCCTAAGAGCCACTTGCCTCAGAACCACATTAGTTACTTTTTCTTTAAATTGTCCCCACAGACCACTGTGTGTGTGTGTGTGTGTGTGTGTGTGTGTGTGTGTGTGTATGCACACTACCTAAACATTGTGGATTGTGGATGGCACAGGGCAAGTCTATTGTGCTAGGAGCTCCTAGTTGGACTTTAGTTCTCATGCATGCACAGCAAGCACATTACCAACTGGGCCATCTCCCTCGCCTCACCTATGCCCTTTGAACACCTGATGAATGTGATTGTTTATGTCTGGCTCCATGTTTTGTTTGTAACAGTGGTAACATGGGTGCACACATTTGTCAAACTTACAGAACCATACATTACTAAAGAATAGGGTTCTAACGTATTAAATTATATCTTAATTCAAATTAAAATAAGAACTGTGAAATGCCAGTAAACTAACACAGATTAAAGCTTGGGTGTGCAGACAAATAGAAGAAGAGGACCTATGGTATGTTCTCAACTGCTGGATCTGATGCAGGCACAGACAAGGGGATGAACTTAGCACAGTGTTAACAATCACTTTAAGTACAGGAAAACATATATGTCTCCTTTTATTTCTTTTTAATAGCATTTTATTTACTTATGCAATAATAAGAGCAAATTCAGCGCAGTTCAAAAACTGTTACATTGTATATGCATGTATTGGATTTTGTAAATAGCTCTGCGTGTCTAATACATCTGGCAAATGTGTAGAAAGGAATGCAAACTCTACACATAGATAGCATCATTCAGGAGCGACCTCAGCTGGAAAAGCTCTCGGTGAACTGTGAGGATGCTCTTACCTCTGTGCCTAACCTTCAGGGATCTTCCTTGAGCTGACTAGGATTATACAGCAGGCTTCACTGTAAGCACTTAGAAGGTCTGCCTGTCTCAGGGTTGAGACTTCAGACCCACAGAAGACGGTTGGGTCCTCTTATACAGATTATCAAATCATGGAAAACTAGCTCAAGATCAATATCTCTCACACGGGGGCTGGGGGGCATTAGATGACTATGGATTTATATTTCTTCCCCTGGAATTACTATTTGCTAATATATTTTTATATCTAACCTTGAGGTGATGTGTGTGTGTGTGTGTGTGTATGTGTGTGTGTGTGTGTGTTTGTGTGTGTGTGTATGTGTATGGATGGATGAAAGAATGTTAGATGTAAGTTAAGAATATCCATTTATTCTTACCACCCTCATGTGTATTGTTAGGATAGGATACCTATTTCCAGAAACGTATTTCCTGATACAGCATCTACCCAGGATACCCTTTGCTTTACTCTTCTTTACATAACCAGAAAATATGTCCTGGTTATCTAAGATCTAAGACATGATGCTCAGTCCCAAAGAGGCTACAGAAAGAAAAAGGTGCTGTCCAGGGAATATGTGCCCACGAAGTACAACACAGACATAGACTCTATCTCTTTTTCTCAGGTTCTTAGTCTTTCTCTCTCTCTCTCTCTCTCTCTCTCTCTCTCTCTCTCTCTCTCTCACACACACACACACACACACACACACACACACTCAGAGAGACACTCAGAAAGACAGGGGGAGAAGGGAGAAGGAAAGAGACAGAGCAACAGATTGTTACAACAGATATGGACTAAAGAAAGCTGATGAGATGAGGCTTCTGTTATTAAGGGGGCCATCAAGAGGTCTCAGTGGTAAAAATAGACTGTCCTTCCAGAGGACTGGACTTGGGTTCCCAGCGCTATGTGAGGTGGCTCCTAATCTCTATGGGCATTTGTACCCATGTGTATAAACCCACACTCAGACATAGACATGTACTCATAATTAAAAACTAAACTCTTAAAAAGAAATTTTATTCCAGCAGGTGGATCCATTGGATAGATAATATAAATTAACATACTAAAGGAAGGGTAGGAAGATTAAATTGCTAAAGATTCTCAAAAAGTATTTATTTTAGGATTTTTGAGGGTGTTTGTCTGCTTGCTTTTAATTTAAGTCAAGTAAGAGACTGAACTGAAGCCATACAAGGAGAACTGCAATGACAAAGGCAGGATAAAGATCTGTCATTTATGAGCACTGCACGCATTTTGGATGATTACACAGCAGGATGAGCACAGGGCATCTAGGGCATAAGGTCTGCTAGTATTTGGGAGTTGACGACAGAGGAATTTCCATGCCATAAAAAGACACTTGGACAATTTGGTAAGTAATGGAAGGTTTTGGAGACTCCAGCCAAGAGGAGGATGGGCTTCCTTGCAATTGAGGAGACTTCTATTTGAAGCAGATGCAGCATAAACAGGGATGTGACTATGAACTTCTCATGACCTTGTGGGTATCAGAAGAGCCCTGGAAAAGTGCTTGGCCCTCTCTGCGCTTTCCCCCTGACCGGGAGCCTTTCCACAGCCCCTCATAAGGCATGCTTTACACACATAGTCAGCTCTCTTCCCACACATGGAGGCTGGCTCTGTTTCAGAGGAGAGTCACTTCTAAAAGCCACCACTCTGGTGATGGTTCACAGGCCCAGCGAAGCCTAGATCTGAGTCAGGTGACCCATTCTAACCTTCTTCCTGCCAGAAGCTGATGGACTAAGCACAGATACTGGGTGTGACGAACACAAGTTTTTTGTCTTTAATGAACTGAAGCAAATCTCCCAAAAGAAACCAGCGAATGACTGGTATCCTTTCCATCCTGGAGTCTGTGGGCTTGGGGAAAGTCACTTACACGTGCAAGTTCTCTAAATATCGGCAGGACTCACTTGTCAGGAGTGTGGGAACCCACTCTCTGGGTAGCAATGCATCCTCTCCCATGAGGGAGGTGGGAGGATGAAGAAGCCTTTTGTTGAATCCATCTGGAAGCAAACAATTCTCTCACGATTTATTGCAAAAGTTTGAGTTCTTATGTATCGGGATTTTTTTTTAAAGTGACAAAAGATAGACAAGTGCTGCCTACTGTCAACACAAAGCATTGTTAAGAGCAAAAGATGACCTGAATAAGAGGACACAGCCCCCATGTTCCTGGATCAGAAGGATCGGTACTGTTAAGATGTCAGGGCTTCACGTAATCATCTATATACTAAATATAATCCTAATCAGAAGCACAAGGAGAAGCCAAGTGTGGCGGCACACATCACCCACCTTAGCACTTGGGAAATTAAAGCAAGAAAATCAGAATTTTGTGATCATCCTAGGCTACACAGTAAATTTCAAGGCCAGCTTGGGCTACGTGAGACCCTAGCTTGAAACCAAGCAAAACAGAATCGCAAAAGAACTTCTGTTTGTCTAAATTGAAAGGCTAGTTTTAATGATAGAGTGACATAAAGGTTATAGACATACTCATAATAGCCTTGACGAAAAGAACCAGGTTGCAGCACTTATCGAAAGTGATCTTGAGACATTATAGTGCTGTGATTATTAGGAGAATGTGATATTGGCACAGGCATAGCCAGGCACAGAAGCAGAACACAGTGAGAGGTCCATAAACAGCCATACATGACAAAGACAAAGTTACACGAGATACTGTGTCTGTTTCCAAGAGGCCTTAAGTCTCCTGGAGATAATGAGTAAGTGAAAAATGTATAACAATGTAATAAATGCTACCAGAACCCAGATAAGGGACCCCTTACTAGAGAAAACCAGGAAAATTCTCTAGAGTAACTGAATGAAAGATCAGTTGAATTTGCAGGAGTTTTCTAGGTAGCAGCATATGGGCAAGAAGAGAAGCACAAATGAGCACAAGAGCATTGAGTAAATCACAGGCTGCTATACAAGGCACAGCAGCAGTGCATGCTGGGAGTGGAGAAAGAATGCATGGGAACATTAGAGCTACAACACAGCATGCCTTGCATAGCTAAAGGCAGGCTGGGATTGATTCCACGGGTGTTCAAATCCACAAGAAAATTTTAAACCCTTGCCTTTGATGTGGTCATATTTGTTTTCTGAAATATCATCCCATTAGGATTAAAAAGTGAATTTGGTAAATTTAGAATTGGAGGTGTCAAGACCAGGCAGGGTGTTACTGTAACTCTTCTTGGTGGGACTCCCTGGATGCTTCCCCCCCAAAGCAAAGGCTATTGATGAGGGTGGGGTGCTCAAAAGTTATAATCCGAGGATGGTAAGGGTCTACCAGCTGACTCCAGAGAAGGAAAGGGGAATGAGTAAGAAATGCTCCTCTCACCTCTGCTTTTTGTCGGGTATAACATAGAATCTCTGGTTTCACTTAAAGGTAAATCCTTTCAAAGATATCTCTCAATGTACAACCTAGCGGTAGAGAGGGCCAGAGTCTGCTGAGTAGGGCTTTGTAGACCACCTATATCACTTCAGAGCCACCTATGATGTCCAACTAAAGTTCACTTTCCTACTGCCATCCTTAAGCTGTATACACCAAGTACCTGAGAGAATGCCTGCAAACAGAAGCTGGGGAGTGTGATTCTGGCTTCGTGTCCTACCTAGGGTTAAAGGAAAGCATTCTCAGCCAGTAAATGAGCCGTGAGTCCACCCGAGTCCACACTCCCTTTCCTGGTCATGCTTCGAGGTTCTCACTCTCCGAAAATGATTTATCAGTTTCAAGTTCTGCCAAGCTTGGGCCTAGTGCTTTCCAGACACTAGACTATAAATGGTTGAAGAAATAACGGGAAAGGAGCAGAGTTGAAAGGCCAGGGAAACAACTGTTTTTCTTTAGCTTTGTCCAGACTGAGTAAGCAGGCAGCTGGGGTCAGGCCACCCTGCTTTCTATTACTCAATGAGACAACTCATGTGACCTCATCTCTGAGTGGTCACTGGGACTAACAAAGTCCTCAAGAGCCCACAGCCCCATTGTACGTAATCTCAAAACCCCACAAAATCACTTATGCCTTGCTAAACTACCAGAAACATCCTGTGCTATCAAGTGAGCTTATTTATAAGACTGCATGTTGGGGGTAGGGTGTTTTTGTTGTTTGGTTGTTGTTGTTTTATTATTATTATTATTATTATGGTGGTGGTGATGGTGGTGGTGGTGGTGGTGTTATTGTTCTTTTTGGTTTTTTGGTTTGGGTTTTTTTTGGGGGGTGGTTGTGTTTTGTTTTGTTTTGTTTTGTTTTGTTTTGTTTTGTTTTGTTTTGTTTTGTTTTTAAAGGGCAGAAAACAGAAAGAGGCCAGCCCTATTGGGATGCACATGGAAGAGGGGATGCAGTGTGTGCTGCCCCAAGTGGTCCCTGAAAACCTGGGCCCTGACTACTGTTTTGTGTTACTAGAATCCCCTCCCTAAGGAGACATAAACAACATCTACCCCTCTCCCAAGAGACCCAACTTCATAAGCAGATAAGTTCACTAGACTCTATACAGAACAATGAGGGTAGCCTTAAAGCAGGCATACTAGAATGTCTACAACCAGCATAAATGATTCCCCTGTGGCCACATGGATGGAGTTCTCCCATAATCCATGTGCCATTACAACAGAACTATGCACACAAAGTTGAGAGGAGTGACTGGAAACTCAAGTGAAGGTCCCATGATTGTCTCCACCACTCCTTTGAGGGAAGGTCCACAGTCAATGAGTCATGCTGTGCTGATATTTTATAATTAGGAACAGCTGAACTCGTGAAAATGGCTTTAAGAACAGCATGGTACAGCTCTGACAGTGACATCATGAGTGGGCTTACAGACAAACTTGTCATCTATGCTAATTTCCCCCCCCAAATGTCACTCATCTCTTGCTCCCTGATAATACTGGGGTGCATATTTTCATGATGAAATGAAGACAGTGTTTTTAGAAATATTTATTCTTCAGATAGATAGAAATAGATTATAGATATAGATATATGTATTATACATATATATATTTATATATATAATTAAACAAAGTCTCACTACATAGACCAGACTGGCCACAAAATCACAGTAATCCACCTCCCAAGTTCTGGGGTTAAATATGTGCACCACCACACAAACTTGGACATAATTATCAACTTACAGATGGGCCCAGTTCTCAACAGGGACTCAACACATTCAAGTGGAAAACTTGTTCAAGCTCCTCCAATCTCCATAAAAAAAAAAACTGTGATTACAGGCCTTACCCATTTGGAGGAATCACTGATATCTAAGCCACTGATACATGTTAGTTTAATGTTTATTTATGTACGTTTGGAAGGGCCAAGGGAAGGATATAACAATATTCATTGCCAAGAGACATGATTGACTGAGGCTGATCCTGGAAGGGTAAAGTATCAGTATATTTTGTGTGGTTTTCTCAAAGAAAACTAAATCAAGTCAGAGTCCAGCAGAGACTGTAAATGAGAATGCCAACCAATCAAAACTAAGCAAGAACTAGTCACAAAGCTCTGTATAGGTGAAAATGCCACATACAAAGTGGTCTAAACAGCAGGATGTTGTGTCTTGACAGTCCTAGAGAACTGAAAGACCAAGACCAAAGAGGAAGCTTGGCAGTCGATCCTGATGAAAGTCCTCTTGTGGGTGTGTAGATAGCAATGTCCTTGGTGGGTTCTCCTGGTGTAGATCAGAGAATGAGGAAGCAGGTGTTGTCCTGTCCCATCTCATATGACACACTGGCCCTGAGAAGGTGCTCCCTTCATGACTGACTCGCCTCCCAAAGTCTCCACCTCCTGTCTGCCTCACCTTATCTTTGTTGCTGGTTGAGTTTTCATTTTATTTTCTGTTTTGTTGTTGCTTCTGGTGTTCCTTTTGTTTTGTTATTTTTGGCGGTGATGGTGAGGTTTGAGGGTATGGTTTTTTGTTTTGGAGAAAGGTTTGCCAGGTTGACCTCAAGCATTTGGCAATCCTCCTACCTCTAGCTCCCTCGTGCTAGAATAACAGGCATGAGTCAGCAGGTCTGGCTACCATAAGCTCTTAAATTAATCCATGAGACTGTTAATTCACTGACTTACTTACAAGAATCTCTCTCTCTCTCTCTCTCTCTCTCTCTCTTTCTCTCTCTCTCTTTCTCTCGTTAAAAGGGAAATCAGTAGATTGGATCATACCATTTGATTTGTGTAGTCTGACAATGGCGTTTTCACAATGGAAAAGCTAAGAAGCCAGTAGTTGCTCATACGAGTAGGCTCTTGCCCAAGCAGTCTGGTAATGAAGGACGACAAGATTCCTGGAGAGCCACCTCCCTTCAGTTTTCACTGGCAGCCTGAGGAAGCTGCATTCTGCTATCAAGGGGGATTGTTATTCAAAAGCAGCAGCAATGTGGTACATGAACACAGCAGAGAGACACTAAGGCAATAATTCAAAAAAAAACAACACATTCATTTTTAAAGGCCACACTTTGGTGTGTTTTGGTTTTATTTGGGTTGGGTTGGGTTGGTTTTTTGCTTGTTTCATTGATTGTTTTCTTTGGTTCTTATCTGAGACAAAGTTTTAACCCTATGTAATGTTGTCCTGGCTGGTATGAAAATCATTGGCATCTTCCCCAGTGCTGAGATTACAGGTATGAACCATCCATCACTCCTTATTTGGGATTTCAACCTGTAGACTTAAGGGAACACATGTTTGCCATCTCTGTTAATAATTACCATACCAGACAACTTTACTGCTAACTGAATCTATTCACATTTGTAAATTCTCCAATATTCTTACAGTTAATAGGAACATATATATCCTAGCCAGTGGGTCTTAAGAAGTGCTACTGTTATCTCTAAAGCACTTAAGAGATGGTACTCAACCTTTCAGCTCATTTGTTCTCTTTGAGGAGACCTGGACATCAGACATTCCAAATGGCAAAGACACACAAGGCAAAAGACTGAGACTGTTAAATCATGGCTTGACAGGGAACTGCCCTCACTGGCTGCCAAAATCTTGAATGAGAAATAGGTGTTTATGCATTAGGCTACTGAGAATTGGGGATTTGCTTGTTATCGTGCTAAAGCCTAGATTAGCCTGACTAACGGAGATAACAAGCAAGAAATCAAATCAGAGATTTGGGCCTGTGTGCTTACAAAATAGATTTATTCATTAAGTCAATATTGGACAAGAACTGAGTAAGATTTAAAGGCCAGGACAAAACAGGACCAAAGCCAGCAGCCTACACAAAAAGCTTTCAAGAGCCTCATCTTACTACCTTCTTGGAACAGTCTTTCTCCCATCCTATACTAACAGGTATGAGTTGGGGATGGAGCTGAGTGGCCCATAGATTTTGGAGTGTGGTGGAAGTGAAGCAGGAGAAACCAACACTACACCAATTTCAGGCTTTTCTCTGTGGCCCTTTTTGGCTCATGGTCTGAAATAGGACCATAATAGGGAAGCCACAGCAGTGGAAGTGACTATGTAAAGGCCTGAAAATCAGTGAAGGAAGACCCCAGATGCAGATAGTATGCAAAGACAAAGAGCGTTTATTCTGCAGAAACATTAGGATGCAAGAGTTACCATTGTTTCCAAATGGCAACCCCCACAAAGACACTCAAGTTCCTTTTATAACAAGACTGGTTAATTGCTTCAGAGATAACAGCAGACTTCTAAAACATAGGGCACATTTCAAGGGATTACAGAAACCATTAACTGAAGGTCATAAAGAAGATATACACCACAGGACCCCAGGTGCAAAAACACGAGATAAGATACTGACTGAGTTTGTCAAAAGTTCATGGACAGCTTAGTTATAGTCTAAAACTGTGCCATGACCATGCAAGCTAGTAACAAATGGGGAAAGTCAAGCCAGATAATAGCCCCTAGTGTATTTGCACGTAGGAATTCTCTGTTATACCAATTCTCTGTCTTATTCAATTTATGACTGAGTTTATGTGCAGACCTGCTGTGAGTGAGCATGTGAACACATTCTCTGAAGGTCTTACAATTACAGAGAACAAAGGACAGAGATAAGTCTATCTCCCCCTTTCTCAACTTAGATAAGCACAATTCCCTGCTAAGGCTTTACTCAGCCTCCCACTATGCCACTTCTTAGGTGCTAACCTGAGGCTGCAGCTGTCAGTCTTATAGTGACTCCATCAGGCAGATCAGCTGCAGAAGCAGAATACCTTACACTCAAGAAAGATAGCAAATGCTCCATTGTCTACTTTCCGAGTGGAGATAAAATGAAAAATGAACTCCTCAACTAGAAGTTTGGGAGACAGCTGTCCATAGATGCCTGTTCACATCTCTTTTTTTTTATTGGTTATTTTATTTATTTACATTTCAAATGTTATCCCCCTTCACCGCCCCCACACACACACAAACCCCTGTCCTTTCCCCTTCTCCCCTGCCTCTATGAGGGTGCTCCCCAACCTGCCCACGCACTCCTGCCTCAGCACCCTAGCATTCCCCTACCCTGGAGCATTGAGCCTCCACAGGACCAAGAGGCTCCTCACCCACTGATGCCAAATAAAGCCATCCTCTGCTCCTTATCCAGCTGGATCCATGGGTGCCCCCATGTGTATTCTTTTGTTGGTGGTTTAGTCCCTGGGAGCTTTGGGGTATCTGGTTGGTTGATATTGTTGTTCTTCCTATGGGTTAAAATCCCCTTCAGCTCCTTCAGTCCTTCACCTAACTCCTCCATCGGGACCCTGTGCTCTGTCTGATGGTTGACTGCATGCATTCATCTGCATCTGTATTGGTCAGGCTCTGGAAGAGCCTCTCCAGAGACAGCTATACCAGGCTCCTGTCAGCAATAGTGTCTGGGTTTGGTGTCTGCAGATGGGATAAATCCATAAGTAGGGCAATATCTGGATGGCTTTTTCTTCAGTCTCTGCTCCACTCTTTGTCCCTGCATTTCCATTCAACAAGAGGAATTCTGGATTAATATGTTTGAGATGGGTGGGTGACCCCATCCCTCAACCAGGGGCCATGCCTATCCATTGGATACGGTCTCTACAGGTTCTCTCTCCCTTTTGTTGGATATTTCAGCTGATGTCCTCCCTGCTGGGTCCTGGAAACCTCTTGGGTCCCTGGCCCTGTTCACATTTTATCAGATGGCGGGAGGGGGGGGAGAACAGGATATGAAGTTGGGCGGAGCTGTAAAATTCAACGGCCTGCCCTCTAGAGACCTATTTCCTCTAGGTAACCTCCATCTCACCTTTCAAAACAGAGCTCTCAGCTGGGTACTAAGTGTTCAGACAAATGGACCTGTGGGGGACATTTTCTATACAAACCATAACAACCCTCCATGCCTTGAGCTTCTGTCCCAGACACACTGTGCACCAGTGATCAGGTTATGCTCCTGCTTGTGTTGCACTTCATTGATTATCAAATGGAATATCTGAGTTTTATGATATCAAAACACTATACAAACTAGATTTCCTTTGAAAAGATTATTTGGGAATACAAAAATCAATCAATTAAAAGACTTGGGCTGGGGATATTACTTGATATATAATAAGCATGAGGAGCTGAATTTTATATCCAGGTCACACAGAAAACATTGGGCATAGGCAGCTATGTTGGTGAGACATTTTGGAGGGAGGAAAGGGTTAAACTGATGTGATTATAGGATAATCTCAAAAAAATTTATTTTTATCGGATGTTTTATGTATTTACAATTCAAATGTTATCCTGTTTCCTGGTTTTCCTTCCAGAACACCCTATCCCATGCCCCTTCCCCCTGCTCCTATAAGGGTGCTCCCACTCCCACCCACCCACTCCCCCCTCACTGCCCTGTCATTCTCCTAAGCTGGGGAAGCAAGCTTTCACAGGACCAAGGGCCTCTCCTCCTATGATGCCAGACAATGCCATCCTCTGCTACATATGCAGCTGGAGCTATGTGTCCTATGTGTACTCTTTGGTTGGTGGTTTAGTCTCTGGGAGCTCTGGGAAGTCTGGTTGGTTAATATTGTTGTTCTTCTGATGGGGTTGCAAACCCCTTCAGCTTCTTCAGTCCTTTCTCTAACGCCTCCATCGGGGTCCCTGTACTCAGTCCTACGGTTGGCTGTGAGCATCTGCTTCTGTATTGGTCAGGCTCTAGCAAAGCCTCTCAGGAGACAGCTCTAACAGGCTCCTGTCGGTGAGAGCTTCTTGGCATGTTCAATAGTGTCTGGGTTTGGGGTCTAGGTTTGGGATGGATCACAGGTGGGGCAGTAAAGCTGGACATAGCTATGTATACCTGTAGCCCAAGTTTCAGGGTGGGGTCAGGGGCAGAGACAGGTAGATTTGGATAGCTAGCTAGCCTGGTTGAAGTACTGAATGATGCCATGAGAGACTGTCTCAAGGCAATAAGGAAGAAAGTAATAGAAGAAACACCCAAAACTGTACATTGCTCTTCATATGCACATATGTACTCACATGCATGTGCTATACCACATAGTACACATAAATGCACATGCACACATGTACCCATACACACACACACACACACACACACACACACACAAAGAAATTTAAATTTCAGGACCGTTGAACAAAATGTGCACATGCTAAGACTGTGCAAAAAAAAATCGAATATCTCTAAAGGCAAATTACATCAGTGGTACTTTTTTAATGTTAGCTACAGAAAATTCTCTCCTTATGATAAAGAACACCCCCCTCCAATAAGCTAGCCAACTTTGAAAATATTTATTCCTGCCATACACCCAAAAGGGACACCTTGAGGAAACACAAGCTCCCTCTTGCTATATCAGATAATTGGCTGCAGAGATCGGCTTATCTGTACTAAATGAGAATTACATGCCCCAGAGTTCCTTTGTCTATCGACTGCTACGCTCGTCTTCAGAGACATTTAACAGAAAAATGTATTGCCTCCATAAACTGTTATGCTAGTATTGATTTTTTCTGTATGTATAGAAGCTCTATATTTCTCTATCACTCGCTGCTCAACCTGTTCTTTTTTTATATACCACATATGAGAGAAGTTCAAGGACTTCACACTGAATTTGTTTATGTTCCTCTAAAGGAACATTCTGCTTTTGATTAAGGGAGATTGCCTATGAATATACAGCAAGGATGGCTCTTATAAGTGATCTATGACTGAAATTCAATTCACATTGGCCTGGACCTATCCCTCCTTAAAAGCATCGCATGGCACAGAATAAGAAAAAGAATGTGGGCTTTGTTGTGAGGTAAACCTAGTTTTTAAATTCCCAGTTCAGAAACCCAGTGGATCTATGGATCTGAATGTAGCACATCACAGAAGCACTCTCGGCCTCAGAAAAAGCAGCTTATCAGTACCCTATGGGATTTTTATGAGAATGGTGTGCCCATCACACATTCGGTGGTGTCTTATTATTAGATGGTTAGAAACAAAAGAGCTGTGGTGCCCTTGGTCAGATGTCTTGTACAGAGAGAACTACTAAGAGAAGAAAGAGACTCACCCAGCTCAGTGGTTGGCCTGAGAAGCTTTTGAATTTGTCTTCTGTGTTGCTGTGGCTCCCCGCCCCCGCCATTCACTTCGATGTCTCAGATTTTATCAAAGACATCCTAATTAATAACTCCAGGGGAAGCATTTGATTGGCACCTTCCTGGGCTTCCTACAGATTTTGTAGGCTCAATATTTCTAAGACACCCTGACCTCTGCCTGCCCAGGACCCTTTGCTCCCTCACAGAGCCAGAACCAGCTAATGAGATCTTGTTTATCCTCTTAATGTTAGTGTCCCCGGAGTATTTCCCTAGGACACCTTCCTTTTCATTGTACAGTTACTTATATTCTTCTTGTCCTTCCTACATAATCATTCCCAAATTTGGACCTCCTACTCTAGACAAACAGATCCAGTCTGTCTACCTGGAGTCCCCAGAGTTGATCTACCTTCCATCTACAGCATCAAAACTTATTCCTTTGAACTTTACACTAAGTATACCTATTGCTCTTCCAGTGGGCTCTTCTTCAGTCATTCACCATTTACCGAGACACTCAGCAAATAAGCAGGATTTGCGTTCTAACTCAGATTTTCCTTGTACCCTACTCCTGGGTTTAATACATCTAACATCGTTCTTTGCTGTTCATCAGGATAATACCACCACACTCCAGCTTAAGTCTTCTTCACACGCCCTGAGAATTACTTCACCACCCATATTATGGAGTCTCCAAGCCTCTGACTATATGACCTTCAGAAAAGCAGAATAAACTGTCAGCAAGAAGGTTACTCCAAGAGTGGCCCCCAGACAAACTACCTGTTTTCTAAACATGACAAAACAAGGAGGTTGGGCCAAAATGTGACTCAACCACATCACTAAGCTCGCTTCCCGTTCAGCTGACCTTTTAAAATAGCAACATTTACTTGATGAAAGAAGCAAAGCACTGACTTACATTCTAGCATTAGCTTCTTGCAGCACTGCAGATCGGCTCTAGGATGGGGGTCCATCTTCGAAGTCTAGAGTCCCAGTACACGCTGTAAGACACCCTGATCTGAGGCCTTCTTCCCTCTCCAGTCCCATCTGTGGTCAACTCCATTTCTGTCCCATAAGCTCAGATCTGTGACTGGTCCTCTCTGTCCATACAAACACATTTGCATGTCATCTTCCCAGTGGTCACCACCACCATGATTTCCATCCCATACCTGCTCTTCACTGCAAGTTTGACATTCTTCCCGTGCTTTATAACCATTTAATCACACGTCTCTATGTAAAATAACTCTTGGAAGAGAGAGAGGATCTGCACTCATTTCTGTGGATTTGAGAGAATACTCCAAGAAAAAGCCACTGGTAGAAGAAAGGGGTTCTTTGTTTTGTTTTCTTAGCTTACAATTACAGGCCATTGTCCATCATGGTGGCAAAGTCAAGGCACGGATTTCCAGCAGCTAGTCACACCCATCCACAGTCCATTGTAGAGAGCATTGCATGCATCCATGCTCACTTGCTTGTGCTCAGATTGGTTTCCCTACTCTTAGCTGTCTGGGAGCCCTGCCTAGAGAACAGTGCGGCCCACTGTGGACTGGGTTTTCCATATCAATTAACTTAATTAATAGAATTCCCCCGACAGTCATAAACTTAGGTCACCCAATGCAAACAACCCCTCACCGAGACTCTTTCCAGGTGACTCTAGATTGTGGCAACTTGACAATGCTGACCCTTATGCATAAAATAGCTATTCCAGGAACAAATAAACTCTAATCTCAGTAACTTGACAACATTGAAGTTTGTTTCCTGATCGTTCAAAGCTAAGTAGTTATCTCCAATGGCTCTCTGTCATGGACTAGATTCCTTAATTTAGAGATGGGACCAGGACCTAGGGCCTGGAATTCATCTTTTGGGTCTTTGGTTTTCATCTAATGATGATGAAAGAAGGAGAAAATACAAGCTCATTTTAGGAGACGAGGATGGAAGTGGCAACATCACTCTTCTCAGCCCTGTTAACCAGAGATCCTCTCATGCAGCAGTTTCACCTGACCTCAAGTAGACTGAGAAATATGACTTAGTTAGGTGCCTGAGGTGGAGGGAGGAAACTCCTTCATGAGTATCATGCAGAGTCCTCACCATACAAGCCCTGGACTTGCAGCAGTTATTAAGAAATACTTTCTTCGTGAATAAATTACAGCTCAGGGGTTCTTGAGAAATACTTTCTTAGTGAATGAATTAGAGCTGATCTCTCGTGTTTAAGCAGGTTATTGCTCTGTCATATGGCAGATCTGGAACAGAGCAAAGAGCCTGATGGTATGAAGATAGGGAGGAGAGCTGCTTCAGCTGGGCACAATCAAGTGCTATCAACAGCCATGACACGCACAAGAAGATGTTGGGTAAACACTGAGGAGGAAAAGCAGAAAGCCAGGCTCCTCTTAGGAAGTAAGTTCATCTCAAGTTTCTTCATGGGCCCTCCATCTCACCTCCTTTGGGATTTGAAACAAGTTGACTCCTTGATAAGGAACTTCTAAAGCGCCACCCCACCCCCCACCCCTGCCTTCACTCATCCTCCAATTGAGAGGTTCCATTTCCAGAAGCTTAAAAATGAGCAATAAAAAGTCTTAAATTCCCTTCTTAATGCTTCCACATGTTTCCCATATAACTCAGATCTCTAGAAAAATCAGTGAAAGTTCTCGCTAAAGCCAATAACTTTCTCATTTTTCAGCTGAAATCATTCCCCCATAATCCCTTGATTTCAACTTTGTATGGCATCCTTTAAACAAAATGTAAATTTAGAGCTCAAACAGCCTAACAAACGTCCCTTTAAAGGAATAGTATTTAATAGTGTGACCAATTACACAATCAAAGTTCAGAACGATATTAATAGAAGGTGGTAGGAGATGCACCCAAAACACATCACACTGCTGGGATATGCTACAACTCGCTTTAAATGCTTGCATGGAACAAACATTTAGGTACTGGATTGAAGCATTTCTTTGTATCTTCCCTGGTTGAAAATAACTATTAAGATCTTTGTTTTATCTAATCAAATGACCCACAGCAGATGATGTGTCGAAGCACAGAATTACCACCCATGAACTCTCAGCTTTAAGGAATGCAGACTCCAACCTGGAGAACACAGCATCCTAGTCCTCAGAGCCACAGAGGAAAGTGAGCTAAGCATCCTACTGTAACCTCCCCCAACAGACCACTCCCCTTCCCTTTACCACGTCCTCAGTCCTCAAGCCAGTGTGGGACTCACTAGTCAGGCTCACCATACTTCATCTGCTTTTTAATTACAACAGAGAGAGATCATAACAGTGTTTGCCTTCAGGTCCCCCAGCCTGGCACAGATGACATGTAGGTAGCAGGTCCTTCATTACACCTGTGGTCTTCCCCGTCAGCCAACATCCAGGTAGTCCTTTCTGCATACTTGTCATGGATTGATTGTGACACTGGTCATGCTCAGGGAACAGACTGGCATCCTTGCTGGCTGCTGTAAAGCACAAAACACACTTCAAGAAACTGATAAGCTGATTAAAAGAAAAAAGAAACCAATAAATATATTTCAAAAATATTTACTGAATACATGCCGATGCCGAGTATTGCACATAGCCTGTAAGGTGTATGAAATAGGGTGTCTTAAGCTGCTTTTGCTGTGATGGAACACCACAACCAAAGCAACATGGGCAAAAACGGGTTAAGTTGGCTCACAGCATTGTTCATCACTGAACAAAGTCAGAGCAGGACCTCAAATAGAGCAGGAACGTGGAGGCAGGAGCTGATGCAGTAGCCATGGAGAAGTACTGCTTACTGGCTCACTCCTCATGGTATGCTCAGCCTGCTTTCTTATAAAACCCAGGACCACCAGCCCAAGGGGTTTATTAGACACAATAGTCTGGGTGCTACCACCATCAATCACTAATTAAGAAAATGCCCTACAGGCTTGCCTACAGCCCAGTCTTATAGAGGCATTTTCATAATTGAGGTTCCCTCCTCTCAGATGACTTTAGTGTGTGTCAAATTGACAAAAAAACCATTCATCACATAGGGTCAAACTGACACCAGCAATATGTGAATAAGAATGTGAATAAGATTTGTGTGGAATAAAGCATTTGCCTGTGGAGATGGTGATGATATTGGCAGGAGTGGTAATAAATTATAACAAAAGTGCAAAAGCACTTATTGAGCAGCTATGTGCCTTATAGAAAACATATTACTGTTTTATATCCACAATAATTTCATGTGATGGTATGATTATCTCATTATATGATTGAGAAAACTGGTGCAGAGAGCAAGTAACTTTCCCAAGGTCACTCGCATTGAATAGAAGGGAAAGAATCTAGTAGGGTAGAGATATTTAGGATGTGAAGAAAATGGAAGCAGGGGAAGTATCTTTAGAAAAGGTGGCATTGCTAATTCTTGTAGAATAGAGGATTGCAGAGGAGGAAGAAAGTGGGATTTTTCTTCCAGAAGCTACGGGCAAAGGCTCTGAGGAAGGAGGGCACTGTGTAACTCAGACTGAACTATTGGAGACTGGAATTCAGGGAAAAGTGCATGCAAAGGAAAATGTAGAAAGACGTGCAAGAACACAGTGGACACAGTTCTGAATCTGTTGGTATTGCACTTGGGCGTATGGACATTGGATTGCAAAGGGAGGGAAGTAATACCCATTCCACTGACAGCTTTTTGTTGTTGATCTCCCCTTAAAGATCTCTCCCTACCCTCTTCTCATTTCCATGTACCTGATAATGCCATTTTTCTTTTTTTTCCTATATTCTATGTTTACATTCCAAAGGCTTTCCCCTTTTCCAGTTCCCCCCTCCCTATGTCCCATAGTTCCTCTCCCCCCCCCAACTATTCCCCAATCATTCCCCCTCCCCCCACAGTTTCTCTACAAAACTGGATCCAATCTTTCCAGGCCCAGGGTCCTCTCCTTTCTTCTTGGGAATCATTTGACTTGCTAATTGTGCCTTGAGTATTTAGGGCTTCTGGGCTCATTAATATCCACTTATCAGTGACTGCATTTCATGTATATTCTTTTGTGATTGGGTTAGCTCACTCAGGATGATATTTTCCAGGTCTAACCATTTACCTACAAATTGCATGAATTCATTATTTTTAATTGCTGAGTAGTATTCCATTGTATAAATATACCACATTTTCTGTATCCATTCCTCCTTTGAGGGATATTTGGGCTCCTTCCAATTTCTGGCTATTATAAACAAGGCTGCTATAAACATAGTGGAGCATGTGTCTTTATTGTATGCAGGGAAATCCTCTGGGTATATGCCCAGGAGTGGTATGCCAGGGTCCTCTGGAAGGAACATGCCCAATTTTCTGAGGAAGCGCCACACTGATTTCCAGAGGGGTTTTACCATTTTGCAATCCCACCAACAGTGGAGGAGTGTTCCTCTTTCTCCACATCCTCGCCAGCACTTGTTGTCTCTTGAGTTTTTAATCTTAGCCATTCTGACTGGTGTGAGGTGGAATCTCAGGGTTGTTTTGATTTGCATTTCTCTGATGACTAACGATGTTGAACATCTCTTAAGGTGTTTCTCAGCCATCCGAATTTCTTCTGGTGAAAATTCTTTGTTTAGCTCTGTACCCCATTTTTTGATAGGGTTATTTGGTTCTTTGGGGTCTAACTTCCTGAGTTCTTTGTATATATTGGATATTAGCCCTCTGTCGGATGTGGGGTTGGTGAAGATCTTTTCCCACTTTGTTGGTTGTCGTTTTGTCCTTCTGACAGTGTCCTTTGCCTTGCAAAAACTTTGTAATTTTATGAGGTCCCATTTGTCAATTCTTGATCTTAGTGCATAAGCTATTGGTGTTCTGTTCAGGAACTTTCCCCCTGTGCCTATGTCCTCCAGGGTCTTCCCAAGTTTCTTTCCTAATAGTTTCAGTGTGTCTGGTTTTATGTGGAGGTCCTTGATCCACTTGGAGTTGATCTTAGTGCAAAGAGATAAGAGTGGGTCAATTCGCATTCTTCTGCATGTTGGCCTCCAGTTGAACCAGCACCATTTGTTGAAAAGACTATCCTTTTTCCACTGGATGGTTGTGGCTCCTTTATCAAAGATCAAGTGACCATAAGTCTGTGGGTTAATTTCTGGGTCTTCAATCCTATTCCATTGATCCACTTGCCTGTTGCTGTACCAATACCATGCAGTTTTTAACACAATTGCTCTGTAGTACTGTTTAAGGTCAGGGATATTGATTCCCCCAGAAGTCCTTTTATTGTTGAGAATAGTTTTAGCTATCCTGGGTTTTTTGTTGCTCCAGATGAATTTGAGAATTGCTCTTTCTAGATCTATAAAGAATTGAGTTGGAATTTTGATGGGGATCGCATTGAATCTGTATATTGCTTTTGGTAAGATGGCCATTTTTACTATATTGATCCTGCCAATCCAGGAGCAAGAAATATTTTTCCATCTTCTGAGGTCTTCTTCTATTTCTTTCTTCAAGGACTTGAAGTTCCTGTCATACAGATCTTTCGCTTGTTTGGTTAGAGTTACGCCAAGGTACTTTATGTTGTTTGTGGCTATTGTGAAGGGTGTTATCTCCCTAACTTCTTTCTCAGCCTGCTTGTCCTTTGAGTACAAGAAGGCTACTGATTTGCTTGAGTTAATTTTCTAACCAGCCACTTTGCTGAAGTTGTTTATCAGCTGTAGAAGTTCTCTGGTGGAGTTTTTTGGGTCACTTAAGTAAACTATCATATCATCTGCAAATAATGATAGTTTGACTTCTTCCTTTCCAATTTGTATCCCTTTGACTTCCTTATGTTGTCTAATTGCTCTCGCTAGAACTTCAAGTACTATATTGAAAAGAAATGGAGAGAGAGAGAGCAGCCTTGTCTAGTCCCTGATTTTAGTGAGATTGCTTCAAGTTTCTCTCCATTTATTTTGATGTTGGCTACTGGTTTGCTGTGGATTGCTTTTACTATGTTTAGGTATGGGCCTTGAATTCGTGCTCTTTCCAAGACTTTTAGCATGAAAGGATGCTGAATTTTGTCGAATGCTTTTTCAGCATCTAATGAGATGACCATGTAGTTTTTTTCTTTTAGTTTGTTTATGTAGTGGATTACATTGATGGATTTCCGTATGTTGAACCATCCCTGCATCCCTGGGATGAAGCCTACTTGATCATGATGAATGATCGTTTTGATGTGCTCTTGGATCCGGTTGGCAAGAATTTTATTTAGTATTTTTGCATCGATATTCATAAGAGAAATTGGCCTGTAGTTCTCTTTCTTTGTTGGATCTTTTGGTGGTTTAGGTATTAGCGTAATTGTGGCTTCAAAGAATGAGTTGGGCAGTATCCCTTCTGTCTCTATTTTGTGGAATAGCTTGAAAAGTATTGGTGTTAAGTCTTCTTTGAAGGTCTGGTAGAATTCTGCACTAAAACCATCTGGTCCCGTACTTTTCTTGGTTGGGAGGCTTTCTATAACCCCTTCTATTTCTTTAGGGGTTATGAGACTATTTAGCTGGTCTATTTGATGCTGATTTAATTTGGTATTTGGTATCTGTCTAAGAAATTGTCCATTTCCTCTAGATTCTCCAGTTGTTTTGAGTATAGACCTTTGTAGTAGGATCTGATGATCTTTTGAATTTCCTCAGTTTCTGTTGTTATGTCTCCCTTTTCATTTCTAATTTTCTTAATTTGGATACTGTCTCTGTGTCCTTTGGTTAGTCTGGCTAGGGGTTTATCTATCTTGTTGATTTTCTCAAAGAACCAGCTCCTGGTCTTGTTGATTCTTTGTATGGTTCTCTTTCTTTCTATTTGATTGATTTCAGCCCTGAGTTTGATGATTTCTTGTCTTCTACTCCTGCTGGGTGAATTAACTTGTTTTTCTTCCAGGGCTTTAAGGTGTGCCTTTAAGCTGCTAGTGTATGCTCTCTCCAGTTTCTTTTTTGATGCACTTAGAGCTATGAGTTTTCCTCTTAGCACTGCTTTTATTGTGTCCCATAGATTTGGGTAGGTTGTAACTTCATTTTCATTGAATTCTAAAAAGTCTTTGATTTCTTTTTTTATTTCTTCCTTGACCAAGGTGTCATTGAGTAGAGTATTGTTCAGTTTCCATATGTATGTGGGATTTCTGTTGTTTTTGTTGCTATTGAAGACCACTCTTACTCCATGGTGATCTGATAGGAGGCATGGGATTAGCTCGATCTTCTTGTATTTGTTGACATCTGTCTTGTGACCAATTATATGGTCTATTTTGGAGAAGGTACCATGTGGAGCTGAGAAAAAGGTATATTCTTTAGCTTTAGGATGAAATGTTATATATATATATATATATATATATATATATATATATATATATATATATGTTAAATCCAATTGGTCCAGAGTTTCAATTAGTTTCACTGTGTCCCTGTTTAGTTTCTGCTTTCCTGATCGGTCCATTGAGGAGAGTGGAGTGTTGAAGTCACCCACAATTATTGTGTTCAGTGTAATGTGTGCTTTAAGCTTTAGTAAGGTTTCTTTTACGAATGAGGGTGCCCTTGCATTTGGAGCATAGATGTTCAGTATTGAGAGCTCTTCTTGGTGGATTTTCCCTTTGGCCAGCAAGAAGTGACCTTCTGAGTCTCTTTTGATGATTTTAGGTTGGAAGTCAATTTTATCTGATATTAGAATGGCTACTCCAGCTTTTTTCCTGAGACCATTTGCTTGTAAAATTGTCTTCCAGCCTTTTACTCTAAGGCAGTGTTTGTCTTTAACACTGAGATGTGTTTC
Organism: Apodemus agrarius; assembly: GCA_964023405.1. Lineage (NCBI taxonomy): Eukaryota > Metazoa > Chordata > Mammalia > Rodentia > Muridae > Apodemus > Apodemus agrarius. Next base: position 107,427,637 of record OZ030011.1, on the reverse strand, counting down.
CTGTATGCAGCAAAATGTAGGGTCCTGTTTCCGTATCCAGTCTGTTAATCTATGCCTTTTTATTGGGGAATTGAGTCCATTGATGTTAAGAGATATTAAGGAATAGTAATTATTACCTCCAGACATTTTTGAAATTATATTTATTTATTTTATTTATTTTTTATATTCGAGAGGTTACCTTCTTTTGTGTTTGATGAGAGGAGGTTTCTATCTAGCTTCTTCCCGGGTGTAGTTTCTGTCCTTGTCTTGGTGTTTTCCCCCTATTATCCTTTGTAGGGCTGGATTTGTGGAAAGATATCTTGCAAATTTGGTTTTGTCGTGGAATACCTTGATGTCTCCATCTATGGCGATTGAGAGCTTTGCTGGGTAAAGTAGTTTTGGCTGAAGTTTGTGTTCTCTTAGAGTTTGCATTATATCTGCCCAGGATCTTCTAGCTTTCATGGTCTCAGGTAAGAAGTCTGGTGTTATTCTGATAGGTCTTCCTTTATAAATTACTTGGCCTTTTTCTCTTGCTGCCTTTAATATTCTTTCTTTGTTTAGTACATTTGGAGTTTTGATTATTATGTGACGGGATGTATTTCTGTTCTGATCCAGTCTGTTTGGGGTTCTATATGCTTCATGTATATTCATGGGCATCTCTCTCTTTAGGTTGGGGAAGTTTTCTTCCATAATTTTGTAGAAGATATTTGCTGGCCCTTTAACTTGTAAATCTTCATTCTCGTCTATACCTATAATCCTTAGGTTTGGTCTTCTCATTGAGTCCTGGATTTCCTGGATGTTTTGGGTTACAGCCTTTTTGCATTTAGTATTTTCTTTGACTGTTGAATCAATGGTTCCTATGGTATCTTCGGCTTCTGATATTCTGTCTTCTATCTTTTGTATTCTATTGTTGATATTTGCATCTATGGCCCCTGATTTCTTCCCAAGGTTTTCTATCTCCAATGTTGTCGCCCTCTGTGATTTCTTAGTTGTTTCTACTTCTGTTTTTGGTACCTGGATGGATATGCTCAGATCTTTCGCTTGCTTGATTGTGTTTTCGTGTATTTCTTTAATAGATTTTTGTGTTTCCTCTTTCATAGCTTCTACTTGTTGGCCCACATTCTTCTGTATTTCTTTAAGTGATTTTTGTCTTTCTTCCTTATTGTCTTCTTCTTTTTGATCCATCTTCTCCTGCATTTCTTGAAGTGATTTTTGTATTTGCCTTGTAAAGGCTTCTAACTTTTGATCCATTTTCTCCTCTATTTCTTTACGAGATTTTTCTGTGTTCAGCTACCAGCATCCTGACCAGTGATTTTATATCCAAGTCTTATTTTTCTGGTGTTTTGGGGTATCCAGGGCTTCCTGTTGTTGGCGAACTGGGTTCAGATGCTGTCATGTTGCCTTGATTTCTGTTAGTGACATTCCTTCGTTTACCTTTTGCCATCTGGTTATTGCTGGTGTTAGTTGACGTTGTTGTCACTGGCTGGTGTTTGAATCTCCTGTGAGGCTGGGCTTACCTGTTGTTTCTCTACTGGTGGTTATACGTGATTGCTGCTCAACGGGATCACGAGCTGGCTGCCACCCGCTGACTTTGTGCACGGCCTGAGGTCTCCGGGAAGTGTGGGGGAGTGCAGCAGAGCCTAGGCGGGTGCTGCTGGGCCTGCCTAGTAGAGAGAGCCTAGCAGATCCCCCCACGTGGTAGCCCCTGATGGAATCTGTCTACCTGTGCCTTTCCAGCTGTGTTCTGGTTGCAATATGGAGGCCTGCCGCTATCGCTGCTCCGGGGTCCTGGGGAGCTGGGTGGCTCCGGCTGCCTCGGTGCACGGCTTAAGCTCACAGGGACGTGCAGCAGAGCCTAGGCGCCCACCACTGGGCCCACCTGGGGTCGAGAGCTTAGCAGATCTCCCTGCTCTAGCCCCAGAACAAATCTGTGTACCTGCACCTTTCCAGCTGTGTCCTGGTTGCAATATGGAGGCCTGCCTCTATCGCTGGCCCGGGGTCCTAGGGAGCTGGGTGGCTCCGGCTGCCTCGGTGCACGGCCTAAGCTCGCAGGGACGTGCAGCAGAGCCTAGGCGCCCACCACTGGGCCGGCCTGGGGTCGAGAGCTTAGCAGATCTCCCTGCTCTAGTCCCAGAACGAGTCTGTGTACCCGCACCTTTCCAGCTGTGTCCTGGTTGCAATATGGAGGCCTGCAGCTATTGCTGGTCCGGGGTGATAATGCCATTTTTCATTTCATTAATAAACTCCCCACCCTTGCCCATTCGGGCTTTAAGAGATTCTTAGAAATGGTCACAATCTCCAATATTTGCCCACTATAAAGCAAGTTGAGAGCTTGTCATTTTAATTATATCTACCAGAATTTAAAATAATAAAAACAGCTGCACATGGACACTTACCATACTTTATAAAGTTAAAGCCTAAATCACAGAATGGAGCTTCCCAAAAAGAATTGCATTTATTGAAAAGATGGTAGAAAGAAGGATGAAGAAGAGAAAAAAAAAGATGAAGATGAAGACAAAGAAGGTCATAGTATTTGGCTACAAGCACTTGAACCCAGATGTCCCTAAACGAAGGAATGGATACAAAAAATGTAGTATATATACACAATGGGGTACTATTCAGCCATTAGAAACAGTGAATTCATGAAATTCTTAGAGAAATGGATGGAGCTGGAGAACATCATACTAAGTGAGGTAACCCAGTCTCAAATGAATACCCATGGTATGCAGTCACTGATAAGTGGATATTAGCCTAGAATCTTGGAACACCAAAGACACAATTGATGTACCAAATGATGTCTGACAAGAAGAAAGGAGTGGACACTGGTGCTAGAATGGACCAACGCATCAGTGTAGGGGAATACAAGAACAGGGAAGAGGGAAGGGGTGGATGAGGGAGCAGGGCGAGGGAAAAGGGCATGTGGGACCTTTGGGGGTGGGGAACCAGAAAAAGGGAAATGAATTGTAAATATAGTATATATCCAATAAAAAAAGGAGGGGAGAGCAACTCAGAACTCCCACTAGAGACAATCCATGTAGCTGACACACACTAGATGCTCTGTTTCCAACATGAGGTTTCTGTCATTCTAGGCCTCACTCCCCAGGATCAGAAACCATGATATGGAATTGTTCACTGGTCTGACTGGGCATAGGACTGTCTATTGTGCCTAATCTGTGTGTGTGTCTTTCTATTGGATTTTCCACATACACAGTTGGGGCCTGCTACCCACAGGGTCACCAAGTATCTTCATATCAGCCCAATCAACTTTGTACACAATGGCTCTTTAATCTCTAACAAGAGAAGAGCTAGTGAAAGGCCACTGTGTCATCCTGTAGTAGACCAGTGGGGTGAGAAGAAGGAGCTGGTTTGAGACATAGAAGTCTGCACATGGTCGAACCAGGCAAAAGGAAGAACATCAAAAAGTATTAGTAAGCTATTGATGTTCTGTTCAGGAACTTTCCCCCTGAGCCAATGTCCTCAAAGGTCTTCCCCAGTTTCTTTTCTATTAATTTTAGTGTGTCTGATTTAATGTGGAGGTCTTTGATCCACTTGGAGTTGAGCTTAGTACAAGGAGATAAGAGTGGATCAATTCTCATTCTTCTGCATGTTGACCTCCAGTTGAGCCAGCACCATTTGTTGAAAAGGCTATCTTTTTTCCACTGGATGTTTTCAGTTCCTTTGTCAAAGATCAATTGGCCATAGATGTGTGGGTTCAATTCTGGGTCTTCGATCCTATTCCATTGATCTACCACTCTGTCACTGTACCAATACCATGCAGTTTTTCACACTACTGCTCTGTAGTATTGCTTGAGGTCCAGGATATTGATTCCTCCAGAAGATCTTTTACTGTTGATGATAGTTTTAGCTATCCTGGGGGTTTTTTTGTTATTCCAGATGAATTTGAGAATTGCTCTTTCTAACTCTATGAAGAACTGAGTTGGGATTTTGATGAGGATTGCATTAAATCTGTACATTGCTTTTGGCAAGATGGCCATTTTAACTATATTAATCCTGCCAACCCACGAGCATGGAAGATTTTTTTCATTTTCTGAGGTCTTTTTCCATTTCCTTCTTCAGAGACCTGAAGTTTTTGTCATACAAATCTTTCACTTGTTTGGTTAGAGTCACACCAGGATACTTTATATTGTTTGTGGCTATTGTGAAGGGTGTCATTTCCCTAATTTCTTTCTCAGCCTGCTTATCCTTTGAGTATAGGAAGGCTACTAATTTGCTTGAGTTGATTTTATAACCAGCCACTTTGCTGAAGTTGTTTATCAGCTGTAGGAGTTTTCTGGTAGAGTTATTTGCATCATTTAAATATCATATCATCTGTGAAAAGTGGTAGTTTGACATCTTCCTTTCCAATTTGTATCCCTTTGATTTCCTTATTTTGTCCAATTGCTCTAGCTAGAACTTCAAGTACTATATTGAAAAGATATGGTGAGAGGGGGCAGCTTTGTCTAGTCCCTGATTTTAGTGGGATTGCTTCAAGTTTCTCTCTGCTTACTTTGATGTTGGTTACCGGTCTGCTGTAATTGCTTTTACTATCTTTAGGTATGGGCCTGGAATTCCTGTTCTTTCCAAGACTTTTAGCATGAAAGGATGCTGAATTTTGTCAAATGCTTTTTCAGCATCCAATGAGATGACCACGTGGTTTTTTTCTTTGAGTTTGTTTATGTAGAGGATTATATTGATGAATTTCTGTATATTGAACCATCCCTGCATCCCTGGGATGAAGCCAACTTGATCATGGTGAATGATCGTTTTGATGTGTTCTTGGATTCAGTTGGCAAGAATTTTATTGAGTATTTTTGTATTGATGTTCATAAGGGAGATTGGTCTGAAGTTCTCTTTCTTAGTTGGATCTTTGTGTGGTTTTGGTATCAGGGTAATTGTGGCTTTGTAGAATGAGTTGGGTAGTGTTCCTTCTGTTTCTATTTTGTGGAATAGTTTGAAGAATATTGGTATTAGGTCTTCTTTGATGGTCTGATAGAATTCTGCACTAAAACCATCTGGTCCTGTGCTTTTTTTTTTGGTTGGAAGACTTTCTATGACCCCTTCTATTTCTTTGGGGGTTATGGACTGTTTAGACGATCTACTTGATCCTGATTTAATTTTGGTATTTGGTATCATGGGACCTTATAAAATTACAAAGTTTCTGCAAGGCAAAAGACACTGTCAAAAGAACAAATCGGCAACCAACAAATTGGGAAAAGATCTTCACCAACCCTACATCTGACAGAGGGCTAATAGCCAATGTATACAAAGAACTCAAGAAGTTAGACCCCGGAAAACCAAATAACCCTATCAAAAAATGGAGTACAGAGCTAAACAAAGACTTTTCACCTGAAGAAATTCGGATGGCTGAGAAACACCTTAAAAAATGTTCAACACCATTAGTCATTAGAGAAATGCAAATCAAAACAACCCTGAGTTCACCTCACACCTGTCAGAATGGCTAAGATTAAAAACTCAGGAAACATCAGGTGTTGGCAAGGATGTGGAGAAAGAGGAACACTCCTCCACTGCTGGTGGGACTTCAAGCTGATACAACCACTCTGAAGATCAGTCTGGTAGTTCCTCAGAAAACTGGACATGATACTTCCAGAGGACCCAGCCATACCACTCCTGGGCATATACCCAGAAGATTCCTCAGCATGCAATAAGGATACATGCTCCACTATGTTCATAGCAGCCCTATTTATAATAGCCAGAAGCTGGAAAGAACCCAGATGTCCCTCAAAGGAAGAATGGATACAAAAATGTGGTATATATACATAGTGGAGTACTACTCAGCCATTAGAAACAATGAATTCAAGAAATTCTTAGAGAAATGGATGGAGCTGGAGAACATCATACTAAGTGAGGTAACACAGTCTCAAAAGAACACACACGGTATGCACTCACTGATAAGTGGATATTAGCCTAAAATCCTGGGACAACAAAGACACAATCCACATACCAAATGATGTCCCACAAGAAGGAAGGAGTGGACCCTGGTTCTGGAAAGGCTCAAAGCATCAGTGTAAGGGAATACCAGAACAGGGAAGTGGGAAAGGGTGAATGGGGGACCACGGGGAGGGAAAAGAGCATGGAGGACCTTTGGTGGGCAGGGAACCAGAAAAAGGAAAATAAAATATAAATAGAGAATTTATCCAAGAAAAAAAAAAGAATTGAGAAGCCTAAGATACTTAGTAATTTAGGAATAATGTTTTAACTTTTTTGTCCAATTTCACATATGATCTCATGAAGTTTGTAGATACATTGGGAATTAAAGACTCTTTCAGTGCACAAATGCACCTGATTTTCAAAAAAAAAAAGCATTAATAATAAAATAACGACAATAAAAGCAAGTGATCTGTTAAGCTAAAATTTTCAAATGATTACAGATAAAATCCAGCTTTCTCTATGGTAGAACACTTCTGCTGTGGTCCTGTGCCTTCTGTGTGATTGAGGTACCCAGCTGACAGCTGGATTTCAGTGGGATACAGCTTCTGTCTTTTTCAGTTTGGTTAGCATCACTGATCTAAAACAATTATTACAAAGCTTCCCTATTTGCCATCATCTCCTGAGCAGTGTCCTTCCAAACTCAAGAAATACTCCATACTGTTCACTAGGCTTCTGAGGATGTATTCACGGGCTTCATGGGACATTCCAGCATTCAGTAGGGCAGATAGCTTCTGTATATTTCCTCTGTATGTGTACCGAAGTAAAATGCCAGGAGCTGGGGGACTTGTGTCACTGGGGGAAAAAAGAGATTAAACATGGATCGACCTGACCATGTTGGGATCCACAGAATTCATTCTGTGCATTGGAAATGGAACCTCCACAGCAAAAGAATAGACAGGTAGGAGATGACATGAAGAGGAAAATAATAGTTGTGTGGGTTAAAATAAAATAAAGCCAGTGTTCTTCAGTGATTTATACCCATGAGCTCTAAAAATTGTATCGACAGTGTCCACGGTCTATGAAGAACCGAGGGAAACTCAACCTCTGAAAAACATTTCATATGATTTCACTCTTTATTTAAGGGATTGAAGCTAAGCATTTGCATATGCTAGGCAAGCTTTCTATCACTGGACTATATCCTCAGCGATATTTTTATTAAGTTGTTCAGGTTACCCTTGAATCCACATTGCACTCCATTCTGGCCTAGGACTTAGAATACTTCTGCCTCAATCTGTCAAGTATCTGGGATATAAGACCTGACCTATGAGGCCCAACTCAAATAACTCCCAAATATCCAAAATTCTCTCTCTCTCTCTCTCTCTCTCTCTCTCTCTCTCTCTCTCTCTCTCTCATTGTCTCTCTCTCTCTCTCTCTCTCTCTCTCTCTCTCTCTCTCTCTCTCTCTCTCTCTCTCTCTCTCTCTCTCTCTCTCTCTCTCTCTTCCCTCTCTCCCTCCTTCCCTCCCACTTGCAAATTACCTAAAGAAATGTCCCTTCCACATCCCTTCGCTCCCCTCCTTTCCCTGCCACCTCTCTCCAGTCCACACCACAGATTTTTAGAGTGAAGAAAAACTTTCAGGCAGCAGATTGGGAGGTGGGTGTCACACTAGGTTGCCAAGAGAAGATTTTCATCTGCGAGGAAGAGGTCTGAACACTTCCAAGTTAATCACTTCTCTCCTTTCCCACCCTTACTTAATTAAGTGCTAACTGAATGGCAGAAGAGTAAATGCTGTGGGAATTCTAAGAGGAAATATCAATGGAACTGAAAATGCTCAGTGACTTCTGCTGCTAGTTCTACTTCAATCAAACATTTCCCAGCAAGTAAAACTATGGGCCACTGTAGGGGTCCTATGGAAACCTAATACTATAGGAGCTTGCTAAAATATATCCATATGTGGAGGCTATCTAAATGAAATCGCCCAAGAACAGAGGAGATAGAATACCCACTGAGCAGTTCTCATTAAGAAATGAAGCTCTAAATATGAGTAATGAGAAATATCTAACTGAGTTGTTGACCCAGATTATTGATTGTCAAGGCTATTGGTTGCTCTTCCCAAAGTGATGGTAAAGCTGTGTTGCTGAAGATAACAACTACACAACTCATTGAACATGAAGAAGTAAAGCTGGTGTCTACTGAAATCCTTCATCCCCACAAGCCAGTGTTCATAGTCGAGAAGGTACTCTGCATGAAACCAAAGGAGAAAAGCAAGCATCAACCCAGAAACACTTACATCAACGATGGTAACCTGCCTGCAAGATATGCTGATATACTAGTGGCACAAAGTTTGAATAAATACCCAACCAATATCTTATTTTTCTTAAGGTCTACTTCATGAGATGGAATCCATCCCTGGTACAACTCAGATGTCCAAGAAAGAACCTAAGACCACACAGGCCGTGGACTTGAGGAAAAATCAAATACTATTGTTCTGTTAAAGGACCATAGCAAAATTTGAGTCCTAATGATGCTCTACTATACTCATAGATCAGTTTCTTGCTTTGCCATCATCAGAGAAGCTTTCCGCTGCAGCAGATGGGAACAAATAAAGAGACCCACAGCTGGACAGCCCATGGGGGGGGGGGGGCTTGGAACACTCGGTCCTGAATGGGGCTTCCCCGCAAATCTCTCCCCTCAGGACTCAGGGACGAGGAAACAGAAGAGTGTAAGGGCTAGAAAAGATGAAGGGCACCAACGAAGCAAGACCTTCTAAACACAGCCAGGCCCATGCACATATGAACTCACAGAGATGGTAACAACATATACAGGCCTGTACAGGTCAGCACCAGAAAGGGTGGAGATGAGAGAAGGTGGGAAGCCCCCATTCCTTACCTAGAAACTATCTCCAATTGACAGCTACTTTTTGAATGAAAGATTACTTTTCTCTGATGAAGTCTGACTGGGGATATAAACCATTCTTAAGGTTTCTACATGGCCAACACAAAACAGACTCAATGACATCTTTAGAGGTTTGGAAGGTTTGCTTTTGGTTTGGTTTTGTTTTTTTCTCATAATGTTTTGTCAGGGCATTTTTTTCTTTTTCTTTCTTTTCTGTCTTCATCTTCTTCTTTGTTTTATTCTTTCAATTATTACACCTAGCATGCCCTTTACATATATATTATGACTTCCAGGTTTGTGTTATGGGATTCTTGTCTTGCGAAGAGTGTGTCTGTGCACTGTGTTTGTGTTATGGGATTCTTGTTTGTGAGAAGAGTGTGTCTGTGCACTATATGTCTTTCTTATGCCTTATGTATTTGGCTCTTTTTCTTCTGTTTGTTTTGTCCTTTCTCAATTTGTTTGGTTTTGTTTTATCTTATTTTATACATTTATTTATTTTATTATTCTGTAGATACCTGTTTTTCCCCTAAGGACAGGAAGGATGTGAACTTGGATGGGAGGGAAAGGGGGGATTTGAAGGCTATGAAGGGACTGTAATCAGAATACATTTTATGAAAAACAAATCTATTTTCAGTAAAAGAAAAGTAGAAAAAAGTCCAGCTAGGAAGCATTTTATGTTTGTATTTTATATACACACACAGGTAGAATCAGTTTGTTTCTGATGCTATGAAAACTTGAATATCAAATTACTTCTTATTTTCTTGCACTAGATGATACACAATAAAATATCAAACTGTCATAATGACTCCATAACAAATTATTTTCATGAACTGCTTATTTGGTTAGCGCTAAACTATATTTACATATTTTCTGCTATGTATTATTTTATTTACTACTGACAAGACAAAAAACACATTATAAACAACCCTATCTGAAAATAAACTAGATAGTCTAGAGAAACTAGGTCATGGTCTCAGAACTAGAAAAGTAATCCGGTCTCCTGAATGTTGATCTTCAATGTCCTAGTTGGGGTTTCTATAAAACACCATGACCATAAGCAAATTAGGAAGGAACAGGTTTATGTCCCTTACACATCCACATCATAGTCTATGATCAAAAGAAGTCAGGACAGAAACTCAAGCAAGGAACAGAAGCAGAAGCTGTAGAAGACTGCTGGTTACCAGCTCGCTCAGCCTGCTTCTCTGTATCATCTAGAACAACCTGCCCAGGGCCGGCACCTCTTCCGATGAACTGGAACCACTCCCATTAATCTTCAATCACCAAAATGAACAACGGATTTTCCTGTAAGCAAATCTTTATAGAGGCATGTTCTCAATTAAGAATCCCACTTCCCAAATGTCTCTATCTTGTCTGTCAAGTTGAGGTAAAACTAGCCAACACATTCAGCTGTGAGGACTCATAGCTTTTAGATAAGGCTTCTGTTATACCACTCACCGAGTTTCGACTCATACACTAGGAAACATGTTCATGGAGCCCCAGGGTCATGACTTCAGCAGCAGTAGGTGTCAAGTATGTCTTTCATCAAAGGAGCCAGAAATCTGACCAGGAAATGGTTTCCATCAGTTATCTACCGTAGCCCTCCAAGCACCCTTTTGGCTTCTGTCTCAATGGCACCAAGAGTATTTTTTAATTTAGATTTTTTTTAGCCAAAAATAAGCAAAGCTGAGTGCAGGAGTGGAAAGATGAGTCAATTGATAAAGTGGCTGGTATGTAAGCTTGAGGATTTGAATTCAATCCGAGCACCTACCTAAAAAGTTGTGAGTGTGTAACCCTGTGCTGGATGCCTTAAGCTCTCTAGCCAAACAATGAAGCCTAAATAGCAAGTGCCGGCTCTAAGCAAGAAACCTTGACTTATTAAGCTTGAACTCTCCTGCCTTCATGTCTGCACACCTGCTACACACAAACATATACATTTTAAACACACACACACACACACACACACACACACGCAGAGAGAGAGAGAGAGAGAGAGAGAGAGAGAGAGAGAGAGAGCAGGAAAGGGGTATTCTGTACCCTTGTAAAACTTTACTTGATCATTCTGGTAGAGAAGCAAAATATGAGCAATACTCATTCATAGTGGATGCTCCTCAGAAGGTTTACAGGAAAAAAAATATTCCTAGTGGTTCCAAACAGCCAGCTGTGGCCCAGACTTATGAATACCTATTCTTTTATTCAGGCACTTAGACAAGGAGTTAGGGAGCTTTAATAGAGAGAGCAAGACATTCTGCATTGAAAAGCTCACTTCGGGGCATCTAATGAAGAACGGGCTGCTTCAAATAGTTAGAGCTGAGCTAAGGCGCAAAGCCCACAACAAGGAGTCTGTCAGATGCATCTTCATTTGTCTGTGGTGAGAAACAGCGGAAAGCAGGAAGTAGTTTTCAATTAGCCAGGGGTGCAACGTGTGCCTGAGCCCTCAGTAATCATCATGCAGAAGTAAACAGGATTTGCCTTAATGGGCAAGATGTCAGTAAAGCCTGTTTGGAACCAAAGCCACAATATACTGATGAAGCCACATTCAAGTGTCGGAGGCGATTTGCATGAGATTGTCCCCGCCCCATAGGTTTGTGTGTTTGCATGCTTAGTCCACAGCTGAACTGCTTGGAAGGATTAGGGGGCGTGGCCTTGCTGAAGGAGGTGTTTCACTGAAGGTGGACTTGGAGGTTTCAAAAGTCCACACCAGATCCAGTCTCCCTGCCCCACCCCCCTCTCTCTTGCTGCCGCCGCCGCCTAAGATCTAGATGTAAAGCTCTCAGCTAGTATTCTAGCACCACGCCTGCCTGCACGCCACCATGCTCCCTGCCATGATGGTAATGGACTGATCCTCTGAAACTGTAAGCCAGACCCAGTTAAATGCCTCATTTTATAAAAGTTGCCTTGGTTGCTGTGTTTCCTCTCAGCAATGGAATACTAAGACAGGTCCTCTCTACTATCCCCGGCTGGTGATACCAGGATGCACCGTGTCTCAAAAGAATACCCATGGTATACAGTCACTGATAAGTGGATATTAGCCTAGAAGCTTGGAACACCAAAGACACAAATCACATATCAAGTGATGTCTCACAAGAAGAAAGGAGTGGACACTGGTGCTAGAATGGACCAAAACATCATTGTGGGAGAGTACAAGAACAGTAAAGTGGGAGGGGGTGGATGCGGGAGCAGGGGGAGGGAAAAGGACATAAAAAAAATCAAAAAAAAAAAAAAAAAAAAAAGGATGCACCGTGTCTACGTTACAAAGAACAGTGCCTGTGAGAGCTTTCTGGAAGCCAAAATCATGCTGAGGTGGAGAAGGGGAAAGGGAAGGAAGGAGCCAGAGAGAGAGAGTTAGAAAAAGAGCAGGTGCATTGACCCCAAGGAAGCCTTCCTTGTTCCCCAGGAAACGTTCAATAGTGGATGAGCAGAGGCAGAGAAGTGACAGAGAACACCGAATGTCAACACCACACCGCCTCAGAGCCCTCCTGGCTTTGATCACCAGAGCAGAGAAAACCTTCTAATCCATTATCCATCTACCTCTACTCACCAAGCTAATAGGAGTGTGCCCAGTCAGGATCTCCTTTCTAAAAGCATAGAGACACATAAACTTTTCTCCACATGTTGTCATAACATAACCAACATTTCCATAATAAACATGGCCTGTTGACTCTGCAGATTTTCCATGGGCAGGACACTTCTTACCAAGGACGACTTCACAGCCAGTTAGTGCCTCCTATTAGGTTCTTCGGTTCACAGCTGATTTCTGATTTCTGCATATGTGTGTGTGTGTGTGTGTGTGAGAGAGAGAGAAGCACTTGGCCCCCTTGAAGAAATGTTTCTCTATGAGCCTAACAAGAATAGTCATAGGAGAAGCCAGTCATCTTTGGCAACAGCATTACAGAGTTAATGACAGTCTTTTCATTCTAGGACCTCACAATAAAATCCTGGGGCATGGGTTGCCTGTAGTAGAATGTTTACAGGCGCAATAAGGAAAATTAAAGCAAACAAAGAAACTCAGTCCTCTGCCTGGGTTTTTCTGCCCTGAGCCCTCAGGCCTCTGGGCTGAGGCCACTGCTTTCAGTTCTGAGCCACTTAATATATTCTAAACCACACCTCTGAAGAGCAGTCTCACTATATCCTGGTTGCTGTGGTGTTTAGACGTTATCTGCCAGCTTATCATTAATGAGCATAAAGGGCCGAGCAGCAGATGTCTGCACACACATTGTCCAGTTTTCAAATATGTGCTGTCACATTTCCAGTTAAATCATTATGCAGTGTTCACATTATAAGCAATACTAGAATGTTATTCGTAGACCGGATAGGCAACATGGTCCCAACTCATTTCCCTGAGAATTTTGTATAATTCCTAGAAAATAATTACTTTGAATTTTCCAAAAATATCTACCATACAGTTTCTCCCATATGCTCCAACCTATTCTTCTCAATATCAAATGCATTAAGTAATTTATATGTTCTTATCATATATGTTGTAATGGGGATTAAAAAGAAAATAGCCCCTCAGAAGGTATTGGGTATTTAAGGCTAGCTTCCCAGGTTGAGGTACTGTTGGGTGGTAAGTTCATCAATGGCTTAAACTCTTGATGAGTTCACAGTTAAATGGTCTACAAGAGGTGGGGCCTGGTTAGAGGGCCTGGGTCATGGGGGCTTACCATTGAAGCCTTAGACCCTCTCTAATCTCTCGTGTTCTCTCCCTACCACCCTGAGGTGAGCATCTCCCTTAACCTCCCAGCAATGACGATCTGTTTCACTACAGGCATGAGTAACAGCAGTGAAGGCAGCCATCATGATCTAAAACATCAAAAGCCAAAAGTCAAACAGACCTTCCTTTTGTTATCTTGATTTTCCTAGGTATGTTGGCATAGAGGCGAAGAAGCCAACAGATGCATGCCCCGTTGCACATGCGTGAACACACCCCTTGGAGTCTCTTCTGAGGTGCCTGTCTCTTGTTCCATCCTGACCCGGATGCTCTTTTGCCTACTACCTGAATCACATGCCGAGCTTTCCCTACCGAGACATTAGTGGGATCACCCTCCATGTTCTTCCTGAGCAATTCCATTGATTTTGGACTTAAAATTGTCTTTATGATTTACTGACATTTTGACTGCTTGTACAGTGGCGAAGTAGAAATTACTTTTTCTCAAAAAGTTAAAGTTACCCAATGTCACTTTCCGGTTTCCCACTAATGTTGGAGAAAAACGTTTTAGGCCTTAGAAGATGGCACAGTGTGTTAAGTGATCACTCTTAAAGGTGTGAAGACCTGAGTTTGGGTCTCAACATGTGCATGAAAGCCGAATGAGTGTAAGTCCCAGGGTTGAAAAGCATAGACTGGGTAGCTAAACCAACCAGATCAGCAATCTCTGGGTTCAATATCATGTGGAGTGATCCAGAAAAATACCTGATGCCAACCTCTGTTCCACATGCATGCACATACTCATGAGCATACATGCACATACACAGAAACATGTTCACAGGTACACACATGTTCACACTCACATGTGAACATGCATTTACTGAGAACAGCATACCACACACACACACACACACACACACACACACACAAAATTTTGATTCTTCTTCCCTTTTTATGTAAACTGATTTTTTTTCTTTGGGGAAAAATTCACAGCACCCTGGGATAGTATTTTGCCTCTTAGAAAACTTACATTTTTAAAATTCACCAGATTGGGCACTGTGTGACTCTTTGAATATGAATACATATTAGGTTCTTTATTTCTAATCAGTTTTTTTTAATTATGTTCTGTTTTCTCCCATCTTCTTTCCTTGCAGCCATTCCATACATCTGATATCAGGGAAGCAACATTGATTTTTTTTTTAATGTTTTGCTGTTTTGCAACCTTCTGATCCAGTTCACTGGACATTTATTTAAGTTGATCTTCTAAGCCTTCATATGAATTATTAAGAGTTGCCCATCATAGTTTAAATTTCTCTATCAGAAGATGCTAAATAAAAATATAGGAAAAGGTAGAGAGGAAATAGGAGAGATGGAAAGAGGAGGAAGAGGAACTGCGGAGTATTCTGCACCACTCCCCAGGCTTCTGAACGAGGCAAGCCAGAACTGGGGGGAGGGACAAATTTTGCTCTTTTAAGGTCTGAAAACTAATTCATGGTCTCATAAGCACTACCATTCTGTCTCCCAAGGACATGCTCACATGATTTAATTATTGTATATTCATTACACCTAGTGGTGGGTTTTATGGATACATTTTCATCTCGGATATCATGTAATTTGACCAAGTTCATATCCCCACTACCTTTATCCTTACTCATTTTTCCCAGAGAGTCCCATTTCTATTTTCATGTCCTAGATAACATGATTACATGTACCTGTATGTAAAAGAAAAATCTCAGACTCAAAACTGAGAGAGAACATGCTGTATTTGTCTTTCTGAGACTCAATTTTCTTAATATGATCATCCTTAATTGCGCCAATTTTCCTTCAGATGGCATAATCTTATTCTTTATCATGGCTAAATAGATCTCCACTATATAGAAAAACCAAATTTTTCTTTCTCCATTCATTCATTAATGGACACATAGGCAAATTCCATAACTTGGCTATCGTGCACAATGTGTCAGTAGACATGAGTAGACAATTACCTCTGTGCCTTTTAGGTATACATCCAGTGTGCTGACTAGTTTTATGTCAGCTTATCACAAGCTAGAATCATCTGGGCAGAGGGATCCTCAACTGAGAAAATGGTCCATGAGACAGAGCTGTAAGCATGCCAATAGGGCATTTTCTTGATTAGTAATTGATGTGGGAGGGCCCGGCCCAAGGTGGGTGACACCATCCTCAGGTTGATGGTCCTGAATTCTATAAGAAAACAGGCTAAGGGCTGGAGAGATGGCTCAGAGGTT
This sequence comes from Apodemus agrarius, assembly GCA_964023405.1. Taxonomy (NCBI): domain Eukaryota; kingdom Metazoa; phylum Chordata; class Mammalia; order Rodentia; family Muridae; genus Apodemus; species Apodemus agrarius. Next base: position 107,411,987 of record OZ030011.1, on the reverse strand, counting down.
AAGAGCACTGACTTTTCTTTCAGAGGTCCCGAGTTCAATTCCCAGCAACTACATGGTATCTCACAACCATCTGCAATGGGATAGGATTGCCCTCCTCTGGTGTGTCTGAAGAGATCAACAGTGCACTCACATATATGAAATAAATAAGCCTTTAAAAAAAGAAAAGAAAAGAAAAAATAAAAAAGAAGAAGTCTCATTCAAAAAAGAAAGAAAGCAGGCTAAGCAAGCCATGAGGAGCAAGCCAGTAAGCAGCACTCCTCCTCGGTCTCTGCATCAGCTCCTGCCTCCAGGTTTGAGCCCTGCTTGAAATCCTGTCTTGACTTCCATCAGTGACAGACTGTGATGTGGAAATATAAGCCAAATAAACCCTTTCCTCCCCAACTTGTTTTAGTCATGGTATTTCTTCATAGCAACAATATCCTTAACTATGGCACCCAGAAACAGTATAGCTAGGTCATACAGCAATTTGAGCTTCAGATATTTTTGAGAGCCTTTCATGCCACCAGCAGTGCATAATGTCCCCGTCCCTTCTCATCCTTGCAAATGTTTATTGACACCTCTTAACATTGCTACCTGGAAGATCACATTTTCAAACCAAGCTTTTGTCCTTGGGACACACACTCTCTCACAGCAAAAGCTAACAAACAACAAGGCCAGGAAGCCTCCTCAAGCCTGACTTGTACCATTGCACCATCTCCAGTTCCAGCAGTTGGTGGTTGCTGACTGTGCAATATAACTCATCTGCATATCTGTGCAGACCAGGATGACTCAGGAAGTTGAAATGTTTTTAAATGCACACCCATCTCCACATCCGATCTGAACTGCCCAGCACAGACTTTCATTGTCTCAGTGTGGAGCCTGTGAGGAATGGCAATTATGAGGTTTCGAAAGCTCCACTGGCACCATTAGAATGAAATTCATCTTCCAAACAAAGAAGACACACTTGGTTATGCATACAAATAAAACTCGCACAAAAGCCTGGGCTAGCTACCATTTTTCTCCTTGCTAGAGTGTCTGTCTTTTAGAAGTGAAATTTATTTCAAGAGGTAGCATGCTTTGAAACTTTGTTCTTTGTTGGAAATAGCCTGAGCTCTGTGAAGGAGCAGATAGGCTAACGCAAGGTTGAAAATTACTCATGCTTGGCAAAGTAATTACAACTGTTTACTCAATGCCTACTGTGTGCAGGGTACATTTTCTATGTTATATCATTCAATTCTCCTCTAAGTCTGGGAGATAGGTATTGCCATCCTCACTTCATTAAAAAAAAATCACAGAAGCATGAAGAGGTAAATTCACTTATCCAAGGAATGTGACCATGACACAGAACTCACAGGCTTCTGTGATCCCAAGCTGTGTTTTTTCCTTTTTTCTTTTCCCTTCCCCCAACCTCAAACACACACAGGAACTTCCCCTAGCATAAACAGGGAGAAGACTTGGTTGGCATTCCTCACTGTGGAGTACTAAGCCATGGGTTTCTAAAGTTCACAGATGGTAATGCTGGGCTTGCTCCCGGGCTCCCTGTATGGACCAATCTATAAGATCTAGCAGATGGGGCATCTTTCAGAGTGACTTCTTAACAAAGGAAAGTGTTCATAGCAAACTTCAGCTAACTTGAGCAAGTCGTTCTCGCAGGCTTAAGTGGTAAGCTTAGGAAAGAGGTACCCAGACTTGAAGGCTGACTGACAGTCAGACCCCAGCTCCACTGTCTATTAGGCATGTGATCTTGAGCAAGGTATTTAACTTTCTTGAGTCTTAGCGGGGTAATGGGAGTGATCAACTGATCAACCTAGCTAAAAAAAATCATCTAGCTTCAAAAGAAATCGAGAAAAGGAGGGCTTGTGGGTTATACCCATACCACAGCGAGAAACATCTTACCCAGACCTACCTATGTCTTAGCTGACACGGAGAAGCTAACAGCAAGGACACAGTATAAAGACTCTACGAGTTAAACGAGTCCCTGGACACTCAACAATTCATTCTATCACCATAGGATCAAGGATTTAATATTTTAGTGAGTTATCTCTGAAATCCAAAGATAAAATAATTTAGAGTGGCAATAAAAGGCAGGTAATCTGTCTTTTCCAATAAAGTATGGATTAGGAATGATAAAAATACCTAAGTCACCCTGACTGAGGACACCCTGACCCATCTGTCAACTATATATATTTAAAACTAGGAGCATTACATTTTGAGCAAATCCTGTGGGAGGGAAAAAAAAACCCATATTCTTCAAATTAAGTATTTCATAGCTTTTATCTTAGCTGTAGGACTGAAAATGCCACAGAACCAGAGGGATTGCATATTGTTTTGATGGTTCAGGCATTTGAATATATAACACAAATAACCTGTGACTTAGAAAAGGACAAGATATTTCTCAAACACAGAGATGAGACTTTCAAGTAATGAGCTGCTTCCGAGAACATCCATCTCAGACTTGCTTTTGAACCAGTTGTTTGGGCTGGTTTGCCCTCTAATAAGCTACAGCAATATTGTGTCTGATAACTGCCTGCTCCCTCCCCACTCTCCCAAACTCCACTCCCTGGTCAACCACACCCCTCCCTCCAGAATGCACTGGACCCAATTAAATGGAATTGGGGTAGGTATTTCGTTCATGGTTTTCCCAGTCCTGACCATGATCATGCCCCACGTCAGGTGAGGACAAATAGGCTTTGTCTTATTATTTAACTTTTTCCTTTTGGCATAAGGTTAAATATGCAGAAACATTACAAAGTAAATTAATATCCTTCACCCAGCTTGCCTGAATATTAGCATCTCACTAAAGCACAAAAAATATAAGACTATATATGTGGGAAATTAACATTGGTATGATATTATTAATTAAACCAGAGGTGGGTGTCTTACTGCTGAAAATCATATCATGATTTTCAAAAACAATCAATGTTCATACTTTCAAGCTGCATCTATGAGTTTGATTTGTCAAAAGATAAACAAAGACAGATAAAGAAGGACAGCTATATGGGGAATGTGCTTGTTGTGTAAGCATGAGGGCTTAAGTTCAGAGCCTCAACTCCCACATAAAGCCCAGGCACCACAGTGTATGCCTGGATCCCTGGATCAGGGATGGGAGAGAGACAGACAGATCCCTGGCAGTCACTGGACAGGCAGTCTACATAAGATAAGAAATTCTAGGTTCAGTGAGAGATGATCCCTTAAAAGTTATGGTGGAAAGCAACAGTATAAAACACCTATCATTTACCTCTGACCTCCACACAGATGCACAGGAACAAGCAAAGACATGTACATATATGTACACAGTACACTTGCACATGCAAACATTTGTTCATGGGCATGCTCTCAAATGCACATTTGTACATACATATACAAACACACACACACACACACACACACACATATATGTATGTATATATATACATATATATATGTGTATATATATATATATATATATATATATATAGAGAGAGAGAGAGAGAGAGACAGACAGAGAGAATGTACAGATATATAAATAGTTATGTGTGATACTGTCACCTTCTTGACTTGAGACCTGTTTCAGCTGCTTCCTACCAGCAGCACGTATACCCACTCTGTCCTTCCTGCTAATGAGATATAGTGTTCCACTTCTTAATCTCTGTTCATCTGATACATGAGAAGAAGTATTGTGGGATTTCATTTCCATTTCTCTAATCACGAATGAGTTTGTACATTTTTCATCATTTGAGAACCATCTGTCTCGCTTTAATTAACATCCTAAGGAAAAGCACAGAAGAGAAACTTGGTCAAAATATCCATTCCCCCAGCTGCATGTGGGCAGAAAATACAGATCGCAGGGTCTCTGGTCCAAAAGAAGTCATTGTCTTTCCTGCCCTCTGTCATTGAGCCCTGAAAATGCACTTTGCAAGAAGACACTAAGCCCCACCCTCTCCCTCAAGAAACTATAAGCATGGGTTTAGACCCAAGCTAACCTGGAGTCTTTAAAGCAAATCACCACTGGGACTCTCAGTTTCTTTATTTCTAGAATGAGAACAAGTGAAATCTCTCTACTTCATATAAAAATGACTTGAGTTAAAAAGACATGAAGCAGCCGGGCGTGGTGGCGCACGCCTGTAATCCCAGCACTTGGGAGGCAGAGGCAGGCGGATTTCTGAGTTCGAGGCCAGCCTGGTGTACAGAGTGAGTTCCAGGACAGCCAGGACCACACAGAGAAACCCTGTCTCAAAAAACAAAAACCAAAAAAAAAAAAAAAAAAAAAAAGACATGAAGCTTCTCAGTGTCCAACCAGCAAGAGACCCTCCTAAACTGTTAGTTCCACCAGGAATACCTTTCCTGCCCACACAGGCTACCAAATATCCCACTGTGAAATCTGAAGCTTAAACACAGGCATTCTTCTTTGACTATGGAGCAAGAAGATAGGATGAATTGTTGCAAACCAAAACGTAGGCACCTTGTCATCTGGAGCAAGCAAATAATTAGGTGGGGTGGTGGATAAGGCAGACAGATTCAACCGATAAAAATTTAAGATACCCTGTTTAAGTTTGAAAGACACTTGGCCACAATGATGTCCTAACCTTAGAAATTTCAAATACTACATTATGCATTAAACCAGTTAACTTGTCATGTGGGGTATCACAGTTCCATGAAGGATACAATCCATCACAGGGGTCTGGTCATGTTCTGCATGTAGCACAGAAGACGAATTAACAGGAATTCAGCCTTGGCGACAAAACATCAAGGCTCACCCTAAGAGATCTACTTCCTTCAGCAAGGCTCACCTGCCAAAGGTTCCACACACTTCCCAAACAGTGCCACCAGTTGGAGACCATACGTTCAAACACATGAGGGAACATCTCACACCTGAACCACAACAAACACACTCAAAAAGAAATACAGTCATTTAATGAGATTAAGCTTCCCTAGAAAAATACAGGACACTTAAACTTGAATTTTGGATGAGCAATTAACTTGGGATCATAAATACTGCCTGCATTCAGTTATCTCAAATTTAAATTTAACTGGCTTGTACTTTACTTAGAAAGTCAAGTAGCAGGCCTCCACGTCTTTCTGAAATTCACCTTCCTGGTTCCAACTACTATCCACTCTGCAGAACACTAGTCTGATATCCAAAGACAAGAGAAGTATGAATTATATGAGTAATTGAACCAAAAAAAAATTTTTTTGAGAAAAATGCTTCCATGATAACATGCTTATTAGTTGTACTGGGTAGGACTCTTTCAAATGCAAATAATAAAATATAAAACTCTTAAGGAAAGAGTCCATAAGCATGGTGTATGTTGTCCAAGGTAGCTGAAAGTAACGGAGCTAGAGCTGACTTAGATGTATCAGAACAAAGAGGTTTAATGATGCCATTAGGGAGCACTAGAGTAGTAGTACACCTCTATAATCTCAGCACTTGGGATGTGGATATAGAAAGATTAGGAGTTCAAGGCTAGCCTTAGCTATATTGCAAGCCTGAGACTAGCCTAGGACTATGAACATGCCTAGGACTAAACATGAAAATGTATCTCTAAAAACCAACATCAAACAAAATCTGGAGGTTATTTTTTTTATCCTCCATCTCCTAGCTGTGCTCTTCTCCATCTTATTTAATGAAAGTTTGTTACTTAGTCAGTCCCCCAGTAATGAGAGATTCTCATTCTTAATGATCCAAGGATAACAGAAGGAAAGCATCCACACAGAGATGTAATGACTCAGTCATGACTGAACTACGGCCTTCTAAATAAAGCAGCCAACATTATATCAGGCTATAGACATCATAAGATTAAAACCCACCCCACCCCCATTCTGTCTTCCCAAAATAATGAGGAAACTACATGGGAAAAGATCTTTATAAATCACTGGGTCTTAACAGAAAAACAAAATGATCTTAAGATTCTATCACTTCTACTATAATGGAAAGAAATGACTGATATCTGTGAAACTCCAAGAAAGGAACCCTGTATGTGTGTCTAAACTCTTGAGGAAGACGCCCTCCCTTTCACAAATACATAACTCTACCGATGCCAGATCTTTCTAAAGTGGCCTTCTCCTAACCTAGCTGTTATATCCTACAGAGATTTGTCTGAATGGAAGAATTCTATAACCAATAAATGCCGCAAGCCTGAAATTACTTGCTTTAATAGAGGAATAGAAGGAAAAAAATTTCCCAAAGACCAGTCAGCCCTGAAATCAAACAAATAGTTCAAAGTAATGGCTAGGGATAGAAGCTAGGATAAAGGGAGAGAGCCCTGCCTCTCACAGGAAAGATTTTTGGGAACTCAAAGTAGAATCCAGGCAAGTGATTACGGTTTGATTAAAGTTTGATGCACAGATATCCCTTTAAAAGATGCAAGTGGGTCTTCAGTAGATTGCATTGCATTACACAGCTGTGGTATACAGTGCAAGCACAGGAACTCCTGGATTCCCCGTGGATCTAGATGTTCAGCTCTCCTCTGCTTCTGTACTTGTGAGAACCTATTTTCTACAGTGGTGTTTATGATATAGGAAATATATAGCAGGCAAGAGTTAGCCAAAGTTCCTTACACTGGTTGCTCGGAGACATGGAATGTAAGAAATGTGCTTTATAACTAGAAGCTCAGCAATAGACTTTTGAAGTTTAATAGAGGAAAAACTGGGTGAAATCTCATCTCGAGTTACCTCAGCAAAGCATTTAATAAGCTCTGAGGAGCCCCACGTGGGCCACCCTCTGCATGGAGTTCCATTCAAAGGAAACAGAAGCAGAACAGTGGTAGCATCAAAGGAAGATCCGAATCCTTAAAGTGAGGAGAGCTGAGCACGGGGTTTCTGTAGAAGTCTGTCAGCATAGATGCTTCCCTGAACAGTTTGTACTGCCCATGTAGGCTCACAGCACCCTCAGCCACAAATGCCACCCGAGCCAACCAGAGTAAGAATAGAAAGTTGATCACACCTTACCTGCAAACCAGCTCTGCTCAGTGAGTAGGAATGACAGGAGCTAGTGACGAGTCCCTCAGGCACATGTGTTGTGGCTTCCAGACATCCCTGTCTTTGCAAGCCAGACAGTCATGAAGTGACCATTTCATGTGGCTGATTTCAGACATTAATTCATCATGGTTCTATAGAGAGGTCCAAGATCAAGGCGCTGATAGAATCAGATAGCCACGCTATTAGTTGTCTTCCCACGATGAAGAGAAATGCAAAGTTCTTTGTCTTCTAACAGAGACACTAATTCTACCATGAGGTCCCTACTCTCCTGAGCTCCATAGGTCCATCTGTCTCCAAAAGGCCCCATCAACAGCAACATAGTAGCACTATGAGTCAGGACTCAAACACAGGAATTTTTGTAAGTCACAAATAACACACCCATAAACATTAATTTTAATCTGCATAGTGGCAGATGTGCTTGTTACCCACAAAAACCCTGACTTATTTTTGAGTTGTTAAGAATCAGTATAATAGTTTTCACATTTAATGTGTGTGTGTGAGTGTGTATTGTGCTGTGTTGTTGTATTGTGTTGTGTTTGCAATCCCAAGCCTGCACACACATGTGGAGGTCAGGAGACAACTTTGGGTGGCAATCCTTGCCTTTCACCTTGTTTGAGATGGGTATTTTTGTTGTTGTTGCTGTTGTTGTTCACTGCTGCTGCATACAACAGGCTAGGTGACCCATGAGTTTCTAGAGATTGTCCTGTCTCTACTTCCCATCTTTCTATAGGAACACAGGAATTAAAGAGACATGCTACTGTTCCCAGCTTCTAAGGATTTGAACTCAGATCCTCAGGCTTAGCAAGTATGTTACCTACTGACTCATGTCCCCAAACCCATTATAGTGATTTTTGATTCTTTAACATGCTTCAAGTTAATGATTTTTAATAAGAACAAGGAAACTATTTTTAAAGAACCCCATGAATAAAATGGATCACAAAACCCCAGTAGCTGGAGGCGATCGACACGTAGGCCCCCCAGAGCATCGATGCCTGGTCCTGTCCACTCAGGGCTCGGGATCTGTCACCTTCATCTGTGTGTTGCCCAGAGTCAATTCTCTAATGAATTCCTCTTCAAGCTTTTGTTAGCTAGAAGCATTTGCTTGTTTGTTGATTGGTTTGCAACAGAAAGAATCTCAGCAGATGCAGAGTGCTTCTTATTCATCCACTAAGGCTCTAGGCCTGAGAATGCGAGCAGAACTCATGAGAAGCACAAAAAGGGAAGATCTCTTTGTCCTAGGAATTAAGAATATCAAGATCTCGCTTTTTCCCCCAAGAAGTGGTGTGACGTCATATCATATGCCCTCGCTATGTCTCAGGTTCCTCATCTGTGAAACGCTAGATGATTCTGCAAAGCTTTCCAATTCTGACAGCTTATAATTTTATTTCGAGCTCAGAAAGGGCTGATGGATGTGTTTATTTAAAATTGCTCTGCTGATGTTCCACTCATACCCTGCAATCCTACGGAGCTCTGTGCCAACCCTAAGACCCAGCCAGAAACGGAGCAGAGAAACAATCCAGACGTCGGCACAGATTTGGGAAGCAGAGTGTCTGGGCTTCCTCGAGCCATGCTTCTGCCTCTCTGTCCATGCAATACATGAAGGCGTCTAACTGCAAAGACAAGACCTCGAACAACATTGAGGAACTCTGGTAAGCTGTAGAAGGAACTTCAAGCAGAATTGGTCTACTGGGCATAGGGAAAGACTCCCCTGAAATCTTCTTTATTGGGACGCTCCCTTTCTTTCCCCACATTTGGAAGTAAACGCTTCTATCCACACTCAGTGTCCTCTCAAATGACCTCCTAATGCCATCCCTTCTCAGTGTGCCCACCGAAGAAAGTCCTTCCTTAGACTTAGGATTTTCCCCAATGTGCTCTCAGTCCATTTGCCCTCTCCTGGTTCAGCACAGTGCTTAAAGGTACAATCTCCTGAAATAAATTACATATTAACGCAACCAAAATTTACCAAGTGTAATAGTTCACTTTGTCAACTTGACACAAGCTAGAATCACATTGGAAGAGTTTCAATGGGAACGGTTGTCACGATCAAGTTGGGCTTCAGGAGCTGGGAGCATGTTTTGATTAGGCTAACAGATGTAGGAGGGCATGACCTTAAGTGGGCAGTACCTCTCTGAGGAATTTTTCTGAATTGGATAGAGAAAGCAAACTGAGCAGCAGGCAGGAATGCATGTGTTCATTTCTTGCTCTGCTCATGGCTGTGGACGTGCTATGAATAGCTGTTTTAAATTCCTCCATGCCTTGATTTCCTTGCTGTGATAGGCCTTAACCTAGAATAGTGAGGTAAAATAAACTCTCCTGAGTTGCTTTGTGTCGGGGTATTTTATCACAGAAACAGTATAACAAAGTGAATTAAGGCTCTGAGCTCCTCCCTTATCCATATAGCTAGTGGAGAGGGGGTGTCACTGGAAAAATGAGAGATACACTTCACAATCAAGCACTAACTCCATTTCATATTTCAGTTACAGTTTAATGACCACAATTGTGTGTGCTCACCATGCATGTGCATAACCCCTATGCTTGAAGGTAAAAGTGATCTCATATACATACCCCTGACTGTCTATGACACTCAACTGGACCAGTGGTATCACAGTCTGAATGCAAAAAGGACAGCTTCTCATCTTGTAAAGGTCAAAGAGTGTAGAGGCATTCGCCAAGAACTGGTGCTATATTCATGGTGCCACTCTTGGAGGGGTGTGCCCTTCCACAGCCTTGAGCAAGCTAATCAGACGTTAAGTGTTTGCCATAGTTGGACCTTAATGACCCAGGTAGAATCTTCTGACCCAGGTGGAGTCTTCAGCCTTTCCTCACAGGCAATTTCCTACAGGAGTAGACTGCCCGCTGAGCTTGCTTTGCAACATAATCCAGCTGAAACAAAGGATGGGGTCTGTGGACTCTCCCTATATAAACGCAGTGCTAACTATTAAACTTTGAGCCTTGATCAGAAACTTTGTCTTGGCTCCATCCTTCTCTCACACCCCATTCCTTTTTCATTTCCAGCCCCCCTTTCAGGAGCCCAGTTCATCCATGGCCGCCGGATGGCTACAGAGGGGTACTCCTTTGATCTTTTCTGGATAGAGATCTGTGGCAGGTTAGTATCTGGCTTCAACCACTAGCTCATGCAATCTGACACCTACATCATTGCTGATAGAAGAAAAACAAGATCAACAGCCTTATGTGACAACAATCCCTTGGGAGTTCCATGAGGTTCTTTGTTCTGAGGAAGAGAGCTTTTCCATGGCTTACACTTGAGTTAGTGAAGTGAGAGTACTCTCTAAACTGACAGACACTCAGGTGAGCCTCAGCCTCTGATCTTGCTGGCAATTACACTGAACCACCATTCCAGCTATATATCCAATTGATCTCCACCTTTCTGTGTCCTCCACATTTGAAGGCAACAATAAAATCCATTTGTGTGATGTCCCAAAAACAGACTAGAACTCTTGCTCTATAACCAGGCCATATGCAGTCTTCCTGGCTACCTCTCAGTTTCACTTATTCCTATTAACAGGCAGCCACTAGAGCTTGACTCAGCAATGCACTGGCATCTCCTGCCCAGGTCCTGTGTATGCCATCATCTCTGCCAAGAGCATTCTGCTTTAACTACCTTTAACTACCTCTTAACTCATATTTTTCCTTTAATCAATTTGTATCTTGATTCTTGTGGAAAGAAAGGTCATTGCATGTTCTCATACCAACATTGGTCATAAATGAACTGCCTCACTTATATTCATAGTTCCTTGACGATGGTCCATCTTTGCTGTGAAAAAGTTCACTAGAAGAGAGCTTGGGGTTTTGTTCTGTTGCATAACTCTATTGTTGCACTAACCAGCATGTGAGAACTACAGGAAGGAAGGAAGGAAAGACTGCAATGAAATGGCTGCTACAGGGATGTGAGGGGATGCAATGGAATAAGGGAAAATGGCAGGGAAACAAGACCAGCCAATTCAAGGATGCTCAGGGAGACGGCAGTGAAGCAGCAGGTAGAACAGGAATGGCCATGAAAGCACAGAAAGAATGGTGAGGGCTCGGGAGATGATGACTCAGCGATTATGGGCTTTCCATGCAAACATGAGGACATGGATTTAAGACTAAGGAGCTGTGGCAAAAAGCTGGGTCTGGAAATGGGTACTATAATCCCAACACTGGGAAATGGAAGCTCCCTGGGACTGGCCAGCAGACAACCTAGCTGAATCAGCGATGTAGAGAAAGAGGAACACTCCTCCACTACTGGTGGGATTGCAAGATGGTACAACCACTCTGGAAATCAGTCTGGCAGTTCCTCAGAAAACTGGGCATGACACTTTTGGAGGACCCTGTTATACCATTCCTGGGCATATACTCAGAGGATTCCCCAGTATGTAATAAGGATGCATGTTCCACTATGTTTATAACAGCCTTATTTATAATAGCCAGAAGCTGGAAAGAACCCAGATGTCCCTCAATGGAGAAATGGATACAGAAAATGTGGTATGTATGTATGTATGTATATGTATATGTATATGTATATGTATATGTATATACATACACATAAACATACATACATACACACACACACACACACACACACACACACACAATAAAATACTACTCAGCAATTAAAAACAATGAATACATGAAATTTTTAGGCAAATGGTTGGAACTGGAAAATATCATCCTAAGTGAGGTAACCCAATCACAAAGGAATACACATGGAATGCAGTCACTGATAAGTGGATATTGATTAGCCCAGAAGCTCTGAATACTCAAGATGCAATTAACACATCAAATGATTCCCAAGAAGAAGGAAGGAGAGGACCCTGGTCCTGGAAAGGCTTGATGCAGTATTATAGGGGAGCACCAGGACAGAGAAATGGGAGGGGGTGATTGGGGAATGGGTGGAGGGAGGAGGGCTTATGGGACTTATGGGGAAGGGGGAACCGGGAAAGGGGAAATCATTTGGAATGTAAACAAAGAATATAGAAAATTTAAAAATTTTAAAAAAAAGTCCTGTCTCAAAACCAAACAGTGTTATGACAAAACAATGACACCTGAAATTGTTTCCTAGTATCCACAAGCATGTCCTGGTACCTAACACACATGTGCACATACATATACACACATGCAAGAGAACGGCCAGATGATTATAAGGCTAGAGCATGGTTATTTCACAAGGTTTCTGAGGATATGTATATATGTATGTATGTTCAGCGGTGAGATTTCAGAAAGGGCAGTTCCAGGAGAGTGACGGAGGTGAGGCTCAGCCATGATGACTAGAAGGGAGATTTTGGATATACCAGCAATAGAAAGAAGGGACATCAGAAGGCAGAAAGGGGACGATAAAATGTGTGATGTAAGTGCTGAAGGAATGATAAATAGGTGCTACCAAACAAGATGTCACTGTTATTTAGGGCCTAGAAGACTGTCTGGTCACCAAATACATAGTCAGCAAATGAATGAATGAATACTAAGATGATAAGATGACATGAAATGAGACACAGGTGAGGGATCTAGCTCTGAGAAATACTGAGTGTCTAGACCAGCCCTCCCCACCCTAGTCCCCTACTAAAGGTTTGGTTTCCTATTTAACACTATTAGGAGACAATGATGCCTTTAAGAAATGACGTGGCTCAGCAGGGAGGAGCACAAGCTCCTCCTGCAAATGACAAAGGCTTGGTTCCCAGCTCACGTATGACAACTCATAATGACCTCTGTCTCTGGGTTGTGTTGACCTTTACAGCCTTTTGAATATAGGATTTTGATGGTTTTGTGCTTTGTCCCACCACTGGGACATGAGAACACCTCTGGGTGCAGACATGCTAGACAGCATTTACCCTGTGCTGCTGTCAGTGGTTGGGCTTGAGGGAAGCACCAGTACAGAGCTCAGGGGGTAGGAAAATGCAGCCTAAGATGTAGGAGGACAAAGCCGGTGTTCCCTGACTCCTGGGCATCCAGGAAAACCCTGGGCATAGGATGAGGAGCCCAGGGCCCCGGGGCTAAGAAGAATTCCAGCTGAGCTCAGCAGTGGCGAGTCCAGGAGCACTGAGGGGCCTTCTGGGGGAGACTTAGGTGGTACAGCTTTATAGTCAAAGGCTTTCTGAATGTTCCCCATGGAGGTTCTTGATGAAAGAAACAGTCCTTGGTTTGAAACTGTTTACTGATTGCTCATCGTGGAAAATGGGTGCATGTCACCTCCTCAGGGTGGTCCAGAAACTAAATACCTTTTGCAGGAAGGAATTTACAGGAAGGAAAGCTTATTGGCTAAATCCTCGGGGTGACTAGATGCCTCATTAACATGGAGAACACTGTCACATCCTATGTTGGGCGTGTGGTCACGTGATGGAGGCATGGTTGGAAGCAGATGGAGCTCCTACTGTCCTCTCAGAGGTCCCCTCTCAGAGGTTCCAGGTTTCCAACCCAGTCAACCTTACCAAGTTTCCTGGCACGGTCTGCTGCCTCACAGATTATGGCATCTGCAAATAGGAATAATTTAATGTTTTCCTTTCCTGTTGGAATTCTTTTTATTTATATTTCTTGGCTTATTACTCTAGCTAAGCCTTTAAGGACCATTTTGAACTAGAGTTAAACTAGGCTAATTTAAATAAAATACAACAAAATCAAACACACAATCACAATATCATTCTAGTACAGCTGCCATTCCACATGAGGCACACTGCAAAATATCAAAAGTCCCTAAAGATCCCTAAAATACTCATCATATTCACTGTCAGATGTCAAGGGTTTAAGTTCAGCTTATGTAATAAAATCTTAGCTGTGAGCATATTACTAATTAATAAAATCAGAAAGTAGCACATGTTGAACACTGTCACTCAGCTTTCTTCCACTTTGACAAAATACCTGAGGGAAAATTATTTTGGCTGAATTTTAGAGACCTCAGGAAACTGTTACTTGAGTCTATAAGTTTGGACTTTGGTGAGGCAGAGCACCATGCCACGGACCATTTGATGAAACTGAGCCCTTCACCTTGAAGCTGTCAGGAAGGAGAGAGGGGGAGGGGGAGGGGGAGAGGGAGAGGGAGACAGAGAGGGAGGAGAGGGAGGAGAGGAAGGAGAGGGAGGAGAGGGAGGAGAGGGAGGAGAGGGAGAGAGGGAGAGGGGGAGGGGGAGAGGGAGAGGGAGAAGGGGAGGGGGAGGGAGAGGGAGAGAGGGGGAAGGAGAGAGGGGGAGGGAGAGAGGGGGAGGGAGACAGAGAGGGAGGAGAGGGAGGAGAGGGAGGAGAGGGAGGAGAGGGAGGAGAGGGGGAGAGGGGAGAGAGGGAGAGGGAGAGAGGGAGAGAGGGAGAGGGGGAGAGGGAGAGGGAAAAGGGGAGGGGGAGGGAGAGGGAGAGGGAAAGAGGGGGAGGGAGAGAGGGGAAGGGAGAGGGGGAGGGAGAGGGGGAGGGAGAGAGGGGAAGGGAGAGGGGGAGGGAGAGGGGGAGGGAGAGGGGGAGGGAGAGGGGGAGGGAGAGGGGGAGGGAGAGGGGGAGGGAGAGAGAGAGAGAGAGAGAGAGAGAGAGAGAGAGAGAGACAGACAGACAGACAGACAGACAGACAGACAGACAGAGGTGTGCAGGAGGGAGGTGGAAAGGACACCGAGAGAGAGGAATGACTAGAGAAAGATTAGAGAAAAGTGTGCACTCTGATCTACTTCCTCCCAGTAACTCTTACCTACCACAGTTCCCACAGGCTCCCAATAATCCATCCAATTATGAATATATCAATGGACCAATGCATGAATAGCATCTGAGATTTCTGCTGCCATTCAATTCCAATCAAGCCTTTAACACTTAGGAGACTGTTTATATTCAAGAGTAAGAAGTGCCTATTAAGTACTCCTAACATGAATTTCCTTACCCTTGTGAGATAGACGATGAGAGTCCACCTTATGAGGTTGAGAAAAGGGAGGCTTCAGAAAAGTTAGGTAACCTGATCTTAGTTATGAATCAAGAGAGTGGGAAAATCTGGTCCTGAAACGCCTGATGTCCAAGGCGTGTGCTGTTTTTCTGCTTGAGTCGTGCACATCAGCCTGATAAGCAGCTATTATAAGCTTCTCATCGACACTTTTCACCATTGTCAGAGTGCGGTCATACAGTAGCCTGTATCATGTTTCTATTGAACAAAACAGATAAGTCAGCACTTTCTACAGGGCTTTAGCAGATTGGGCTCAACCTCTGCCCGCTGGAGACTGGGGTTGACATGAGAGACTGCTTAGGGTAGATTCACACAGTGATCTAAAATATGGTCACACATACACTGTTGATTGAATGGAGTGAATAGGAATGGGAATGAGAAACAAATGATATGTCAAGCCCCAGGGGTGAATGGTAAAGAAAAGACAAAGCTTAAAAGTCAGAATCTGGATCACACACAGAGCCAAAGGATGCAAGACTAGTGATGAGAGGTTAGCTTCATTCTGTGAACCTTGCAGAGTTCTCTTCGATGTGAAGCTGGCCCAGAGACAAAGGGACTAGGTAAATATGAGCCCATTCCCACCAAAGCCAACACCCTAGAGAACCTACAAAGAGTTCAAAAATCCTATGGACCCTACCCATAAGGTAACACTGTGACTGTCCTGTCTCTCCAGGTTTCATGTAAGAGGCAGGAAAGGGGATGACGACAAGGATTCTGAGCACTCTGACTCTCGTGGGTCTTTTTCTCTGTGACACCATGCTTTCTGCACACAGACCCTTTGCCTCTGGAATCAGTCAAGTTGGCCCAAAGAAGGATGGAGGCATCCAACTCAGGGCTTGCATTCTGCCTGGCCCAAGATTAGAACCGCACATGCTAGAATTGTCATCTATAGAGAGACTCCACAGCAACAATAGAGTTGCTGACAGAGTTTATGACTCCATCATTAGCTCTTCAGAAACAAGGAAGCTATTTCTTACTGGCTCTCAGCAATGAATGTGTGCACCACGCATGCTGACAAACATCTTTCTCAGTTTATAAATACCAGAGCATGTGTTCCCACTCCAATGGGAATAGAGCCCGCTGCAGACATGGCACAATTGCATCAGCTAATTGCTACTGGAGAAACAACTCTCTGTGTGCTTTAGTACATCTGGCTTTATAGTATGGTGAGCTTCTCAATAAGAGGCACATTCATGATGGTGACTAGCAAGAGTCATTTAAAAGGAAAGTTGTGTTCAAATGCTACACAATGCTTCAGGAACCAAATGTCCTACTTATTGATAAGTTTTTGTTTATTTGTTTTTAATGATGTACTTAAGTCCACTGGGAACTCAATGTTTAACTGTTTCTCTGTCCTTAAAAGGAAAAAAACTGTCCTGTTGGAAAGAGCTTACTGCTAAGTATTTATAGAATACACTAGAAGCACAACTATGATCCCTTAAGACACTGAAGCAAAAGCTATTCTGACCCCAGATTAAGTGCTTTGTCCCATCTTTGAATCTATTGCCTTTCTAATTTTTTGTTTTTTTAAAAAGAATATTACAATTCTCTCTAAAGTTTATATCATATAATGTTATTTATGGTTCTCTTTAGGATTTTACATTTCATTATTTAAAATCTGCATTAGTGGTTTTTCATACCATTGAAATCTTCCAAATTATCTTTGTTTTGATACTTGTAAGAAGTTTTGACAGTTCTTGAGCCAGCAAGGGATGAACTAACTTGGGCCATGTATTACGATATGGAAAGTCATTTGTGTTATTATTATATACGCTTATATGCTATATATATATGTTATATACTGTATGCCAAACACTACTCTGGACACTATAAACAGGCCACAGCATTTAATTTCTCTCTTATTTCTGTGAGATGACTGGTATTATCTCCCTATACAAATCAAACATGGAAGCTCACAGATTATACCCATCGTATGTGCCCACCAGAGCAACAGTGGCATGACTATTATGGGGTTAACCAACTGCTTTCTGTTTGAATTTGAGCTCTGCCCAACAGGAACAAACACATACCTGGTACTGTAATCCTGGTGGAAAGCCTACAGCTGAGGATGTCACAGCCCTAGAATGTACTGTTCATGTTTTCCTACCAGACAAGCCATCTAACTTCTAAACATGTATGCTATACCTGCAGACTGGTGCTGCTGTCCAGCTGGATCAGAGAAGCTCCTTATTGCAGATGGAAACAGATGATGTAAAGCCTCACGATTGGTCAAAAGTAGAGGATAAGTGACTATTGAGTGCTGAGCCCTAAGCAAGACAAGGTTCAGAGGGCATCACAAAAAAATGGGTTAGAAAGACTTCAAGAACCAGACAATGGAGATGAGCCCTATGAAATGCTACCTTCTGGATATGAAATAACCATTACAATCATAAACACATGGATGTGCTAACTTGTACAAAACCTGCACACGCACAAAAGATACAAAGATGAAGAGAAGAAACTAGTAGGGGAGATAGGAGAAAGAAAAGGTGACAAGGGGTAAGAAAGGGTAGTGGGAGTAAATATGATCATAATACATTCTACACATGTACGTAATTATCTAAATAAATAGTAGTCTTGTTTATAAAACAAGTCACCCATGATCAAAGACAAAGCAAGTATTAAAATTCAGATTGTCTGGTGTAAAAACCTGTGTTCTTATGCACTGTTCCTACTGTCTGTCGTTCCTAACTAGTAATATACACTGATAATAGCACACTATTCGAATGAAAGCGTTGTAGTTGTGTAACTACTTGTTGTCCTCACCTACGGATGTAGGAGCCCTCAAAGATATCCAGGTCCCAGTCTCTAGTACCTGTGACTGTCACCTTATATCACAAAATGACTGCATACGCGGATGAGATGTTAATGTAGGAATAGCAGCCAAGGGGACATGACACAGAAGATGAGGGGACAACGTGGTCACGGAGGCAGAGACTAGTATGAAATGGTGCAAGCCAAAGATGCCTGAAGCTATTGGAGGCTGGAAACGGCTTTGTTCTCCTAAAGCCTCCAGAAGAACCAGCTCCATTGGTACCTCTATTTAGTTTCTAAAACTCAGGTTCCAAATCCGAAAACAAATTTCCATTGCTTCAAGCCACCACATTGGTAGTAACTTGTTATAGCTGTAATAGAGAACACATAGTCTTGAGAAAGGTGTAAGGGTCCCAACTGAAAGTCTGACCTCACTTGGGTGTTTATGAAACTGGTGAACCTAACACTTTCTCCCTCCTTAACGAAAACATAATAAATATACTGGATATCAACTATGAGGCACCACACACATGTATAACTATGTGCACACACGCTAAAAACACTGTGTGTGTGCGTGTACGCGCGTTGTAATAAGAAAGCAGGGGGAAAAGAGAGAGCCAGAGCTGTTTAGGGTAGATTTAGTCTTTGTGTTGCTACATGACTTCAAGCAACTCATTCTTCCTCACTGTAAAATTAATAGTGATATGACCCCTCATGGCCTCTCCAAGCTGCCCCACGTTGTCAAGTCCTGTGACCTTAAACAGTGCTTAACCGTCTAAGACCTCTTTGTCTTTATTCCCCCAGCTCACCCCTCCCCTCTCCTCTCTCCTGTTCTCCTAAATGCTCTGGCATCCTGCCTGGGAAGGACAAAGTTAACAGATGCTACAAATGAGCAAGGTTAAGCCACCAGAGGTGTGTGAACAAAAAAAAAAAAAAAAAAAGCCACGCGCCCATGGCTTCTCAGGAAACCTTTCACCCAACCTGGCTACCAGAACTACAGGATCCTTCACTCCTGCCACCAGACACAGAGAGATGAACAACCTTTTGCAAGCACATTTGAAACCTGAAGCTTTAAGGTAGCTTTAAGGTAGGGCCCCCAACAACAGAAGTCTGACCTTAATGGCTAGGACTTTTGTAAGAACAAAAGGAAAATTAGTTGGCAAATTAAAAACTGGTTCTTATTGGGCGTACTTATAAAATAAATGAAGTTGGAAGGAACTTAGACAGCTTGGAGAGAACATAAATTATCGAGTGTGAGAGCCACAAATCCTAGCAATCGCCCACTCCCCTCCAAAAGAGAACACAAGTTCTGATTGCTTCTCACTTCCTGATCATGCATCTGTGAGCAGTGGGGCTAACAGGAAACCCCAGGCTCCCCAACTCACTTCTCACTAAGATAGCACACATTTGTCTCTCCTAATTGTTTGCCTAACCTAAGAGACAGTTTTCCCCTAACAGAAGGCAAGCTCACACCACTAAATTGAACCATATTCAAACTGCTGTTATCCTACATCAAAAATAATAGATATTGACAATTCCATATGGTACAAACCACCCTTTTCTAAACGTTAACAAATATTTCTTAACAGTACTATAAATCAACCCTCGAAAAATCCAGCACAGGTCTCCAAGCCCCAAGGCAATGAACCACACACTGTAACCTTCCAGATGGGGACATCAACAGTACTCCTCAAAAACTGTTGAGTTAAATATGACATTAACACAAGATGGAGTGCTGGATAAGTCCAAACGTATCTGAGACCAAATAGTTCAGACAAAACAAGAAGACCAGGCAATCAAAGTTCTACCTGTACCTACACAGCTGACCCCTACCAGACAAAACATTGGGAGGAGGAGGTCAGAGTACCTCAAGGTGAAAGATACCACCACTAAAATTGGGTGTTGAGCAAAAGGGAGAGAAAACAGAGTTTTGCAAGTAGTGTATACCATGGGAGGTGGAGTTTGAGGGAACAGGGGGCTTGCCAGTACCAATTCCTGCTTTATTCGTAATTGATCTAAGCCAGGCTCAGAACACAACCCCCACCCCAGACAGCTCTGGCGTCAACTCCTCCAGGAAGCTGTCCCCTCTTCCCTTCTTCCTCTCCCATCCTCCTGTCCCTTTTCTTTCTGCCCCCAGGGTAAAGGACTAGGAAGGTGGCAGTCCTTCTGCACAATTCGTGTCCTTCCAAATTCCTACTGGTTGCGGTAAGGAAGCAGAGTTCACAGAGCAGGAACAAAAAAAAGAAAGAAAGAAAAATGAGCAAGTTATAAGGTAACAAGGTAACTGACCCGGAAACAGTCGGCTGGAATGAACCCCCAAAGTTATCAACACAAAACCAGATGTCACAGAGCTTGTCTGGTTTCCCTGGCTCCCTGTTCTTGTGCACATACTCACTAGCTTCCTACAAAGTTGGTGTTTAGCCCAGGAAGTGCAACCTTCCATAGAAAAGGGGCCTCTGCCTCTGCATGAACAAAAGGGATCTCTGAGGACTGTGGGAAAGCCAAGAGTAGCTGCCTGTCACCAGAGCCTCATTGTGTGATACAGGGACTTTCGTGAAGAGGTACTGGGGAAGCTGGAGCCAAGACCAGGGAGGAGCCACAGCAGACACTCAGGCTACAGGGTGACCACGGCAGGACCTCCCAGGAGCACAGACAGAAGCGGTTCCTCCTGAGAACTGACTCAGAAGGTCCCCTGAGCTTCTGCCAATTGAAACCTACTCAAATTCCTGGAGAAAGTAGTTTCTTCACTGTGTCTACTACTCAGGGTCCCTCAGAGCCTGTTCCAGCTTCACAGTTATTCTAGAAAAGTCCGTAAATAATGGCGTCTGGTTTCTGGATCAGGAAAGGAAAAGTACACAAGCCAGGATGCCCCTGGGACTCAGGCACAGGGGTGGAGGGGGTTGGGGGGTGGGAATCAAACTCTGCCTGTGCTTGCTTGTTCCCCTTCTCTTTGAGGGCAGCTGTTCTGTGACTGCCTCAATTCTACTCCCCTGTGGCAGTTCAGAGGCCAGCTTTGGAGTATGTCTTCTAGAGGTCAAAGCCCAGCTGTGGTGAGCATCTTGTGGACTTACCAAACCCTCCTTCCTGCCAACCTCAGCTTCTGCATCTCCAAATGAAGATGGAAATAAACTCTAAATTCTGGGAAAGTTGCAAGGAATAAATGAGATTGTGTCAACACTCACTGAGGTCTCTTGCACAGTGGCTGCTGCTACGATGGCTGCCACGTTTCCTATGACGACAATGTCGATACACGCGGCCTCCAGTTACTTCACTATTAGCTAGGAAGTATCCAATAAAACAGGATGCCAACTCCTACTGTTCTGCTATAAACTACCTTTACATTTATGATAACTTCAAAAAAATCACTTTGGTTGAAAAGGTTTTCCCAAAGGAGTAGACTTCTGATGACACGCTTATGTAAGAATCATCAAGCTTAGAGGCAAACTATTTCTTCGTGTCTCACCCCGATGTCACAGACATCGTAAGAGGGATGAGAAGAGCTAGGGATACTGACAGCCCATAGATAGACTTTCAATGAGACGCATCTCCACACATTAAATGCTGTGCAATAAATCCTTGTGGTTTCTCCACTCAAAAGAGCCCAGGGACCGAACTGGCAACCAACCTGACAGGACCCATTAGCATCTTGCTGCATCTCTAAAATGGAGTCTGAGGCTACATTCCCTCCACATAGGATGGAACTGTGCCTGTGGCTCTGGCAGCGACTAGCACGTCTCCTTTCATGGCCTGGAGTTGCTGTTTTGAAGCAGCTCTTCCCCTATCTGTGGCAGTCTGAAAATGCTGCCTCATTTCATTGCTGTCGGCACCTTTGCCTCGGAGATTTGGCACTCGCTGCTCTGCATAATGGTCCACATCTGTGGGTTTCTGTATTCCCCCCAACCCCCTCACAAAGTAGCTCTTTGCTTGTGAGTGGGTGAGATTTACCTAGGTTTGTCTACTTTTCAAGTTTTATCCTGGAAGTACAAATTATAAAATTCAAAGTGCAAGGCAAACACACCTCGATAAGGCATGCCATTTGTTCATAGGTCTCAAACATCTACATATTAATCTTTTTAATTATTTTGCATGAGACAGAATGGTTCAATTACAGATATGTTCTTCTACCTGCCAACCATAAGCATATGCAACAAAAAAAAACTATTAAATCATTGGGCATATTCAAAGAGGAAAACTCATGTACATGCATATGCACATGTGAGTATGTGTATGTGTGTGTATGTACAGAAGTATATATGTACACATATGTATGTAGATATCAGAAGAAAGACTACTGCAGTATTAGTCTTCAGTACCATCTCTCTTTTTGAGACAGGGTCTTTCATTGATCTGAGATTCACCAAGTAGCCTAGGCTGGCCACGAATAAGCCCAACTTAACACTATGCCTAACTTTTTTTTAAACTATAGTTCTTGAGTATTAAATTCAAGTCACCTTGAGAGTGAATTACCAACTAAACTATGTGCCAACTAATGTGCCATGAAGAAATTTGATATTCTGACAGAAGCATGTCCTTTTAAGCCAACTGTGAGCATAATAGGATGTACTTATAAAAACATAGAAACAAGGCATTCTCCGTACCGAATTAGAAGTTTATTGGGCTCCTAATTCCCGTGTCTGGAACATGAACATGGATTTACATGCATTGTCTCATGTTGTAGATCTTACATGCATGTCGTCTTCAGTCAGCTGGGCCTCTGCTCTATCATCAATAATTTATAGTTAGCTCAATGTGAGTGAATGGCAAATACAGAATGATGCGTAAGCCGTAGCAAGAGATCCTTCCCAACATCATTTACTTTTCCCCCCCAAAAAACCGTATTACAATTCTCTCTTGTAAAAAATAAATTTCAGAACAAGGCATTTTAATTGATCTCACTGAGAAAAATAAAGATAATTCTATCATCTCAGAATTCAGCAATGAATGTCCAACTATGGCTAAAAGGTACACCCTGAGAATTAAATGATTTATTTGAACAAACCCCTTGAGGTTTATAAAGCTGTGTTAACCTAATGTCGGGAAGGGACACGAGCTCTCTGTGCAAATGCCCCAGCTCATTTTGCAGTACAGTTCTCCAGGGATGAGGTGTTGTAAGCATCCTCATTGTCTTCGACGCTAGAAGCATCCGTGGAGTCAGGATCGCTGACCACGATGCCAATGGAAGACAGACTGGTGATGAAGGCGTGTACTTGCTGTGCATAAACGTCCCTAATGTTAAAGTAAGGTAGCTCGTGGCACTTCTCCGGGGGGTCCTCACTGCACTGGTCCACATCCATGTCCTTCTGCTTCTGATAGTACTTGGAAAACTTGTTGAAGATGATGGTGATGGGAAGGGCTACCACTAAGATGCCACAGATAATACATGTGCTTGCAATGATTTTCCCAGCTAAGGTGACTGGGTGGGTGTCTCCATAGCCCACCGTGGTCATACTGATAGTGGCCCACCACCAGCAGATGGGGATGCTGGTGAGACTGGATGCGAGTTCATCTTTCTCCACCGAGTAGATAAGCACAGAGAAGATAGAGATGCCCACAGAAAGGAAGAGAAGCAGTAGTCCCACTTCATGGTAACTGTGTCTCAGTGTGGCGCCGAGAGACCGGAGCCCTACGGAGTGCCGAGCGAGCTTCAGAATTCGGAAAATCCTCATGAGCCGAAGGATCTGGACCACCTTGCCCATGTTCTCAATGTCCTCACTCTCTTCTTCCTTGGTGTCCACAGCCAACGTGGCATAGAAGGGAATGATGGAGACAAAGTCAATGATGTTCAGAGGGTTTTTCCAGAACTTCTTCTGTGATGGCGCAGCAACCAGCCGGATGGCCAGCTCCCCAGTGAACCATGCGATGCAGGCAATCTCCACACCTTCCAGCACAGGGTCATCCACTTCTCCATCCTCGTTCTGAAATTCCGACATGCTGTGCACACACATGGCCACGATGGAAGCCAGCACCACACTCAGTGAGGAGATGGCGATGAGCTTGGCCGACAGGCAATAAGCCGGGTTTTCCATTCGAATCCAGATCTTCTTTCGGAGCTGACCAAACCTCAGCTCATCAAACTTCTCCAGCTCTTTCTCAAACAGAGACGACTCTTCAAAGGAGGAGTCTGTGCTCACATCGTTGCTTTTCTGGTCCCAGTCCTTCTCGTGGCTCTCCTCCTTGCGCTCCTGGTATCGACTGCTACAGCAGGAGTCGATGAAGAGCTCGTTGATGCCCCAGTACTCGATCTCCTGGCAAAAAGAGAAGACACACAGCTCCTCCATGACGTGCAGCTTCCCTGTGTAGTAAAAGTTCAAGACGTATCTGAAGAGGGAGGGGTTCCGGTCGAAATAGTACTCTTTATCCGCCACGCTGTAATCATCACACAGCTCCAGAATGGCCTCCTCGGAGTGGCAGGTAAGCAGCTTCCCCAGTCGTGTGTGAGGGAACCGCAGGAGTGTACTCTGATCCACAGACTGCTTAAAGCCCCCCACGTTCAAGTTGACAAGTTCCTCATCTTGTCCAGGACGATGGAAAAACTCACCAAACACCATGATGAATTGAGAAGGGAGAGTGCTGGCCCGGAAGGGAGACACAGAAGATCACGCTGAACCTGGAAAGAGTGCAAGACAATATTAGCCTGTGCCCAGTCCTGCCTCATCAGGCTTATTTTTAATCTGCCCTTTCCAGGATGATGGCCTGACTGCATGGCAGACAGGACAGAGAACGCAATGACAAGAAGTAAAGCAAAGCAAAGCACATTCAAGTCTGGTCATGTGTCTGTGCATGGGGGAGGGGGTTAGGGAGCCAAAGCTTGACCTTAAAAAATCTAATATTAGAAAAGAAGAAAATGGACAATATAATTTCATGAACTCTGATTCCCATTCCTCTATAAAGCACTCAAATTTCATCTTTTGCAACCCCTCACAGATACACACAAATACACATACACTAAAAAGAAATGCACTTCTGATCACTTAGTCACAGAATTTAAACACGTTGAGTTTCAACCAGGATGCTCTCAGCAAGTCAGCCACTGTCAGGCTTGGAGCCCACTTGTGTCCATCCCAAACTCAGCCGTGTACCCAGAAAGAAAGCGCTTTCCTCTCCCCCACATTTGATTCATAGAGACTGAAATCAGCTCTTGAGGTGAGTGTGGGTTTCACCTTAGGCTCCAGCACTGTGCTCTTTCAGAAGAGCCCATTATTTATATTTGGACTTTGAAACTAAAGAGGATATAATTATCTCACCATAATTAACCACCTTATATCTTACAGATACCATTACACTTTCCAGGATGAGGTTTCAGGGGACTATCCACATGGAAAGAAACTGGACAGGGAAGATCTTTCCAAGTTAAAGATACTCTACTTCCTGACACACAGTCTCTTTTTCCCATCCTGCCCTCATCCCAGATGATGGATCCTCGGAGCTAGAATGTCAGACAGCTGTGAGCTGCTATATGTGAGTGCTAGGAACTGAACCAAAGTCCTCAACAAGAGCAACAGAGCTAACTAAACGAAATGGGGAAGGGAGCTCTCAGCAGAGGGCAGCAGAGGTAGACAGCAGGAGGTCTGTCGAGGGGCAGGTACATGAGTCTTAAGAAACTGGATCTTATTCTATTGGCAAGACTATGACGAACTGAGCTCCCATGCAGGTGTGACATTTCAACAGATTGCTGCCATCTACAAAGTTCATGCTTGAGGATCATGGAACTGAGTTAAAAGGAAAAGAGTATCTATCTCAGTGATGGTTTTAGACCCATGTATAGCTATCTTGAGCTGCATGCAGCCAGCAGACTGCAGGTTCAACAAGTAAAGGATCATCTCACATGTATTTGTTACCATGACTTTGACCCACTCAGGCTCAGACCTCTGTGCTTCAGGGGACATTGACTGTACAAAGCCCTCACCACGCCCATAGCCTCCTTAGCCTCCAGAACCATGAGTAAAATGAATGATTGGTTTTCTTTACAATTCAAAAGCCAATAATAAAATATCATTTTCTCTAAGAGAACAATAGAAGACCTCTACATGGAAAGATGACAGGACAAAGGGGTTCATAGCACCAGAGTAAAACAGGGACTCAAAATGCATGTGGTGGGGATGCAGAAGAAGAGAAAGTGTCAAGTTCAGGAGTTTACAATGTAAAATTGGCGAGACTTGGAACTTCAAGAGAAAAGAGAGATGTACAGACAAGGTAGAGGAGGTGTATGATTTCTAATCTGCTCATGCTTGTGAAGAATAACACCATTAAAAGATACAAGGGCAAGAAGGCATTGTTCTTCCCTTACCCTGTGGCCAGCAAAGCCATTGGTAAGAGAAAAGGATTCCTGATCTGAAATAGAGAGCTACATGACAGGTCACAACCTTAAAACACAGGTGGTGCCATCTACTCCAGAAGAAAGTCTACAGTCATAAAGAATCCTTGGGTGTTTGCCTCCAAGACACCATGCTTCATGAAGCCAGAGACCAGAGCATGGCTAATGTATCTTCAATAGATTTGCTGACCTCTTCCAAAAATTCAATTTGCCTCCCTCTGCTTTCTGCTTTTAATTAGGGTTCTTCTTTGAAAGGCCTAAGTCAGAGCTGCTGCCTTGGTCCAAATATTTATGTAATGTCAGGTCTCTGACGGCCAGAGCAGGCTAATGGCACATAGAGTAGGAAAATGTTCCTGGGAGCTAGTTCAGCTAAGCTCGCACTAAGACTTTAATGGAAGCTGTCTTCTGGTGAGTTGTTTTTCATCTCGGATATCCTGGAATCCCAAAATGATATAATGTTTCATGACACTGCAAGCATATAAGGGTCTCATAATCAGGGCCTCTAATCTACCTCCCCAGTCTCTCCATAGTGACCTCTCTAAAGAATATGGATCATGCATGATATCTATATTCCCACTGTGTCCTTCTGCTTTGTCCTCCTGCATTTTCTTTAGCCCACACTGTGGAGGAGAGGTCATTATGAAGTCCATCCATCTGCTCCACAGAGTCTCATCATAAAAGCAACACACATCACAAAACCAAAGACCCCATTGAGAGGCTTTCAAAACAGAGACAAAAAGAGAGCATTGCTGGATCAGATCCAACGCTACAGCTCAAAAAGGTAATGGATGTGCAGAGTCAGGACTGGCTTCACTGATTGCACCTGGTGCACAGCAGCCCACTTGGGGCAGAGAAGGTGATGCTTCTACCTTTACAAATTGCAGTAAGAGTTCCTCGTTGTAGACAGTCTTTTGCCAATTTGTGGAACATGCTTATATGGTTTGCTTCTCATTCTGGGTATTGACAGGGAATTTGAGTTAAGGAATAGAGGCAAAGCCTAAACTGGGAGCTTGGTACTATCCATGCTTCAACACTTCTCTCACAGAGAAATAATCACAGAGATACAGCAAGCTACTGTACATCATCACTTCCAAGGATGCTGCATTCAGACTAGAATTTATCAAAAACCATTCATTTTCTCTTTCAGGAAACATTTAAGGAATCAAAGGTATACTTCTGTACCACGTGGTATTGTTTGTGTCTATATACATACACATTTATATACACTCAGCTCTCCATGTCCATGAGTTCCAGAACAGAGGATTCTACCAACAACAAATCAATAATATTCAGGGAAAAAAGTCCAAAAAGATGTCTTGGTGGGTAAAAGTACTTGCTGACAAGACTGACAATGTTCTTTTTTAAACCTTGTGACGTACATGGTAGAGAGACTCGACCCTATACCCAATACCCCAGAATGAAAAGCAAACCATATAAGGATGTTCCACAATCGGCAAAAGACTGTCTACAACCAGGAACTCTTACTACAATTCGTAAAAGTAGAAATGTCACCTTCTCTGCCCCAAGTGGGCTGCTGTGCACCAGGTGCAATCAATGAAGCCAGTCCTGACTCTGCAAATCCCATGGTGGACTGATTCTGCAAATCCCATGGTGGAGAGACTCGACTCCCTCAAAGTTGTTTTCTGAGTTCCATACAGAAACGATGGCAAGTTTGTGCCCACACACATACATACAATAAATAAACAAATAAGCCTTTTTTAATTTAGAAAAAAAATGCATGTGCTGCACTAATGGGCATAATGAAATAGGTTTGAACTTTAAGATCAGTATAAATTACATAAATATAAAGATCAATTTAAATATATCAACTTGAACACTGCACATCGGTACAGTAAATGTCAAGAAACATGTTTAATCATGTTGGATTTGTAGTTTATGCTACACTAGTATCATGTTTTCTTAACTATGACAATGTCATCAAGAGGCCAATTTTCAAGACTAAGGAGATGATTCAACAGGTAAAGCACCTGCCTCAAAAGCATGAATACCTGAGTTCAAGTCCCAGCACATATGCAAAAGCCAGGTGGGTATGACAGCCCATCTGTAACCCCAACTGCATGGAAAGTGGACATAGGACATTCCCAAGAGCAAGCTAGTTAGACAGACTATCTTAAACAGTGAGCTCGGGGTTCAGCAAGAGATCCTGATTCAATATATAAAGGTAAAGCTCCATAGAGAAAGATACTTGACATTAGCCCTGGGATCCATGCACACATAAGCACACAAGCACCTACATGGATGTACCACAGACATGAACATACATGCATACATGTACAAACAGATACACACACATACAAATACATACAAAAAAGCAGAAGGGAGAAAGAAGGGAAGGGAGGGAGAAAAGGATAAGGAAAGGAAGCAAGCAAGTAGCTGGGGTATTCAGTTTAGTTTGGTTTGGATTGAATTGGATTAGGTTGGGTTGGGTTGGGTTGGGTTGGGTTGGGTTGGGTTGGGTTGGGTTGGGTTGGGTTGGGTTGGATTGGATTGGATTGGATTGGATTGGGTTGGATTGGGTTGGATTGGATTTTGAGACAAGGACTGCCTGGCCTCAACTTGTTGTGCAGAGCAAGCTAGCTTGCTTCCCCCTGGCTGCTGAAATTAAAGGCCTTTCTAAAAAGGTAAATTTTAGGACCCTCACTTGCTACTGCACAGCATGGACAGGGCAGAAGACACCCCAGAGTCCCAGGTGCCACTCAGATGAATAAGTATGTGGTGCAGAGATGGGAGAAAAAGAGAAACGGAGCAGTGTACAATAAAGAGAGGCAGGCCTGGAGACTGGAGGGTAGTGGGAAATCGCCCAATGTGAGTAGCCTATGCTGCTGAGACCGTGGTGATGCCCCAGCCCACACTTCCAGCAAGTATAATATCTGGGTCCATAGCTCAACAGCAGAGAGGAAGTCTGTGGCCCATGTTACCATCAAAGGCTATGGAGACATCCTTGATTGGGGCTGCTACCTGAGGTCATGATATCTGAGAGCTGCACAGAGCTGTCCCTACCCCTTACAGGTTACAACACTAGAGACAACAGACTCACACCATACCCAGGCAGCACAGAACCCCCCGGCATTGGCCATGCAGTGACATAGGCACAGGAGAAATGCCCCCAAATGCCTGCCCATTGCCACCTGTAGCAGGCGGGAAAGCAGGCCCCACCCCTTGCCTAGGCTGACTCCTGAGAATGTGAGAGTGTTAGTGCTGGCCCTGTCCCTCTCTAGTTCCAGCATTCAGGAGTGCCAGTTTGCCGCTCACCTGGGCAAAGTGGGAGAGCTGGTCCTTGTGGCTTGGGGGCAGGAGATCTGGCAGACTGACCAACTCAGCTACCACCCAGGCCCAGATCCAGGGTTTGAGTTGGCCGACCACAATCTACCCCATCTATAAACTGCTGGAGTGCATGAAGGGGCCAGTATGGCAGAACCAAAGCTGCAGGATGTCATGACATGGAGCAACGACAGGATATCTGAGAGGAGTCCTAGTGAGGATCGGGTATTGATGGTGTAGCAGAAGCCAGGGGCCTCGAATCAGACCAACAACTCATTGCAATGAGCATTTGCAAGTGAAGCTGTTTGGGCAAAAGGGTGTGGTGTGCGACACACTGTGACACACTACAGCTTCCACGGCAAGATTTTGTTTTCTTTGGGGAGTGATTGCAAGGGCAGAAGGCAGAGATGGAAAGACGGTGAGGAAAGTGGGAATGGGGTGCATGATGCGAAATCCACAAAGAAGCAATGAAAAGCTAAGAGAGAAAAGAAAGGTAAAATTTATCATTTAAGAATATACAATGTGTTTATTTTTTTATTTCTGGCTAATTA
>OZ030011.1:107149747-107377247 GCA_964023405.1 Apodemus agrarius | reverse complement strand
AGCCTAAAACAGATGACCATAGGATAGATGTTACTTGGCCACTCATCGCCCTTCTTAGAAGTGAGGTACTCGTCCGCACCCATGCTAGGGGTACTAATACCCAAGAGTTCTCAGATAAGTCCGTCCTCACTTGGGAATCATCTTCAGCCAAAAGATAGCTGCTTTTCCCAAGGTCAGAAGCATAGTCAATGACTATTCATAAAAGGCCTATCATAACCCAGCATCTTTTTATACAAAGGTGGTCTACCCAGCTTCAGAGCTCAGCGACAGCCCAATGAGGCCTATGTTTAAATCCCATCAAAGTTCAACACCTCCTTTGGCTGAAGCCTCCTTTCCTAACTTCTCCACAGGCACTGATCCCAAGGATACACAACAAGTTTTTGTATATATCTGCCTCTGTCTATTTTAGAGAGCCCATGTAGAGATACCGACTAGAAGTATCATGTTTTAGTGAAACTGAAACAAGTAAATAAATATAACATCTCCCTAAAAGAGCAAGGCTTCCTTGGATGAACAGCCAATTTCCAGTCTGGGACAGAAATACACAAGAGGAGCCTGGAATGTCCTTGTATACCAGAAAATAAGGATGCTGTCAAATACAAGGAAGAGTCAAAAAAAAAAGATTTAAGGAAAACTAAGGAGACATCTAACTGCTGAAGAAAAGAAGCATGTGTCTCAAAGGGAAAAAGAAAAAAATCTGCAACAGATTGTAACATTTCAAATACAATAAAATTCTTACACTCATAGCAATGACGCTCTGCCTGTGCCCATGTATATGTTTTGTATGCATGCAGCCATGCAAAAGTGTAATAGCCAGAAGACAGCCTTAAGACAGGGTCTGTCACTGTGCCAAGAACTCATAGGGTCAGCTCGGCTGGCTGGCCAAAGCCCAAGGATCTGTCCATATCTACTCATCCCAACTCAGTGCTAGGATTACAAGCACACATAGATGCATCTGACCTTTTAAAATAGGTATAGGGTTTGAAATCAGGTCCTTCTGTTTGCAGAGGACCTTCACTGGTAACAAAACACCCATGATAATAATTTTTGAAAACCAAAGCTGTACTTGGCAACTTTCAGAGACTATGAAAGTACCAACTCATTATTCCGTGAACATGAAGAAAAAAAATCAACCTCTTATCCTGCCTTCCTGGGCAAAATTATAGTTTAGAAAAATAATGCACAAGTTAATGAGGGAAATTTTTCTTTATAAAAATATTCCAATAATTTGAAAACACAGCAGTAGAAATAACTAAATGGCATAATAGTAATTATTCACATTTAAAAATAAGTTGAGATTTTAAGGGTTGAAAATAATAACTGAGAAGGAGTCGGTGTGACTATACTGAATGTCACACAAAATATAATTTAAGATAAAAATTGTTGCCAGAGTCAAAGAACATTTCTAGTAATAAAAATGTCAATCCATCAAGCAAAGGCATAAGCACTATAAACATACTTAGCAAGAGAGCCAAAAACTACATGATGTAAAAATAATGGCAGAACTCGAGGGAGAAATCATTGCAATTTCAATATCCCACCTTCGATAACATATGGAACAATTACACAAATATCCACAGGGAAATAAAGAAGATTCAAACATCATTATAAACCAAGAAGATCTGACAAAGACAGAGCACCACAGCTAGCAAGAGCACACTCTCTCTAATGGACATAGACATTCTCTAGTACAGACCACAAAAGGCTAAGTCATCAAACAGCCTGGATAGATCTTAAAGTATACCAACCATCTATCATCACTGTGACAAATTACCTGAGGTAATCAACTTAAAAAGAGACAATTTTGCCTCCCGGCTCACTATTTCAAACATTGCAGTGCACCATCATTGGGTCCTGTACTCTTGGGCCTATGGAGAGACAGAGAGCACAGCATTGTACATGGGCACAACCTCGAGGCAACCAGGAAGCAAAGCCAGTAAATAGAAGGGGTGTTAATATCCTCATCAGTGCATACCCCCAGTGAACTAACTTCCCACTACTGCCTCACTTCCTAAAGGTTACATCACCTCTCAATAGTGCCATAACCGAGGACCCAGCCTCCACCTAACACATGGTCGTTAGGAGACATCCAAGATCCAAATTACAGTAAGAAAGCAAAACATAGTAAAGCACACCAACCACAATACAATAAAATTATACATCAATAACAAAAGAAAATCTTGGAATATTTTTTAAGTGCAGAACCTAAACCACATTCCTCAAGGACCAGTGATGCAACAGAGAAATTAAAAAAAAAAAAATGTAATAAAGACAAAACTTCGGACTAACAAGGAAATGAGGTCAGGAGGAAAGAGCACTGGCTGCTATTCCAAAAAGCCCAGGGTTCAATTCCCAGCACCCACATGACAGTTCACTACTGTCTAATAACAGTCTAGGGGATCTGACACCATCACACAAATATACATGCAGGCAAAACACCAGTGCAGATAAAATAAAAATAAATTAAACAACCAGTGGTGGTGGCGCACGCCTTTAATCCCAGCACTTGGGAGGCAGAGGCAGGTGGATTTCTGAGTTTGAGGCCAGCCTGGTCTACAGAGTGAGTTCCAGGACAGCCAGAGCTACACAGAGAAACCCTATCTTGAAAAACCAAACTAAATAAATAAATACATATATACATACATACAGACATACATATATACATATATACATACATACATAAATACATAAATAAATAAATCATTTTTAAAATGTGACTAGGGGAAAAACACACAGATTTATATACCTATGGTGAAAGGGAGGGAAAGGGTCTTAAATTAGGAAGGGTCTCCCTCA
This sequence comes from Apodemus agrarius, assembly GCA_964023405.1. NCBI lineage: Eukaryota > Metazoa > Chordata > Mammalia > Rodentia > Muridae > Apodemus > Apodemus agrarius. The sequence continues at coordinate 107,374,451 of OZ030011.1, read as the reverse complement.
GAAAGGGCCAGGAAAGTGAGCAGAGATCAGCAGCGGGAGGGAAGGGGGCATTTCTAGGAAGTGCCAGAGGCCTGGGAGGAGGAAGTGCCAGGGAGTCTATGGAGTGACTCCATCTGAGTTTCCTCAGTGGGGGACATGGAGCCAGAAGTGGCCACCTCCTGCAGCCAGGCAGGACTCCCAGTGGAGAGATAAGAGCACAAACTCACCCACAAAACCTTCAATTCAAAATCTGACCTGCCCACAAGACATGCAGGGACAAAGATAGAGCAGAGACTGAAGGAATGGCCTACCAGTGATCATCCCAAACTGAGACCCATCCCATGGGCAAGAACAGATCCCTGACACTAAGAATGATACTGTTATGCTTGCAGACAGGAGCCTAGCATAACTGTCCTCTGAAAGCTTCACCCAGACACTGACTGAAACACATGCATAGACCCAACGCCAAACATTAGATGGACCTTGGAGAGTCATGTGGAAAGGCTGGGGGAAAGGACTGAAGGACCCAGGGGTGGGGAGTAGATAGGGACTCCACAAAAACACCAACAGAGTCAACTAACCTGGACTTTTGGGGACTTCCAGAGACTGAGTCCCCAACCAAAGAGCATACACAAGCTAGACCTAGGCCCCTTGCACATATATAGCAGATATGTAAGTTTTCATGTGGGTCCTCCAAAAACTGGAGAGGGGGCCTCCCTGACTCTGCTGCTCACCTGTAGAACATATCCCCCTAACTGGGCTGTTTTGTCTGGCCTCAGTGGGAGAAGATGTGCCTAGTCCTGCAGTGAACTGATGTGCCAGGGTAGGTTGGTATGGGGTGAGGGGGCTTCCCCTTATCAGAGGAAAAGGAGATGGAGGAGAGGCTATAAGAGAGGGAAATGGGAAATGGGAGGAGAGGGGATGTGATCAGGATGCATAGTGCATAAACAACAAATTAATGAAAGAAAACAGAAAGAAAAAGCAAGCTATTTTCATAACTTTAAAAAAAAGAATTCTCTCCCTCAGAAGCATAGGAAAAAAGAAAAGTTAAGGCCTAATTCTTCTCAAGTTAGAAAATAATGACTACAGTTGAAATGGATGAGACAGAAAATATGAATAGAAATACAGAAAATTCAAAAGGCCCAAAAACTGGACTCGTTAAAAAAAATCATTAAAACTGATCAATCTTCGGTCACACTAACCAAGAAGGAATGGAAGAAACCCCCAATTAGCAAAAGCAGCAACAGAAGAGGCCATGTCACAGAAGTAGGAAGAATTTTAAGAGCATTCTGTGAACAAATTCATACCCTCACGTTTGATAGCCTATGACCTAGATAAGCTGCTAGAGATATACACAACTGACAGACAATGCAAGATGAGAATGGGAATCTCGGTGAATTTCCAAGATACTTAATTCTATAATAACCTTAAAACTCCACACAGAAAAGTCAAGCATCAACACCTGCACTGTGAAAGCCATCACTCCTTAGCACAGATCTTCACAATCCTTTCCAAAACCATGAAGAAGGCCTCCTTCCCAATTCTACAAAGCTAATATTCCCTTCATACCAAAACTACATACGGAAAAGAGAAACAAAACTGAAGGTCATTGACCCCATGAATAAAGATGCAGACATAATCCACAAATGACTAGCAAACCAAAACCAGTAGCATGTCCTAGAGTTATATTATTGCAATGAAACACCGTGAGCAAAAGCAACGTGAGGATGAAAGAGTTTACTTCAGGCACACTTCCATGTAATAGTTCATGTCAAAGGAAGTGAGGACAGGAACTCAGGCAGGGCAAGACCCTGGAGGCAGAGGCTGTTGCAGCAGCCACAGAGGGATGCTGCTGACTGGCTTGTTCCTCCTGACTTGCTCAGCCTGCTTTCTTATGGAACCCCAGCAGGGATGAGGCTACCCACAATGGTCTGAACTCACCCACATTAATCACTAATGTCCTACAGGCTTGTCTACAGACCAGAGCTACAGAGGTATTTTCTCAACTGAGGCTCCTTCCTCTCTGGTGGCTCTACATTGGATCACATTGACATAAAACTAGCCAGCACAACATATAAAAGGGAATTTATGCTTTGATTATTCTGGCTTACCTCAAGAATCATGGATGGCTATATATATATATGTGTATATATATATATATATATATATATATATATACACACACACACACACACAAGCGTGCGTGTGTGTGTAAATCAGCCAGGATGTGTATATATATATATATATATATATATATATATATATACATACATATATATATTCCATAGAAATGCCATTATACATCACATCATCATATATGAAATATCCCCCAACAAATAACACATACAAACAGAAAGTACATTAGTGGTCACTTGGAGCTGGAAGGAAAGAAGAGAATTGGGATTGCTAATGAGTACAGATTTCTTTTAAGAGTAATAAAAATACTCTGCAATAAGACAACTAAACAACATTTTGAGTATAATCAAAAACAGAATTATATATTTAAAGTACAGATTCTGTAATATATGAAGCATATCTCAGTAAGACTTTTTTTTATTAAGTTTCACCCAATGAAGAATTGAACATTAAAATAGTACTGGTTGATTACCAGCTTATAACAAAAGAGCTGAACAAAATTTAGAAAGTAGAAAGAAATTATTTTGATCCAACAATCTTACCTTTATCTTCAGATGACAGATAAATGTAGCTACTTCTCCTCATCAAAAAAACCTTTGTTGATGCAAATGGAGATGACCACAGAAAACCACAACTGGACACAAAGCAAAAATCCACAAATCATGGGGAGTGCAGTCCCAAAGCACTACACTCCGGTGTCTGTGACTGGGAGAACACCGTGGAAGGTGCGCTGAAAAGATTGCACGAGCCAGAATTCTGGGAGGACTGCTGTAGAAGTCTCTCCTAGAAATGGCTCCATAAACAAGACTGGCACAATGGTAAAATCAATGGACATTCTAACATGGAAAGAGGAAAGTTTTATGGGATTCTTCCCCTAGACAAAGAACTACAGGCAACAGTGACTGCTGGGAGAAGGATTATTCTCCCCCAGGGTTGATCCCCTTGTTGGCTATCCAATAAGAGTGGTCAGCCTTGAAACCATATACACATCAGGAATAAAAGCAGATCCAGAATGATATATGTGTGTATGTGTGCCTATATACATATATATGTTATAAACAATAATCTAAGAAAAAGAGTTTCAGGGGAAACTCTTCCATGTTTCCCCTGAAAGTGGCAGGGGAAACATGGAAGAGATTCGAGGGAAGGACTAATGGGAGGAAAGGGAGGGGGCAAAGTGTTATAATTCTATCTCAATTTAAAAGCTTTTAAAGACCTGGACAATGGTTATCTGGGGCTGTCAGATAACAATCAATGGGGAATTTCCTAACACATAGATCAGAGTTCTATCAACTGTCTCCTTAGTAATGCGCAATGTAACAAAAGGGACAAAAGGCAAAACATCTCCTGATGGAAGTATAAAAACCATCCCACAGACCTAAATTTGATTGGGCTGGACTAGATCTAACTCTGAATTAAAATAAAAGAAGAGATTTCAGAAGAACCTATTCAATGGCATCAAAAGGAATGCTAGCAGCAGAATTGAGAAGCCACACAGAAAAAAATGACATAGATCATTAAGAGACACAGAAAACAGAAGCAGGCTATAGATTTTAGGTGGATGTTGATCCTAACAATCAAATGCATATACTTTCATTATTTGCATATGTATTATATCCACCTTACACATATATAAGGACAAACATTGAATACCAATTAGATGTGTGATATTATAAACTATTAATTTTTTAATTCTTAATAACATTCTAACTGGAAATATACATTAAATATTTATAGATAATATTATATAGCATTTGATATTGATTTCTAAAACCAAATGGAGAAGACAGTAACAATGACCATACAAATTGGTCATATGCTAGCCACAGTTAGAGCTGGGAACTGGTTATGGGGGAATTTGATGCACCATTCTACATTTATATATGTTAAAATCTCCATCAATAATGACTTAAGAAACCAAGCATTAGGGGATCACACTTGCAATTGTAGAACTTGGGAGGCTGAGGCAAAAATCCTGTGAGGCCAAGGCCAGCTAGGGCCACGTAGCAAGACCCTTTTGAGAAATTTTTACTTAACACATTTTTGAGGCAACCCATTGTAGTGAGTGCTTTTATTTATGCTGTATTTCAACTCTTTATGCTCTGAAATTGACACAGTACCTGGACACTAGTGAGCAACTGAAAAGCATAACAGGACACCAGAGTGGGGGATTGCTTGGGATGCAGCCCGCCTGGGTTCCTTCTGTGCACTAGAGCTGGGCAGCTCTACAGCTGTCTGGGCACTTATCCTGCAGGGGAGTGTCTGACCTGCAGAGAGTCCCGTGGTTAGAGGGAGCCCTGAGGTCTGAGGTCACCACCATCTTGGATCCTGTGACCAAGCAGCCAGCTCAGCCAGAGACCTGTGCCACACCTGACACAGGGAAGATCCCACTTCCTGATACTCTCTAGAGAACCGACAGGTGCAGGTTAATCGCCACTGCCCCTTTCCATCGGATGTGGTAGACCTGTGCCATATCTAACACAGGGAAGATCCTACTTACTGATACTCTCTCGAGAACGGACAGAAGCAGGTTATTCGGTACAAGCGGGTCATTCGAGAACCAGCATCAGCAGAGCATTTGAAATCCAGCAGCAAGCACTGTCCTGGGCCGATTGCCCTGCAGAGTGATCAGTGCTTGGAGGGGGTCCTCACAGGATCCACCATCTTCACTACCGGGCGGACCAGACAGGCAACACCAGGTACACAGAGACAACCTGAGTATAGCATTGCTTGGGACAAGGCACACCAGGGCTCCAACAGCACCAAAGAGTAGGGCAGCACATGAGCAATCTGTGCCAGGGGAAACCCAATCATCCAGGGGCGCGTAAATAGCCTTACAGGCCCACAGGAGGTCCAAGCACCAGCCAGGGACAGCAGGACTAACGCCAGAGATAACCAGATGGCAAAAGGCAAACATAGGAACATTACTAACAGACATCAAGGCAATATGGCAGCATCTGAACCCAATTCTCCAACAACAGCAAGTCCTGGATACCCCAACACACCAGAAAAACAAGATTTGTATTTGAAATCACTAGGCATGATGCTGTTAGAGGAACACAAAAAGGACATAAATAAGTCTCTTAAAGAAATACAGGGGAACATGAATAAGTTAGAAGCCCTTACAATGGAAACACAAAAATCACTTAAAGAAATTCAGGAGAATATGGGTAAACAGAAGCCAATAAAGAGGAAATGAAAAAATCGCATAAAGAAATGCAGGAGAAATTGAGTCAACAGGCAGAAGTCATGAAAGAGAAAACATAAAAATCTATTAAAGAAATACAGGAAAACACAAACAAAAAAGTGAAGGAACTGAGCAAAACCATACAGGATCTAAAAACAGAAGTAGAAACAACTAAGAAATCACAAAGGGACACAACATAGGAGTTAGAAAACCTTGGGAGGAAATCAGGGGCCAAAGATGCAAATAACAACAGAATATAAGAGATAAAAGCAAGAATCTCAGATGCTGAAGATACCAGAAACCATTGACTCAACAGTCAAAGAAAATGCAAAAAACAAAAAGCTTGTAACCCAAAACATCCAGGAAATCCAGGACACAATGAGAAGACCAAACCTAAGGATTATAGGTATAGATGAGAGTGAAGATTTACAACTTAAAGAACTAGCAAATATCGTCAACAAAATTATGGAAGAAAGCTTCAATAACCCAAAGAGAGAGTTACCAATGAATATACAAGAAGCCTACAGAGCTCCAAACAGACTGGACCAGAACAGAAATACCTCCTGTTACATAATAATCAAAACCCCAAATGTACTAAACAAAGAAAGATTATTAAGAGCAGTAAAAGAACAGGCCAAGTAACATATAAAGGGACAACTATAAAAATTACACCAGACTTCTCACCAGAGACCATGAAAGCTAGAAGATCCTGGGCAGATCTCATACAGACTCTAAGAGAACACAAATGCCAGCCAAGACTACTATACCCAGCAAAACTCTCAATCACCATAGATGGAGAAACCAAGATATTCCATGATAAAACCAAATTTATACAATATCTTTCCACAAACCTAGCCCTACAAAGGATAATAGCTGAAAAACAACAATACAAGGAGGGAAACTACACTCTGGAAAAAGCAAGATAGTAACCTTCTTTAATCAAACCCAAAAGAAGATAACCACTAAAATATAAAAATAACAAGAAGTAATAATCACTATTTCTTAACATCTCTTAACATCAATGGACTCAATTCCCCAATAAAAAGACATAGACCAACAGACTGGATACTTAAACAGGACCCTACATTTTGTTGCTTACAGGAAACACACCTCAGTGTCAAAGACACACACTACCTCACGGTAAAAGGCTGGAAATAAATTTTACAAGCAAATGTTCTTAGGAAATAAACCAGAGTAGCCATTCTAATATCAGATAAAATACACGTTCAACTTAAAGTCATCAAAAGAGACACAGAAGGACATTTCTTACTGGTCAAGGGAAAAATCCACCAAGAAGAACTCTCAATTCTAAACATCTATGCTCCAAATGCAAGGGCACCCTCATTAGTAAAAGAAACTTTACTAAAGCTCAAATCATACATTGTACCTAACACGATAATTTTGGGTGACTTCAACACCCCACTATCCTCAATGGACCAATCAGGAAGACAGAAACTAAACAGGGACACAGTGAAACTTATTGAAGCTTTGAACCAATTGGATTTAACAGATATATATAGAGAGAGAACATTTCATCCTAAAGCAAAAGAATATACCTTTTTCTCAGCACCGCATGGTACCTTCTCCAAAATTGACCATATAATTGGTCACAAGACAGACCTCAACAAATACAAGAAGATCGAGCTAATCCCATGCCTCCTATCAGATCACTATGGAGTAAGAGTGGTCTTCAATAGCAACAAAAACAACAGAAAGCCCACATATACATGGAAACTGAACAATACTCTACTCAATGATAACTTGGCCAAAGAAGAAATAAAGGAAGGAATCAAAAACTTTTTAGAATTTAATGAAAATGAAGACACAACATACCCAAATCTATGGGACACAATGAAAGCAGTGCAAAGAAGAAAACTCATAGCCCTGAGTGCCTCCAAAAAGAAACTGGAGAGAGCATACATTAGCAGCTTAATGGCACACCTGAAAGTCCTAGAAAAAAAGAAGCTAATTCACCAAGGAGGAGTAGAAGACAGGAAATCATCAAACTCAGGGCTGAAATCAATCAAGTAGAAACAAAGAGAACCATACAAAGAATCAACAAAACCAGGAGCTGGTCCTTTGAGAAAATCAACAAGATAGATAAACCCTTAGCCAGACTAACTAAAGGGCACAGAGACAGTATCCAAATTAACAAAATTAGAAATGAAAGGGGAGATATAACAAGAGAAACTGAGGAAATTCAAAAAATCATCAGATCCTACTACAAAAGCCCATATTCAACAAAAACTGGAAAATCTGGAGGAAATGAACAATTTCCTAGACAGATACCAAATACCAAAATTAAATCAGGATCAAATAGATCATTTAAACAGTCCTGTAACCCCTAAAGAAATAGAAGTGGTCATAGAAAGTCTTCTAACCAAAAAAAAGCACAGGACCAGATGGTTTCAGTGCAGAATTCTATCAGACCTTCAAAGAAGACCTGGCAGCAATACTCTTGATTATTCCACAAAATAGAAACAGAATGAACACTACCCAACTCTGTGAAGCAACAATTACACTGATACCAAAACCACACAAATATCCAACAAAGGAGAACTACAAGTCAATTTCCCTTATGAATATCGACACAAAAATACTCAATAAAATCCTTGCCAATCGAATCCAAGAACACATCGAAAGGATCATTCACCATGATCAAGTAGGCTTCATCCCAGGGATGCAGGGATGGTTCAATATACGGAAATCCATTAATGCAATCCACTACATAAACAAACTCAAAGATAAAGACCACATGGTCATTTCATTAGATGCTGAAAAAGCATTTGACAAAATTCAGCATCCTTTCATGCTAAAAGTCTTGGAAAGAACAGGAATTCAAGGCCCATACCTAAACAGTAAAAGCAATATACAGAAAACCGGTAGCCAACATCAAAATAAATGGAGAGAAACTTGAAGCAATCCCACTAAAATCAGGGACTAGACAATGCTGCCCCCTCTCTCCATATCTTTTCAGTATAGTACTTGAAGTTCTAGCTAGAGCAATTAGACAACATAAGGAGGTCAAGGGGATACAAATTGCAAAGGAAGCAGTCAAACTATCACTATTTGCAGATGATATGATAGTATACTTAAGTGACCCAAAAAAACTCCACCAGAGAACTGCTACAGCTGATAAACAACTTCAGCAAAGTGGCTGGTTATAAAAATCAACTCAAGCAAATCAGTAGTCTTCTTACACTCAAAGGACAAGCAGGCTGAGAAAGAAGTTAGGGAAATGACACCCTTCACAATAGCCACAAACAATATAAAATATCTTGGCGTGACTTTAACCAAACAAGTGAAAGATCTGTATGAGAAGAACTTCAGATCTCTCAAGAAGGAAATTGAAAAAGACCTCAGAAAATGGAAAAAAATCTTTCATGCTCTTGAATTGGCAGGATTAATATAGCAAAAATAGCCATCTTGCCAAAAGCAATATACAGATTCAATGCAATCCCCATCAAAATCCCAACTCTGTTCTTCATAGAGTTAAAAATAACAATTCTCAATTTCATCTGGAATAACAAAAAAACCCAGGTTAGCTAAATCTATCCTCAACAGTAAAAGGACTTCTGGGGGAATCAGTATCCTGGACCTCAAGCAGTACTACAGAATAATAGTGTTAAAAACTGCATGGTATTGGTACAGTTACAGGCAGGTAGATCAATGGAATAGGATCGAAGACCCAGAAATGAACCCACACACCTATGGTCACATGATCTTTGACAAAGGAGCTGAAACCATCCAGTGGAAAAAAGAGAGCCTTTTCAACAAATGGTGCTGGCTCAACTGGAGGTCAGCATGCAGTAGAATGCGAATTGATCCATTCTTATCTCCTTGTACTAAGCTCAAGTCCAAGTGGATCAAGGACCTCCACATAAAACCAGACACACTGAAACTAATAGAAAAGAAACTGGGGAAGACCTTTTAGGACATGAATACAGGGAAAAGTTCCTGAACAGAACACCACTAGCTTATGCTCTAAGATCAAGAATTGACAAATGGGACCTCATAAAATTACTAAGTTTCTGTAAGGCAATGGACACTGCCAAAAGGACAAAACAACATCCAACAAATTGGGAAAAGATCTTCACCAACCCTACATCTGACAGAGGGCTAATATCCAATATTTACAAAGAACTCAAGAAGTTAGACTCCAGTGAGCCAAAGAACCCTATTAAAAAATGGGGTACAGAGCTAAACAAAGAATTTTCACCTGAAAAATTTCGAATGGCTGAGAAGCACCTTAAGAAATGTTCTGCATCATTAGTCACTAGGGAAATGCAAATCAAAACAACCCTGAGATTTCACCTCACAACAGTCAGAATGGCTAAGATTAAAAACTCAGATCCAACCATTTGCCTACAGATTACATGAATTCATTATTTTTAATTGCTGAGTAGTATTCCATTGTATAAATATACCACATTTTCTGTATCCATTCCTCCTTTGAGGGACATCTGGGCTCCTTCCAAATTCTGGCTATTATAAATAAGGCTGCTATGAACATAGTGGAGCATGTTTCTTTATTGCATGCAGGGGAATCCTCTGGGTATATGCCCAGGAGTGGTATGGCAGGGTCCTCTGGAAGTGTCATGCCCAATTTTCTGAGGAACCACCAGACTGATTTCCAGAGTGGTTGCACCATCTTGCAATCCTACCAACAATGGAGGAGTGTTCCTATTTCTCCACATCTTCGCCAGCACCTGTTGTCTCTTGAGTTTTTAATCTTAGCCATTCTGACTGGTGTGAAGTAGAATCTCAGGGTTGTTTTAGGCAAATGGTTGGATCTGGAAAATATCATCTTAAGTGAGCTAACCCAATCACAAAAGAATACACATGAAATGCAATCACTGATAAGTGGACATTAATGAGCCCAGAAGCTCTGAATACTCAAGGCATAACTAGCAAATCAAAGGATTCCCAAGAAGAAGGAAGGAGAGGACCCTGGTCCCAAAAAGACTGGATCCAGTTTTGTAGGAGAGTACCAGAACAGAGAAATGGTTGGGGGGTGATTGGGGAATTGGCGGAGGGAAGAGGACTTATGGGACATATGGTAAGGAGGGGGGGACTGGGAAAGGGGAAAGCCTTTGGAATGTAAACAAATATAGAAAAAACTCAGGAGACAGCAGGTATTGGTGAGGATGTGGAGAAAGAGGAACACTCCTCCACTGCTGGTGGGAATGCAAGTTGGTACAACCACTCTGGAAATCAGTCTGGCGGTTCCTCAGAAAACTGGGCATGACACTTCCGGAGGACCCTGCTATACCACTCCTGGGCATATACCCAGAGGATTCCCCTGCATGCAATAAGGACACATGCTCCACTATGTTCATATCACCCTTATTTATAATAGCCAGAAACTGGAAGGAGCCCAGATGTCCCTCAGTGGGAGAATGGATACAGAAAATGTGGTATATTTACACAATGGAATACTACTCAGCAATTAAAAACAATGAATTCATGAAATTCTTAAGCAAATGGTTGGAACTGGAAAATATCATCGTAAGTGAGGTAACCCAATCACAAAAGAATACACATGGAATGCATTCACAGATAAGTGGATATTAGCACAGAGGCTCTGAATACCCAAGACACAATTCACATATCAAATCATTCCCAAGAAGGAAGGAAGGAGAGGGCCCTGGTTCTGGAAAGGCTTGATGCAGCATTATAGGGGATTACCAAGACAGAGAAGTAGGAAGGAATTGATTGGGAAACTGGTGGAGGGAAGAGAGCGTATGGGACTTATGGGGAGGGGGAAACCAGGAAAGGGAAAATCACTTGGAATGTAAACAAAGAATATAGAAAATATAAATAAATAAATAAATAAATAAATAAATAAAATTAAAGTGATTAATAAGAAATAAATAAACAAAAAAAGAAAAAAAGAAAAGCATAACAGAATAAATTATCTCCTTCATTTAACCAAACAAAGAATTCCCACTGAGACCCTATGCTGGTTAATATTGACTGTCATTTTGACAGGATCTCAAATTACTAAAGAGACAAGCCTCTGAGTATAGCCATGGAGAAGTTTCTGAAATCCAGTTCATTGATATGGGAAAACACACCCAGAAATATCGTTGGTACCACTCCATGGACTAGTGGTCAAGACTACACAAAAAGAATATAGACAGATAAGCACCAGACTTGACCTCACTCTGCTTCCTGAGAGCTGACACACTATGACCAAATACCTCGCACTCCTGCCACCATGCCAGCGCAACCGTGACAGACCATATCCCAAGCCGTGGACCAGACTAAACATTTCCTTCTTGACATTGCTTTTGTCAGGTATTTGATTGCAGCCATGAGCAAAGTAGCTCACAAAGTCCCCTGATTCAAGCTGACCTACAGAGGCAACCAGCAAGGGGAAAGGCAAGGTCTTAAAAAAACCTGGCTTTACATTGTCTCCACTCAGCTATGGGACCTTGAGTCAAGAGACTCTTCAAACACAGAATTAGTTGATACCCTGCCTTAAGGATCAAATAACAAGTGAAAAACGAAAACAAAAAACAAAACAACCTTGGAAACATTAAAACTTAAGAGATTAATATAGTAACTGCCCTTCCCCTCTTTGGCCCTGCTCCCGTGTTCATTCTTTCTCCATCTGACTAGTACAATTATGTATATCAGAGTTGTTCTAGTTCCTGCTTTGTAAGTTTGTGAGTTCTCAAGGACAGGCGCAGAGCCAACACATAGAGCATAGGTTACTTAGGAAAGCCTTCTGGATTTGGATGTTTGTTCCAGTCACTAACGTGGCTGGCTGCTCCTCTCTGGAACCCCAGGGATTTCTGTACCGCTGTACAGTTCATCTCAAGCAGTGTGTGTTCAGGCTTAGTAAGTCAAGTAGCCAGGAAGCTGTGCCATTTATAAAAAAAGGTTGAGTATCACAGACAATGTGTTCTCAATGAGGAAGGTTTAATCTTGACCCCCAAGAGGGCCTTCTAATCCTGGGTGCATGGCCCATCTCCTGTCCACCTGAACCGTGATTTTGTTTTGTGTTGTTGGGTTTTTTTCTTTAATTTTATAAATTGTAGTATAAAAGCAACTTGCAAATTAAAAACATCAGACACCAAGATTAACCAGAACCAAAAATCTATATAACTCAATGAAACTTCTATACAATTAGAGCAGGTTTGAAAATGGAAGCTGTGGAGTTTCATATTAAATTTTACCCTTTTAGTGTCAAATATACTTTATGGTCTTATTCACTCCCAAGACCAAAAACTCTATAACAGAATCAGAACTAGAAAAACAGGTAAGTTCATACACCCTTTCATAATTGCGCCCACTACCTCATCCCCTAATATTTAGCCTTTCTTGCTCTTCATGTTACCCTGTGTACACACATGTATATTTTCTTACGTATTTACATGCATTATCACCTAGATTCTGCATACAAGGGACAATCGCTTTTCCACCTGAGCCATGATGTATGGAGGAAAGCTCATATAGATGTCTCTAACAGTACCAGCACTCAGGAGAGGGAGTTTTAGAGACTTTGAATTACTGGGTCAAGTTCATAACTCCCTCCTCCTGAACTTTCCTGCTCGGCTCACCTTCTCCAACAGCCCATTGTGTCCACTTTATACCAACATTTGTCACATGGAAGAACTTCTGTACTTGATCCTTACTCTGAACAAATGTCAAATGTCTAGCTCGTCTGTCACATTCATCCATCCTCTCTACAGATATGGCCTCTTTGGATAACTACCGGTCCTTGTCTGGTAAAAGACACTGATTTTGAATTAACAAAAGCTATTGCCATTTGTCGGGCAAAAAAATGATAATAGCAGAAAGCTCTAAATCAGGCATGGCAAAGTTCAGCGACTTGAATGGCCAAACAATAAAGTCAAGGAAATAAAGGGACAGTTGGTGACTGTAATGTATTCTTCACAGTTCAACAGCGAGAAACTACAGAGCTTTGGGGGATTAAAGGATAGACCTATCAGTGTTTGTGGAAAAATGAAAGTGATTTCTATGTAGAATATCTGGGCTGACCCACCAAACTTTAAACATTATATGACTCCACTGAAGTGTGCTTCTGGCTACACTGTGACCTGAGCCAGTCTTCTGACAATTCCAGTTTGGTGGCATCCAAATTAAGCTAGACATAGAAGGACTCTTATTGAAAGAGCAAGAGTGTTGCTTCTTCAAGTCTGAATGGTAAATGGTAAAAAAGAAAAAAGAAAAGAAAAGAAAAGAAAAGAAAAGAAAAGAAAAGAAAAGAAAAGAAAAGAAAAGAAAAGAAAGGAAGGAAGAAAAGAAAAAATGGAGAGTCGAGAAAAGAATGTATACCACGCAAAAAAAAAAAAAATTCTGGTTTAAGACACTGAGAGAGGGTCCAGGCTAACCTCCGACTCACTAAGCACCCAAGGATAACTGAACCTCTCTCTATTCTTGCCTCTGCTCTCAAGGCCTGGGAGTGTGCTACCATGCCTGATTTTTATGCTGTGCTGGGGATCAAAGCCAGGGCTTCATGCATGACAGGCAAGCACTCTAAGCTTTATCTCCAATACCACCCCAAAACTTACTAAAGCTGGCTTGGGATATGACGCTACTCTAATCTAACCCTTCCAGCCTATACTCTGTGTGTGTCAACTGCCCATCAGGGTTTACAATCCAAGCACTTCCCCCCCCCAACTTGCCATCTTTGGCTTTCCTCTTCATGGTTGCTCTATTATAAAATATTTTCCTCTTCCTCTGATAACAATGACCATCAAAGAAACTGACCCAGAAAGACAGCTCTTACCCTCGTGGTGGCGATGTCACGCAGCCTGCCCTCATTCTGCACAGTGGCACGTCCATCGTCATCCAAGAAGCTCCTCCCGTCTTCCCTTGCTGGAGTGTGGCGTGCGCACCGGCATTTAGCAGCTCAAAGAAGAGAAGGAGGTGGTCCTCTGGTTGTCCAAGTCAAAGCAGATGCTGTAAAGTCAAGTTCACCTACAGAGGAAAGCACCAGTCAAGTTGTCACTCCAAGGTGGAAACAAAACCAAGATGTCCTATCACCCACTCAGGGTTCTGGGCATTTTTTTTTTTTTTTACTGATTGGACACCAGCCTTCAAGCTCCATGGAATTTTTGTGGAGGAACTGGTCTCTTCCCAATATGGTACCATCGCTCCTCCTGAACTAATGGATAGGATTAAGGACTCGTGAAACTTGATGTCAATGGAACATCTGGAGCATCACATCTGTCCCAGATGTGAAACATCTGGACAATGAAGTTTAGACTGATAAACTGGGTACTGGATTTATGGCTTTACTCAATTCCCACAGAGCTGCTTATAAGAGAATTTTTCTCCTAGCCAATCCATTGAGGATATGCTTATAAACTTCTAAGTGAATATCCTTTAATCCATTTCAGAGGTAAATTTATAGGGATTACTGATCTAATAGAATTAATTCCACTGCTACAATTTGAGATCAATGGATGTCAAAAGCCGACCAAATTCAACTCCTCTTTATTTGTAAATTGCTATATGTCACAGTACAGAGATGATTTCAGGTACTAATGTAGAGTCCTTGACAGCCATGAGGATGTTCATGTAAGGACAAGGAGAGGGGTAAGTTTATGTCAAAACAAACAAAAATATAACACCTCTCTCTCTCTCTCTCTCTCTCTCATTTAAAGAAAGCGAAAATAAAAAAAAAATCTCAACCAAGTAAGCCTTGCCTCATATGGATAAATTCCCATAGGTCTATGCTGGCATCTAAGTATCTATCCATTAATGTTTTTCCAATCAACACTAAGTCCAAATGGAGGAGGGAGAAGTCATGGAGAAAAAGAAACTATTGATCTTGAGCTAAAGATAGGTAATAAGTGTCTGTGGCTCTATCAGTCATCAAACAGTGTGTTTGAAGACCTTCTAAGGCCCTGGGATCTCCCACGGCACAGAGCAGCCACTCCAACACGCCAAGAGCTCACAGCTCCTAAGCCAAGCAAACATGTGAAAACAAACATCTCTGAACAATATCCCAGGGACAGTGCAGGCAATGTCCAAAAGGAACAAAGTTTACAAGTTGGTCCCAACAGGGACAGAACACATCCTGACACTCTGTGGGGATGAATTTTCCCTTCTAACAGATCTGGGTCAGGAGAGTGATCCAGAAGTAGCAGCCCCATCCAAACTGAACTTTCCAGATGGAACTGTTGGTGGAAAAGCAAAGAAACCTCTTTATCAGGATGAATAATCAGTTTTCAGAAGGTAAAGGCTCCTGGGTCCTCCCCTGGCCTCCCCTTCTTCCTCTCCTTCCTTCTCTTCACTGCCTCCCAGAAGCACTTTCGACATTTGCCTCCCAAGCGAAGGTATGAATGCTACTGTACCTAATGGTTCCTCTCAGATACCTTTCAAACTGTGAATAGTTTTAAAGAAAGTAAGGCTAACCTGGCTGGGAAATAATTATTTAACCCCAAGCAGCTTTAGCATCACTGTATTCAACATAGAAGGATGAAAATAAAAAGTACGTGGGCTCTTGGCTAGAAGTTCGTTGCTTTGGCTCAGCAAACAGTCAGTGCTGACCCAGGGAAACACAGTCAGGTTGGCCAAACGCATCCTTTCCATGGAAACCCGTACCCATGGAGGCCTTCAGTCCATGTGTCATGAACCAATGACATCCCAAAGCAAACAGCTTCTTCACTGCCACCTACTCTTAGAACGTGTGCACCTTACTAGATTTTCAGTCACTTTGATCACTGTCAAATGATGGGAACTAGGGACATGACTCAGCTGGTAAAGCATTTGCATAAAAAACATGGGGACCTCAGTTTGATGCCTAGAGACCATGTAAAAATGCAGCGTGTGGTGTCACACCTTTCTAATCCCAGCAGACTGAGACAGGAAGATCCCTAGAGACCAACGGCCAACCAGTCTAAGCTAATTTGCAAACTCCTAGACAATAAGAGACTCCGCCTCAAAAGAAATAGACTGTGTTTCTCTAGATGACACCCAAAGTGGTCTTCTGGTCTCTGGGCATGCACACCCTAACCCCTAAAACAAGTGTAATACTAGTCAATAGTAATTATGTATAGCAATCCACACCACTCTAGGATCATTTGTGTTCTAAATAATTCAATAAAAAATGATGGCTACCATTTTCTGAGCCCACCCCCACCCCATTCTAGGCATACTTGTGCAATGTTTACAAACATCTCCTCAACCTTTAACCAGTGCATGTGACAAGTATTATTCTTATTTTAGAGATGGGACATCTGGACCCCGAGATATTATCTGTCCACAGTTCTACACCAAAGAAGTTCCAAAACCGAGGTTCAAACTGGTCTGTCTGATCTTATTTACTGTGGAAATCAAGGTTCCTCAAGTCATCATCAGGAAATTTGGAGGAAGGATTGAGGGAAGTAGGCAAAACATAACCCAAAGCACCAGACTTAGAGGAATCAAGTGTGGGCATCCAAAGTGCTCTCCCCTCCCTGCCTAACAACCCCATGCAATGTTTGTTTCTGTGGGCCTACCACGGTGATTAGGGAAGATCTAGTCAAGCAAAGCGATCATCAGGAGTCATTTAGTGCTGAAAGGTCTCTGACTTTGTGACTCAGCCCAATTCTGGCAAAAACCCATCAAGCTCCCTCAAGGACTCCTTCCTCCTGCAGAATTCCTCTTCCCAGTAATTAAAGTATCTTTGCTATTTCCTCCAGCCTATCTATATTTCCTGGTGAGTTCAGCATTCAAAACGTACAGATGGCTACCTCCATTACTGAGGGCCAAAGGGGACGGTGTAGTAGACTCTTCCGTCATCCAGACACCTGACATACAGAAGCCGGAGGGTTGAGGGAATGAAATGGATTACAATCCATACCCAGGAGTGGCCACACTTCCCTAGGCCCTTGTTATAGGCACAGGGTGATCTCTAAAACTGGAAACGTGTGCATGACAAATCAAATATAATACTCCTTGTGGCATTGCACGACTGACTGCTGTCCTTTGTGCCCACACAGAACTCTGGAGGTCCCCATCATTGTCATGCCCTGTTCTTCTGAAGTGTTATCACGCCAGCATGCCAGCATCACCCATGAGACCGAGAAAGCCACCAGTTAAGTACAGCACCCCACCATCCATCTTCATATTAATTATCCCTGTCATACAGTGGTGCTTCACACATGTTGTTCAAACAAATTCCTCTCTCAAGTCAACAAAATTAAAGGGTAAATTAGAGAAAAGTAATACAGATAATGAAAGGCAATTGGCCAGAGGCAGAAGAAGAGGAGGAAACTGGGAAGGACAAAATGGCTGCCAGGACTTATCCCAGCACTAGGTAAGTGAAGTAATATTATCCCAGAGAGGGAATGAAATGGATTACATTTCATACACAGGAGTGGCCACCCCAACCCACTGGTGGAGCATCCCAAGACCAAAGTAAAATGTCAAACCTTCAGAGGATCTGCATTCTTAAGCACCCTCAAAGCCTCTCTTGCCCTGACTCCAGACTCTAAGAGACACCTCCTGGTGACTAGAGACCCACATACCTTGCTAACAGGTAAGACATGAACTGTGTAGCCAATATATGCTCTGCTCTTGTGATTTGCCAATGTATGGAACTTTAAAAAGTGGAAAGTGGCTCACATACAGTTTCCTTTGAGTTCTGATATAAGTCAGTGTCCTAATTAGGGCATCCATTCCTGTGATGAAACACTGTGACCATGAGCAACTCAGAGAGTAAAGGGTGTATTCGGAATACTTTTACATCATAACCCATCACCAAAGAAAGTCAGGACGGGAACTCAGACAGGGCCGGAAATCTGGAGGCAGGAGCTGATGCAGAGGCCATGGAAGGGTGCTGCTTACTGATCTGCTCATCTTGGCTTGCTCATCTTTATTTCATGCAGAAACCAGGACCACCAGACCAGAGATGATGCTACACTGGACTGCGCCTTCCCCCATTAATCTCTACTTAAGAGAATGCCCCAGAGTTGGCTCTTACGGAGGTGTGCTCTCAATTTAGGTTCCCTCCTCAAGATGACCCTAGCTTACGTCAAGTTGACATAAAACTAGCCAGCAGAATTTGAACAAATTTTTGATGCCAGAAAATACGTTTTTGAAGTTACACAGCTGGCCTTTCTCTGTGATAAGAATCCCGGGAAATGGCACCTATAAGAAGATTCCTGATCCAGACAACTCCCCTGGAGACATCTTGACCTTAGAAACTTCCACAGTAGATGTTTCTGCCTTGGCACCACTATTTCTATAGGATAAGATGATTGTTTCTTGTGGGAGTAACCCACAGATTATAAAATATTTAGCAGTATTGATAGGGCCCACTTACTAAATAACAAGGTTATGACAATCAGAAATCTCTCCAGAGATGGCAAGAGATCTCAATAGTTAAAGTGTTTGTCATCAAGGCTTAGGAACCACACAAGAAGGAAAAAATCAGTTCCCACAAGTTGTTCTCTGACCACCACAGGCACATCATGACATATGTGAACAACACACACACACACACACACACACACACACACACACACAAATTAATAAAGCCCACTAAAACTTCAAATGTTTTCAGACCCTGTCAAGTGTTCTGCTTGAGAAGCAAAATGAGCTCCCACTAAGACGTCTTTAAACAAAGCAAAAGTTCAAAGCCCTGTTTGAAACTGGGCATGCAATAATGCTTCTTCCTTGTGGACAAGGCCCAGGAATTGTCTTCCAGTATTTCCTTTTTTAGAATCAGGCATGGCATTTCATGCCATGATATCGGCCAACAAAAACGCTAAAAATAAGAAAAGTTAAAAGCAACTTTAGGAAGGCTGAGAAGATGGCTTAGGAGGTAATGAACTTGTCACACAAACACAAGGACCTGAGTTTAGATCCCAAACACTCAACATAAAAGCATAGAAGCCAGTCATTAGTGACATGTACCTCTAAGCCCAGCCATGAGGAGGCGGAGATAAGCAGATTCCTGGCGGTCACAGGCCAGCCAGTCTAGTCAAATATGTGAGCTTCAGGTTCATGAGAAAGCCATCTCAAAACAAACAAACAAACAAACAAACAAACAAAAAACCTGGAGAGTGGTTAAAGATAACACCTAACATTCACTTACATTATACCCTCTACTACGTATTCATACATGAGTATATGCACATTTACACACACTCAACATGTATACATTGCACATACACACAAACACACACACACACACACATAGCACACATGCACCAAGCAAGTCTAACCTGTTGGCTCTCAAAGTATGTTTCATATGAGTTCATGATAAGGATAGTGTTTTTCCTCTATGAGAGTCTGCCTTGTGGATGACATGCCATGCATGTGCATTTATGTGGCTTTAAACACATAACCTGCTTTCTGCAATAATACTGCTCTCACCTTGTAGAACCTCAGTGACTGTCTTGAAGGGAAAAAGTGCAAATGCATGTCAGCTTCATGGCCTCGCCACCACTCATCAATCACACACCGATTCTTAATAAAACCTGAGGGTAATAAAATTATAGGCATAATAATGGAAGATGAAATTCTATCCTGTCTGTGTCTTGCTTAACTAATGAGAATTTTCATCCAGTGTTTTGCTCCAATAGTATTAAAATATCACAATCAGGCTTCCATAATTGGATTTACTGCACTAGAAGAGTTGTACTGATATTTAAATCCTATAATCCAAAGCCATCAGAAGAATACACCTTCCAGTCAATGCTGACAGTGGATTGCTACCATAGCCCTGAACTACACTCTTCCTCTAAATTATCAAATTTCAACAAGTACCTTAAAATGAAAAATCCTTACATTCACATGATTTTTTTTATTTCAATCGGCCCCAGAAGGAAAATGAAAGCTTCTCAGGTTCTAATATATTCAAGGAATAAAAATAAATTTATAGATGTTCTGGTTTTCGATGAGAGGCCTGGTTAGTGCTTTTTAAAGCGAAGTCTCTAAATTATACTGGAAAGATCAGTGTAAGATCTGTCTCTCTTGAGTATCTGCAGTGAGTGAATGTAAAAGCATCCCCAGTAATCCCTAAGGCCCAGGGCATTCGTAACCAAACACCACCTTCTTCTCCTCCAGTTCTGTGTTTCCAGACAACCTCCCCTGTGGGATAAGAAAGCAGCAGCAGCAGCACAGCTGAGTCACATCCCCAGGACAATCTATGGCACCAAAGCAGAGACAACCAGGCCAGGAGCAGCCCAAGGAGGTGTGCCCCACATAGACAAGAGCATCACACAGCTGCTGACCCCAGCGAGTCTGCTAACAGGGCTCTCAAATCAGCTCTGAATAGTCCACGGTGACTGTCACCTTTCCAGTGGCCCCAGGAAGAAACTATCCTACCTTGATGTAATCACCTTTGCCAGTAGTGGCTGAAGAAGAAGCTTCCTATTGCAGGCAGGAAGGGAAATTAGCCCAATCGGGAGCCTAATCCTAGTCTCATCTCCCTCCCTTTCCGTGATAGGAATGACAACCCTCGCTGTGCTGAAGCACTGAGGAAGGGAGGAAGAAAAAGCCAGCAGCATTGCAAGATGCAGAACAGTTTAACGCAAAGGAAACAGGAGACTGTAAACGGGCACTGGGAAAGCGTTTCCGAGGACAGCATAGCCAGAAGGCCCACTCACCTTTCACATTTCCAGTAGTGTCCGGAGGAAATACATCAAAAATGCATTAAAGGAAGGTGTGGAGAAAGGTGTCCAGTGCAACATTAATTCCTCATAAGTTCATGCCAAAAGCCACCTAAATGTCCATCAAGGAGGAGACACTACATAGCCTAGAGATAGCCATGGAGCGGAATCCTCTGCACCAGATGCCCTCACTGAGAGAAGCCTAGTAAACTCTGGGATCTTGTCAGACCTGGGCCCTGCTCTGTGGTCTTCCATGCCTGGGCTCAGTTATCATGTCCCTGTCTTGGTTTTGAGTTTCAGTATCTTGGTTTCCCGAGACAGGGTCTCGGTGTCTAACCCCGGAAGGTCTTCAGCCCACTACGAATTCCAGTCTAGCCTCCCAAACGTTGGCATTACAGGGATGTATGTAACAAGACCTATGAATAATAAATGGGGTTTTTGCATTCATTTTACAGATGGGGAAACTGGTGAACAATGATGTTGCTAACAATGACTACTTTTAAAAAAAGAAAAAAAGCTCACTGTGTAGCTTCTGATGCACTAGAGTGCTAATGTTACAGACACGCACCACCACACCAGGCTTATCCCATGCTTGGGATTGAACCCAGGCCTATGCTCGCTGGAGAAGCACTCTACCAACTAAACTACAAACTCAGGCGATGAGTCAACAACTACTCCATGATGGCACCGTGATTTTAACTCAAGCAATGCCCTAAAGTCATGCTCCTAACCACTAAGACAAGAGGCTTAGTTGGAAACTAAGGCAGTTATAGTACACTGTATGGCCTGGTCCTGCTTTACAAGATATGCCTGTGTTGATTGTAGAGTGGGAAAAAAGTTGTAATCATATACATTGAAATGATGTGTGCATTTTTTTCCGGATGATAGAATTTGGCACAAGTCTCACTTTTGACTTTGAATTTGTCAATGTTGTATAAATTTTTTGAAGTGTGTTAAGTCTTATAAAATACTTGGAAAGAGTTACATTGGCAAGGAAATATAAAAATGCACAATCCGCCTGGGTCAGTAGTTGAGCAGGAAGGAAAAAGAGAGACAGACATGAGGGGGATTCATAACCTGAGGGGAACTTACAGACTAGACAGTGGTAGACTCTTCATCGGGATCCCCCTGTGTCCTGATAGAATCGTGAGCCGCTTTTAATTCACTGGCTGCTCCTTTACCCCCAGGGCTACCTGGGAAGACAGAGAGAAGGAGGCGATAAGGAGCTTAACCTCAGCGCCTATGGGAATGTATTATAGGGCACACAGGTAAACAAGGAGCTGCCATAGAAGGTGGCCAATTCAGAGGAGGGATAGTCACTGCTGTAAGAGTAGAGAGATAGAGGAGTGAAAGCATCAGAGCCAAACCTTGGGGGGCACAGCAGTTGTGATCAGGCAGAGGACACAGGACAGAAGGCAGTTCCAAATAAAGGAATCTCACACCAAATAAAAGAGGAAAACCTCTGCTGGGTACAAAGAGCGGGTGAGCATGGAGTTCAGCCAAGACAGAGCTCAAGACACTGACCGACCCTTTCCTCCTAAAATATCCAAAGAACCCCACCTGTACAGGTCACCCCTTTAGAGAGCTAGGAAGAAGGACGCTCCAGGCAGAGGCTTACCTAGGTAACTCCCATGAAACAAGTAGCCTACACTCCAGAATTCTAAAAATTGCTACCAATAAGAAGCCAGTAAGAAATGGCAAAAATCTCCAGTCATTGGTGCTGCTCCTTGGATGTCTAGAATAGAAGGTGCCCTTGGGCACCTCAGGTGGTCAACAGTTAACTCTAAGAGAGCCATCAAATTTGCAAGCAAGAACAGAAAAAAATGAAGTCTTTTCAGTAATTCATCCCTCTTTCCATGGTCTTCTCTCTCTCCACAAAAGGCAGCACAGGGCACTGCAGAGGACTCTTAGAAGGGATGTATCTTGACTTTTCCTAATTCCAGCTGATTCTGAATGATTCATTCCATCAAAACAGGCTTGGGGTAGTAGTACCAGTATGGCAAGCACAACAAAAGGTCTGGATAATCCCTGGCCCCAGTAAGAGTTGCTGCAGGGAGCCCCAAAATGCCTCTTCAACTCACAACTGCGTTGAATTCACAGTAATCACGCACCTACTCCTAAGTCTTCTTTAATGATTTAATAGAGGAATGCATATATTGCTGAATCACAAATTGGTTTTAGTATTTTGGTAAGTGCATTTCAATATGGTAGGAGTCCTTTATAACCTGTGGCTTTTCTGTTTTGCATTTTGTTTCATATTTAAAATCACTGTTCTGACAGTGGGAGCGGGAGCTGTGCCTGACTCTTTTCCCTACTTGTGGGTCCCTTTTCCTTCTACTGGGTTGCTGTCTTGCCCAGCCTTCATGTGATGGTATGTGTGCAGTCCTATGGCTTCTTATGCTACAAGGTTATATTCTGTGCCTGGTTGATGTCCTAATAGAATCAAGAGCCGCTTTAATTCACTGGATGCTCCTTTACCCCGGGGACTACCTGGGAAGACAGAGTAGGAGGCAATAAGGAGCTTAACCTCAGAGCCTATAGGAATGTATTACAGGGCACACAGGTAAGTAAGGAACTGCCATACAAGGTGCTACCCAGTGAAGAGCTGACACAGAGGAGCCGGCATCGCAGCAACACAAAAGACCTCGCCCCATTCTGTCTCCAGAAGGGTTAGTTTTAACAGCAACTGCTTCTTTTGGAATAATGCACTGAAGCTTGCTAAGGCTGGACTCTTCCCATGTCTTACAAAACATAGTCAAGGGCTGAGGGTGTGGCTCAGTGGTGTAGTGCTGGCCTGGTATGCACAAGAACCTGCATTCAGTCCTCTGGACTACCACAACCCCCAAAACATGTAAGTTAAGGACAAATAAAGTACTAAATGACATCAGTCACAAACCTCTTGATGAAGATGTTCTCAAGCCCTTCAGATATGAAACACACACACATATACACATACATACACACACACACACACACACACACACACACACGCACACGCAAAAGCACACTAAAACATCCCTGAATGCCTCACTGCAACATGGCTGTGTGTATGTACATGTATATACACACATAAATGTATATGTATACATGTATATATTATGTGTCTATATGCATATACATATGTACACATATATGTATATAAACATGTACACATACATCTGTATATACACATAAGATGTATGTGTACATTTACATATACACATATTTTATGTATATTTACCAGATACATATATAGATATATGGTCAGAAGTTAACCTTGGGTTAGGTATTGTGATGGTTTGTATATGCTGGGCCCAGGGAGTAGCACTATTAGAAGGTGTGTCCCTGTTTGAGTGGGTATAGCCTTTTTGGAGTAGGCATGGTACTGTGGGTGTGGTCTTTGAGACTATCATCCTAACTGCCTGTAGGTCAGTATTCTGCTAGCAGCCTTCAGATGAAGATGTAGAACTCTCAGCACCTCCTGTACCATGGCTGTCTGGATGCTGCCATGTTCCATGATGATAATGGACTGAACCTCTGAACCTATAAACCAGCCCCAAGTAAATGTTTTTATAAGAGTTGTCTTGGTCATGGTGTCTCTTCACAGAAGTAAAACCCTAACTAAGACAGGTATATTCTTTGGTCACTATCCATCTTATTTTTTTGTTACAGTGTCTCTTACTAAACAAGGAACTGAACAATTCAGCTAGGCCTGCTGGCTAGTGAGTCTAAGAATCTGCCCGTCTCTGCCTCCCCAAGGCTGGGATTGCAAGTGTGCCCCACCGTGCCCATCTATTTCACACTCGGGTTCTGGAGTCTGAGCTCCTGCCCTCTTGCTTGCTCGGCTTTACGAGCTAAGCCGCGCCCCAAGCGCTCTGAAGTTAGTTTCATCACCCCTCCCTTGCTCCTCTTCTGCCACACTACGTGTGCTTTTGCTGAGGGCAGCTCCATACAGCAAACCCCAAAGATGCTTCCCAGTCTGCCTGTGGTTCCCCAGACAGTGGCCTTTCCAACTCTGGATTTCCCTAACCCTACCATTCCCTAACATTAACACCGCTCTTTACTGTTTCTCCTACTTCTCTGACATCTGTAAGTCCCTAGGACACCCCGCTTCCTCTGCTCAAGTTTTAAATTAAATACCTTCAGGAACCAGGATGATGCCCACAGTGAAAGTAAGAGATGCCCTGGCCCACTATGAGAAGCAAAAGTATGCTAGTTTATCCAAAAAGCTGAGCTCACTGCTGTCTCTCACCCATGGGTCTCAGGAGGCTACATCATCCAATTTATCAGGGACACTAACAAGTCTTTCTGTAATTCTTTTTAAACATTGGAAACTACTGTTGCTCGTGTTTTTAAGATTGTGAGCCAAACCAAAGACACTCGTGGCCTGGAGACAACTTCCAAGTTACCACACTGTCTTATCTACAGCCTAGTCATTCCCAGTTCCCCTTTCTGTCCCCCTGTTCTTCTCCGTAACCCCCACCTAACAACAGAATGTAGATACATACCCTCCCTCTCTCTGTCTGTCTCTCTCTCCCCGTCCCTCTTTCCCTCCCTTCCTGCACACACATACACACACACACACACACACACACACACACACACACACACACAAAGAGACACCACATTCTGGGCCCGTACAACTGCCCCTACTGGATTTCTCCATTTGAATAATCCACTGAGACCCTAAACACATCCAAATGTTCCATTTGTTCTCTACTCTCACCACGCCTGAATCTCAAGTTAGACATCTAGAAATCACGCCAGCCAGACACAGATCTTCCGCTCACTGCCCACACCACTGGCACCAAGCCAGTGCCAACGAGAAACCCTCAGCCATGCTCCACGGGCCTCTCACATCCTTTCATTTTCCTTCAGAAACGCTGTGTGTTTCCTCCTGTTGACCACAGGAGACTGACTGTACCCCTTGCCTTCTGACCTTCTTCATTCCTTACACTACACACACACACACACACACACACACACACACACACGAGGCTCTTCAGGATAAACACTAGATCAAAAATGCTTAGGGGAAAATGTGCCTTTCTCCACTCTCCACTCAGTAAGTAAGCGGAATTAGAAAAGCTAATGGAGCTGTCTCAGCCTCAGTTTCATGATTCTTAAAGTACAAACACTGAATGTGGAGGTTTGACTAGGAATGGCCCCATAGACTCATGTTAGAATGCCTGGCTCTTAGAGACTGGCATTATTAGGAGGCATGGCCTTTTTGGAGTAGGTGTGGCTTTGTTGGAGGGGGAGAGGGAGCTTTGAGTTTATATATGCTCAAGCTACACCCAGTGTGACACAGTGTGTCCTTCTGCTGCCTGTGAATCAAGATATAGAACTCTCAACTCCTTTTCCAGCACCATGTCTGCCTACATGTAGTAAGGCATCCTCAATCAAATGTTTTCTTTTATAAGAGTTGCTGCGGTCATGGTGTCTCTCCACTGCACTAGAGACCCTAACTAGAACCCTGAATACCAAGCATGTCTCGTGTAGAACAGCCGGGAAGGTGAAAGAGGAGACAGAGTTCTCTCATCCGTCATCCTCACCTGCCACAACCCAACTGGGACTGATGAAGAATGCCTTAAAACTTGCTAGAAGTTCCCCAGCTCCATCACTGAGATGGAGGGATGGAGTC
Source organism: Apodemus agrarius (assembly GCA_964023405.1). NCBI lineage: Eukaryota > Metazoa > Chordata > Mammalia > Rodentia > Muridae > Apodemus > Apodemus agrarius. The sequence continues at coordinate 107,347,945 of OZ030011.1, read as the reverse complement.
TTGTAGGGCACACTTGCTTGCCCTACAAGACTCCGCTCCATCCTGCTCTCCCTGACCTCAGGTTCCTCCCTACCCCAAACCCCTGCAACCACCAGCCCCCGTGTCTGCCTAGACAGAATATTTAATTTGCTCTCTGTAACAGAGTAACCTGTTTACTGTCGCCACCTGGACTGGAAGCTCCTCAAAGTCAAGGGGGTCTCGTTTTTATTAATCATTGTACCCTTGATGCTGAGAAATAAATCATGAATGTATGAATGAGCTAATGAACCCTCGAATTCCCAGACCAATGCAGAGAGGCAGGCATACTCATCGTTCAACAGTGATGGGCAAGAAAAGGGAGGTTCAAAATGGCTGAGTACAGGACCTGGTATAGAATGCATTGCTCAGTAAAGTGTTTACCATATAAACATTAGGATACAAAGCTGGTTCCCAGAACCCATGTAAAAATGCCAGGCATTGTGCTGGTGGTAGTAAGTGTGTGCTTGTATCTCAGCACTGTGGCACTGACAACAAGAGAATTCAGGGGGCTGTCAACCAGCCTAGCACAGCTGGTGAATTCCAGACCGAGGTAGTGGGCCTGAGGAAAGACACTCTAAGGTGCTCTCTAAACTCTACATGTGTGCACATGCACCCACATACAGCTGTGCACCCATGCAAACGTGCATGCACACATGCATATGCACATATGTGGTTGGGTAGAGAGCAGAGTAAGTAGGCGAGAGCCCACAAAAGCCCAGCCTCAGGAAAAGGAGTGAGAGGAGACACCATTCTGTCTCTTCTGCTGATGGTTTTTCTCTTTACACCAGGTTCTTGTCCCTAACACAAACCAACTTCATCTCTCTCAATAAGTAAGAGCATAGTCCACAGGCCTTTTGTATCACCACACAACTGTGTAAAAAGCAACAAAATGCCTACAAAGTACCAGAGATCTCAATAAAGAAGTTGCAGGTAGACATCTGCCAGGATCTGTCACTGAACAGTTTTTCATAAAAGCCTATCTATGCATTGCTTCCTTTGTGCCAAGCACTGCATAAATTACTTTGCTGAATGATGCATTGTGCAAGATAAATGTTACCATTGTCACTCCCAATCTGAAAGTGAGGAAACCAGAACTACACAGCAGTAAAAGCATCCCCAACCAGAAAAGGTAGGAATGGGGGCCAAGCCCTGTAGCCAGTCTGCTGGCATGTCAATCCCCGTCTGCTGCTTTCTAGCAGTATGAGCTGTTTTTATAGAGAGATAAATAGGCGTGATAGATGAACAATGTTAAACAGATAGACAGACGGAAGATAGATAGATAGATAGATAGATAGATAGATAGATAGATAGATGATAGATAGATAGATAGATGATAGACAGATAATCCATAGACAGATGTAATGTTACATCTTCTTTCATTGGCTGCAAAAAGTTACCTGACCAAAGCGACTTACGGAGAGAAAGGGGTTTGTTTTGCCTTACAGTTTGAAGAGAAGTCCTCCATGGTTGGGAAAGGCATGGTGGCATGTGTGCGCGGCAGCAAACTGAGTCCACGGGCAGAAAGCAGAGGGTGATGGATGCTGGTGCTCCGCTCCCCTTTTTCTTTTTATTCAGTCCAGGGCGCCAGCCCACTCAATGGTTAAGCATTGCGATTCTTGCCACCTGAATCAATCTAATCTAGGTAATCCCTTGCAGGCCTTCCAGGAGAAGGCTCACCTCCCTGATCAGTGGTTCTCAACTTATGGGTTGCAACCCCTTTGGAGGGGTCACCTGAGACCATTAGAAAACACAGATATCAAGATTGGAGATATGGTTTGGTGGTTAAGAGCACTGACTGTTCTTCCAGAAGACCTGGGTTCAATTCCTAGCACCCACATGGCATCTCACAACTGTCTGCAACTCCAAGACACACACAAACACATATGCAGGAAAAACACTAATACATATAAAGTAAAACTAAATTATTAAAAACAGAAAGAAAACAAAGATATTTACATTAAAATTCATAACAATGGCAAAATGACAGTTATGAAGTAGAAAAAAATAATTTAATGGCTGAGGGTCACCATAACATGAGGAACAGCGTTAAAGGGCCACAGCTTTAGGAGGGTTGAGAACCACTGGTCTAGATCTTGTCAAGTTGCCAATATTAATCATCACAGATAGATACATAAATAAGTAGACAGGTACGCAGATAATTAATATATCAACGATAAAAAACATTCTAACACAGATACACAGATAGCTATTGATGAGTGATGGGTAAAAGGTGACTATAAAATAATAGTGCCTACAATCATGACTAAATAGATTAATATATACACTGTATTTATACAATGTCTAGTGTGCTACAAGCCTTGCATCCATCTTTATTATTTTTAATCACTAAATTCTACAATGACCATGAGAATAATCTAAGAACTGGGAGTTCTAGCAACGTAAGTGCTTCCCCCACTTTTCTGATGCTAACCTGAAAGGCACCAAGAACACAGGAGAAGTCCCTGGGGACTGAGCCTGGGGAATAGCAAGGTTGATCCTTGGGGACCTCATTTTCTCAGTACATGCCAGGCATCCCTGGCTCCACTTCTGCAAATAATGATCTTGAGGTTTGTTCTGGTCCAGTTTCAACTATTAAAATGATGTGAAAAGAGACCTTGGACATCTTTTACATCCTTCAAGGATCTTTGGACATATGTAACAGGAACTTGTTGTGATGAACCAACACAAGCGTGATTTCCTTTTTCCCAAAAGGTTGTGGGACGTTTTTTAGAATCAAAGAAGGGGAGAATAAGCAAGAGCCCTCCTGAAAAAACTGAAAGTTACTCAGTTGATAGAGCATGTCACTAGCTACGGTCATTACACCTGCCTACCCAATGCCTGTAAAACACAAACAAGAAGCTGTCAGCAGGAACGTTCAAGGACACTCCTAGTTGTTACCTTTTACCCAGACAACATTAGAATAGGAGCATATCAAGAAACTCAGTCAAGAAGAAGTTATGCACCCATATTTTCCCTTTCCAAGAATCCTCTGGTGTGTGTGTGTGTGTGTGTGTGTGTGTGAGAGAGAGAGAGAGAGAGAGAGAGAGAGAGAGAGAGATTATGTCATTTCAGATAGGAAGCAACAGGTACCCTTCTCTAATGCCTCTCAATTCACAGCAATAGATAAGTAAATGATGTCTTTGTGTTCTCACTACTGCCCATACCCTCTTGGCATATAGCCACAGGGACATTCCTGTATCCTGGGTACATCTTCAAAAGCAGGCCAGCAGCATCAGGGAGGAGCCCAAACTCAGTAGCCATCAAGCAAGAACTTCCTGCTCCTCTGGCCTCAGCATCCACCAGACTGCGTCAAGCCTCCCTGTTGCAGCCCCAATAGACCATTTATCATCCCCAGCCATACCAGGATTTCTCCCATTGGTTCCAAATTGTCGAACCAATTCCTCCTAATGGTTATCTCCTTCTTATGTGATGTTCTGTCTTCAGGAAATCGGCTGAAGGGGCTGGAGAGAAGGCTCGGCAGTTTTAAAAAGCACCAGCTGCTTTTCCAGAGGACTTAAATTTGATTCCCAGCACCTATAAGATGGTTCATAACCATCTCTAACCCCAGGTCCAGGGGATCTGCCATCCTCCCCTGGCACGCAAGTGGTGCACAGACATGCATACAGGCAAATTAGACACCGAATCTTAAAACAAAATTAATAAAGAGATACCAGCTGAAACGTCACCACTTTCGAGGGCTTTCATTGTGTTTCCCGTTCCCTTCCTGCACGCAGCCACAATGCTGAACCTGTACCCCTACACATGTGCTTGTAGAACCCAGCAATATCCCTGGCGTGCCATGATATCAATGTCTGATTCAGACAAGTGGGAGAAGTCTATCTGGTGGAACTATGACTAAATTAATGTTCTTCGTTTTGAAAAGCAATGGGGGTGGGAGAGATGGCTCAGTCTATAAAGGGTCTATCTCACAAGCATAAGAAGCAGTCTTCAGATGCCAACACCCATACAAAAAGCTGAGCACGGCAGCAAGCACCTGTAGCTACAGCCCTAGGGAGGTAAGCACAGGAGAATCCCTGGGACTCATAAGTCAGCTAGTCTAGCAGAATCAATCAGCATCAGGCTCAATGAGAGGCACTGTCTCAAAATGAGACGTGGAAAATAATTGAGGAAGACATCTGTCTTCATTCTGTGGACACACATACACACACACACACACCCCACAACACACTTGCACCCACACTTCAAAAATATAATAAAATTAAGTTTTAAAGGGGGGCTTGACCCAGGGGCCTCATGCCAGACCAACAAGTCATTGCAATAAAAATCTGCAAAGAAAGACTTGTGTACCAAAGTGTATACAGTTGGACACACTGTGACCCACTACAGCTTCTACAATGAGATTGTTTTTCCCTTTCTTAGGCGGAGAGGTTGCAAGGGTGGTGGGCAGGTAAGAAAGGAAGCAGAAATGAGTGGAATCGAGGTACATGATGTGAAATTCACAAAGAACCAATAAGGTTTGGGGGGGTCTCCCCTGCTCAATGTGGAGAGAAGTAGAGAGAGCTCCCAGGGAGGAGTCTCTCACACCAAACCACCTTTCCTGGGGCTGCCACCGTGTGTTGAGAAGAGACTTGATGTGCCAGAATATGGGGGTACCAAGGGGGGCCCACACCCTCTCAGCGGAGAAGGGGGAAGGGGAGCAGTGAGCAAGATATAAAGTGAACAAATAAAAACAAAAATAAGAAGTCATAATTGGGCTCAATTCACTTTCCACTGCTATCAAAACACCAGAGACGGAACAATTTATGAAGAACGGAAGTATCTTTAGCACATAGTTCTCAAGTCTGAGAACTTGAGCACAATGCGGCATCTGATTGGACCTTCTGGCCACACGCTGCTAAGCAGCAGGAGCCGCACGTAGTGAGCCAGAGGGAGCAGGCAAGGTCGTGGCTCTTTCGCCCCTTACAAAGCCACCAATGCCCTCGCATGGGTGCCATCAACATAACTTCATTGAATCCTAATTACCTTCCAAAGAGCCCCACACCTCCAAACACCCCCAACATGTGACTCTCAGTCAGATTCTCCATGCTCTTAATATCACCACAATTACAATCCCAAGGTGTGAATTTTGAGAGACAAACACAAGCCGTCGTATAAGTTCTTCTTCTCTGCATCCAGTCTGAGCCCTGACATGTTACAGCATTTCCAGGGCATTTCAGAAAAACGTTTATTGCTGCTAAACGGAAACAGAGAGCATTTGGCAAACCATAAATCGTCAGTATGTTTACAACGAAATTCCCAGAGGTCCAAGTGTCTTCTGCTATAACATGTTACCACAGTGACTACTCTGTGCAGTGAAAAAACAAGTTTTACTTAACTTCTTAAAAGACATGATGAAATTAACCCTATGGCTTGTGTAGTATCCAGGTCATTATATAAAAAAGGAAAGTGTGGGGGATGTGTTTATGCTTCAAAACATCCACATCCAGGTGCTGGAATCCATCCTGGAGGAATGTTTTTTAATGCTTTGCCCAGTCTGCGATGACTAGCGTTACACTTTATGAATATGAAAAAAATTTATAAAATAATGAGATCCCCAGGCAATGTAAGTTTAAAAAATGCTTTTAATTTGACTTATTAAAATTAATTCTCATACCTCCTCTTATCCAGCTCATTTTCTACAGGCATCTACCTCTCTCTGGACTTCCCGGTTCTTGATCTGAGAGAGAACAAAACAGAGATCTAGGAAGGCAGCATAAACCCAGTGAGCGCCGTGTTCGCCAGCCAGCAGGGACGTTGGTGTCTCAAGGGCTGAGCTGCAGAAGCCAGTTTCGCCCAGTCCCTGTAGGCAGGTGCTCACGTCCCTCCTTGTCCCCACCATACTGCAAGAACATCTTCACCACACAGCAAACAGGAACGCATACGGAAAACACAAAAGCCCAGGCGCCCCAGAGGAAAATGCAGTGGCTTTCCTAACCTGATTTGCACAAAGGGTCACATCTACATGCTTCCTACTTAAAGTAAGTAGGGAAATTCGCAAGCACTCAACACTCACCCATTTGAGTAGAGCCTAGAGAAATTCCTGAAGACAGGACGGTAAACACCACGTCCATGGAACTAATTTGGATAAAACAGTGCAGTACTCTTTGCGGTTGTCTACTCGGGCCAAATCAGCTAAGCGGTCAACGCCCACGAGCACTGTTTTCTCCTGGGTTTGTGCTGGTGTGCAGGGGTGTGCAGCATGAGGATGTGTGTCGTCCTCTTACAGTGGTTTCAGTGAGAATCGTCTCCCAAAGGCTCAGATATTTGAACACTTGGTATACAGTTGGTGGCACTGTTTGGAGAGGTGGTACAGCTTGGCTAAAGGAGTGTGCATGTGCATGTGCGTGCGTGCGTGCGTGCGTGCGCGCGCGCGCGCGCGCGTGTATGTGTGTGTGTGTGTGTGTGTGTGTGTGTGTGTGTGTGAAGATTTCATTGTCTCCTCCCACTTCCAGCTGACTCTCTTTGCATCACATCTACGATTGAAAAGTGTGACCTGTTACCTTCCGGTGCCATCTGCTTACAGCCCCGCTCCCCCACTCTATTGACTGTCCCTCTGGAGCTGCAAACCAAACGACCTCTTCCTTCTGTACGCTGCTCTTATTCATGATATTGTATATAGCAGGTACTCTATTCACAGCAGGAAAACATGTAACCAATGTTCCCGTCTTATTTCCTCTTTTCTACACCACATAGTACCAGCTGAACGGTCTGAAGCTGGGCCCCATGATCTCATGCCTGCATAAAAATGGACTCTGAGATGCCCCCACCAAGGAGCGGACGAAAGGCTAGCTCTGTTGATAAAAATGCCTGGTAAGAAGCAGTGGCTCCGTTAACCTCTATGCATGCCATAGAATGCAGCCGTGCAGTTCATACTTTTCACTCTATCATTCCGTATGAATGTACTAGCTTTCATATGATGAGGAAACATGCAGAACACCTTACAGAAGGTACGTCTGGAAGAGCTGGGAAAAACTCAGTTGCTCATCAAAACATGCATAGCACACTGACATTCACTCTCAAATCGCCATAAGATGCTGATGAGTCTGCTAAAGGACCAAAGTTCTCACGGCATCGGAAGGAAGCTTCATCAGACAGCTATCTCCCATCCCGAGGCCCTCCCTCCCGACAACAGAGCACAGTGATCTAGTCCAGAAACTATCCTTAGAATGTTAAGGATCATTTGCTTTTATACTGTACTACACTACAAGTTTCAAAAGATGGTGACAATGGATAAAAGGATTTGAGGACATATAGAGAGATTATTGAAGATAATAAAATAGATATATTACTGATTGATAGAGATGGAAGATAGATAAGGGATGATACATACATACATACATACATACATACATACACATACATAAATACATAGTGATAGATAGATTGATAGGTATATACTAAATAGGTGTCAGATAAATGGATGGATGGATGGATGGATGGATGGACAGACGGACGGACGGACGGATGGATGGATGAATGGATGGGTGGATACTAAATAGATGCCAGAAAATAAGATAGATGATAGATAGGATAGATAGATAGATAGATAGATAGATAGATAGATAGGTGGATACTAGGTAGATGCTAGAAAATAAGATAAATGATAGAAAGAAAGAAAGAAAGAAAGAAAGAAAGAAAGAGAGAGAGAGAGAGAGAGAGAGGGAGGGAGAGAGGGAGGGAGGGAGGGAGGGAGGGAGGGAGGGAGGGAGAGATAAAGAAAGAAAGGAAGGAAGGAAGGGAGAGATAAAGAAAGAAAGGAAGGAAGGAAGAGAGAGAGAGAAATATGACAAATTTATACTGTTTTATGTGACACATTCTTTTATACGTTCGTCCCAGGAAACATAAGTTTTGAAAACAAAGAGGATCAACGCCAGAACACTGTCTCATAGCTGTCGATTACCCAGATGACACCTACTCACCAAGGTAATCAGAGCCCCTACGACAAATCCGTTCATGTCCTCCCACTGCTCTCTGAGAAAGCCATAACACCTTGAACTTGGCTTTGAAGCCACAGCATGACCCAGCAGCTGCCCCACTCTTTAGGCTCCTCCCAAACACTCTCCTACACGCTTATCCCAGGGCTTGGCATTCAATCCTCAGCTTGGGATCCTCTTGCCCCAACCCTTCCTTAACAAATTCCTTTCCACCCTTTAGAATGAAATGTCCTCTTCAGTGGTCTCATCAAATGCCCCACTTATAAAATAGGCATCATAAAAATCCACGAGACAACCACTGCCTGGTGTGTGTTATTTACTGACTTCAAAGACTAGAATGTGAAAACATCCTTGCCAGAAGAACCAAAGCATCGTCTCAGGCCAAATGCAAAAACCACAGCCTTTAACCACAAAGTCTCCCATCTTTTTGGCCAATTATAACTCTTACCTCAAATAAATCATAGGGGATACTTTTATAGTTACCTTGGCACAGGAATCAGAATTTTAGGAAGCCAGACTTCTTCTCAGCAGAAGAAAAGTAAAGAGACGTAAGCATATCCAAGCTCCCGGATCCAGCCTGCAGGCTGCCTGTCTGAAAGCGCTACTGCTTGCCAGTATTTAAGTCTTCTTGACCAAAAAGAGTCTTAACCCACTGGGCATGGGGGTTCACATTAATCTCAGCTCTCAGGAGATGGAGGTTGGTGCACCTCTTTGAGTTTGAGGCTAGCCTGGTTTTTATATTGAACTCCAGGGCAGCCATGGCTACATAGAGAGACCCTGTTGAAGATGAGAAAGAGAAGAGTAAAGAGGAGGAAGGCGAGGGGATCACAGCACAGCAAATGGATTAAATGATTCTATGTCCCAATTTCAATTCTATGGTCCTAGCTCAATCTTACTACCGAGAGCTTTAACTGGATCACAGAGAGTTCTTTCTTGAAGGAACAATAGCACAATTGTGGTGGACTGAATATGCTTGGCCCCAGGGAGTGACACTATTGGGTGTGGCCTTGTTGGAAGAAGTGTATCACTGTGGAGGCGCTTTGAGATGCTCCTCCTAGCTGCCTAGAAGATAGCCTCCTTCTGGCTGGCTTTGGACCAACCTGTAGGACCCTCTGCTCCTCCAGCATCATGTCTTCCTGTGAGTTTCCATGCTTCCTGCCATGATGATGATGGACACAACCTCTGAAAGTGCAAGCTGGCCCCAATTAAATGTTGCCCTTAACAAGAGTTACCTTGGCAGCATACACCAGCTGATACGAGGCCCTCGACACATATACAGCAGAGGACCGCCAGGTCTGGCCTTAGTGAGAGAAAATGCACTTAACCCTCGGGAGACTTGAGGCCCCAGGGAGTGGGGAGGTCTGGTAGGGTTGGCGCATGGGGACATCCTCTTGGAGATGGGTGAGAAGGTACAGGATAGGAAAAGTCAGAGGATAGACTAGGAGGGGGATAATGACTGGACTGAAATAAAAAAGATTAAAGAATAAGAATAATAAAAATTAAATTTAAAAAAAAAAAAGAGTTGCCTCGGTCATGGTGTCTCTTCACAGCAAAGGAAACCCTAAGACAATAACGTGACATTCATTATTGACCTTCCGGTCAGCATACTTTGCTAAACCTGATCTGATGGTTAGTTTAATTCGTATGTGTCAACTTGGCTGGGTTACTGGGTGCCCAGATATTTAGTTGAACAATATTTCCAGTGTTTCCATGGGAATTTTGACTAAGGTTAACATTCAAATTGGTATCAAATTGCAATCCGTTGTGTGTTGGCCTCATCAAATCAGCTTAACACACACACACACACACACACACACACACACACACACCTCCCCTCTTTCATATCTGTCATCCTTACCACACAGTATACCCAGCTCCTAGCATAGTATATACATCACCAGGCAGGTGCTCAAATTCTTGTAGACCAAACATCTGACTGCATTCCTTAGTCATTAGCTTTGAAGAGCATCTAGTAGGTACTCTGCTGAAAGTAAACAGGACATTTCATCCACTTGGAAGGTCCCCAAGCTCACTAAAGCCAGCTGCTTGTAAACACTGATTGCTCAATGGTAGCACTGCTGACTAAAAGCAAGCAGACCATGAGCCTTTATCATTCAACACTTGTGCAATTAAAGACAATATTTATACAGCGTCTCTTACAAGAAAGTCATGGTCTAAGGCTCTGCAGGATTCCAAAGAAAGTGAGAGACAACCCCACCCCCAAACAAAGGTGGCAATGTCACAATCTAGGCTAGTAGCTATTTTTAGGTTACTAAAGATTACTTTTATAATGTACTCCTCCTGGGAAGCGTCGAAATACAGTGACGAGAAATAAGAGAGTCACGCATTGCAGGGTCCAAATCAGCTTTCGTATTTCCTTCCAGGTTCTAAGCGTTTTACTGAAGTCAACCCCAATCCTTCCCCTCCCCCCCCCCCCGCCTCCTGCATCCTGCAATAGCAACTCCATGAAAAGTGAAATAACAACAGAAAGTTTCTGTCCTCCTCCCCTACTCACTCCCCTCCCATTGTGCCCACTTAGCGCCAGGGCTGGCCATGTGGCTCAGCTGGCTGAGTACTTGCCAGGCATACACAGAGTCCTGAGTTTGAGTCCCAGCTCTGCACGAGTACCATAGTGGTGTGCGCCTATCATCCCAGCACTCAAGAGAAGGAGGCAGGAGGAGGATCGAGAGTTTAAACTTAACGGTCAGCTACCTAGAAGGTTTGAGGTCAACCTGGGATACTTAAGACCCTGTCTCAGAAAAGAGAAGCAAGAAAAAGCAAGGTTGGCTTCAGAATATTCAAAATTCTTACTCGTCTGCAACCAAGTATTCCCCATCGGAGTCAAGAAAATGAAGCTGGAAGGCAGTGGGGTTTGGGATCAGAACAGACATGGCTATGTCCACATTCGAGGCTCATCTCTCCATCCTGCCAGCTCTGCCCTGCTGTGACTTACCATAATCAGGATGCCATGAGGACTCCAAGAGACAAACCTCGGGGCAGTTCCTCCAGACGCTGGGTTAGGGGATGTGTCACTGTGGCTCTAATCTATGAGTCTTCTAGGTCTCTCAGATATTACCTGAAAATAACCACGGTGTTTGTCTAGTTGGTGATTTTTTTTTTTAAGATCCTTTAGGTTCTGCCTGACCTCTTTCCTTTCAAATCAGCTGAGCGGAGTCCATTGAGAAGCAGGCTGAAAAAGACAAAATTTTAAATTTTGTCTTTTGGGAGTGTTTTGTTGCTAGTTTGTTTTTGTTCTTGTTTGTGTTTTGTGTTTCTGTGAGTTTGGGTTTTTTGTTTTTTTTTTTTTTTTGAGAAAGGGTTTCTCTGTGTAGCCTTGGCTATCCTAGAACTCACTCTGTAGACCAGGCAGGCCTTAAACTCATAGAGTTCTTCCTGTTTCTGTCTCCTGAGTGCTGAGATTAAATGCATGCGGCATGCACCACCACTACCTGACTTTGTATGTTAATCTTGGCATGATTTCACAGGTCTCTATTCTCCTGCCATAATATGACTCAGACCCTAGTTCTTTTAAGCATTAACTGAGCTTTTAAATTCTAGTCTTCCGGGTTCCTCTTAAGGTTGAGACACAGAACCTAAAGTCACTTGATAACCACGGCCTTCCCCTACCAGTCACTTGACCAAACTGTGTCTGAGATTCCACTACAGAGAGGGCGCAGCTGGTGAGTCACAGAACCAGACATAGGGCAGGGCCCTAAACTCCATAGTGGTTCTGCAGGCAGACTGCAGGACTCAGGCTTCTGACTTTACATTTTCCTAGCTGGGTGGCCTTGTCTCCTCCTTCTCCTATAAAACAGGGCAATGATTAAGCCTACCTCTCGTGGCTATCCTCAGAATGAAATGAGTTAATGTGTGATTTTTTTTTAAAAGCCTTTAGCATTCAGATCCCAGTGCAAGGTAACAATAATAGCAATCTAAGTCTTAAAGAGTACAGAGAAGTGACCTATGTCAAAAAGAGCCACAGGGACCATTTATTGGGGTTGGTAGTCTGTTCACTTTGATTGATGTCTCCTTGTAGATATTTCACACAAGAGAGTTGGAACTGTAGCCTGGTTGGTAAAACACGCGCAAGAGAAACCCAGCACAGTATAAATCAGGCATGGTAGCACGCATCTGAAATTCCAGTACTCAGAGGCCGGTCAAGTTCAAGATCATCTTTGACTACACAGTGAGTCTGAGACTAGCCTGGACTACAAGAGACCCCAATTTTTTTAAAAGGTTTTAGAAAAGATATGTCTCACTTGTGACACTGTAAGGATCCATCATGATGGCACCTGAGAAGTAAACAGGAGGAATCCATCTTCCCCCTCTGCCTGCACCTACCCAGAAAGCTATCCTTCCCTCCTAGGCAGACCTCAGGCCACCCTAGAAGGCTCCATTGGCTGCGAGCTCCCACATCAACACGGCAGTAATGCAAAGGATGCAAGCCTTACATCTTCACACGAGACAGTCCCCAGAAAAGCACCCAGCAGAGTATCCAGCCAAGGCCGTAGGCAGCCAGTGAGTGCTATCTATTTAAAATGTCCTCTATTTTAAACGGAAGAGGAGGAAAGCCCTACGGTATCTGCTTTCTCCAAGCGGACTTACATTCCAACCCCAAAGGCCACACAAAAGCAGACTGGAATCTGTGGAAGAACAGAGAGATGCCATGAACTATCTGCAAAGAATTACAGTGCTGGGGGAAGAGATCACTGGACAGAAAATACAGGAGTCTCCTTCTCTCTTCTTCCCAAGAAGAAAAGCCAAAGAAGGAAGACCCTTAGTTGGGAAACGGCTGGGCAAACCTCAATGTGATGGTTACTTTTAAAACTGTCAATTTGCCACAGTCTCCATCACCTGGAGGAAGGACCTCCAAGAATGCCTGTGAAAGATTATCCACTGATGTGATGTGAGATGACCCGTCCACTGTGGGCAGCATTATTCTCTGGGTTTGGAGAGAGGGACTGAATGAAAAACTAGAAAGCTGCCGGCGTGCTAGCATGCATGTGTTACGCCATCTCTTCGGGTCTCCACGGTGAGCATAGGGTGACCAGTTCTCTCAAGCTCGGGCTGCTTGTGACCTCTCTGCCACAATGAACTGGAATTATAAGTCAAATACGCTTTCAAGTTCCTTTTGTGAGTCATTTGCCACTGCACCAGGGAAGAGCTAGGACGCCAATTAATATTTTTAACCTTTCTGAACAAATCCAAGACAGCTTTCGACTTCCCAACTTGCTCCTGCTAGGCAAACCACACGGCTAGGCTGCCTTCACTCGTGGCTTGTGTAGGCACGGTCAGCTCCCTCACAAAATCCCATTAGTTCTGTTACTGTGTGAACATGCTGTAGACCCAGAGGTCTTAATCACTACAGCATAACTTTCTCCTCCCCTTCCCCACACTGGCAAGGTCTAGTCCTAAAAAGACAGTGTAAGAGGAAACGGAAGCCAATTACAAAGAAGGAGAAAGAGAAAAACTAACTCTTGCATCCTTTGCTGTGGCTGGCCAAGGGCACACTGAGTGAATCGGTCACCTCAAAGAGCTAGGAAGCCAGGGAAATAGTTCAAGGACAGAATCAGCAGACATTCTAGCAAAACCTTTACGGAGTGCTGGGGGTAAAATGCGTGCTTCCTGTTTACCAGGACGGGTATTCACAAAAAGTCTAGAGGAGTAAAACCCAGGCCTAAACCGATGGTTATGCAAATTGTATAAACAAATCTATGCAAAGAGTGGGAAGCTTTCTGATCTAGTTTCCTCCTCACCTGTCTCACTGCCTTCAGCAGACAGAGTGAAAGAGAAACCCCAACAGCTTGGAAGAATCACAAATCCACTCTCTCAGTTTGATCAAAAGGAACATCCCGGTCCATCCGGCCCCTCAAGTCACTCTTATGGGTTGAGGGAGTTCATGGCAGATTTCTGTCCTTGCCAAGGGTCTCTAAAATTAAGCTATCACCGTGATCTTTCTAGACTAGACAGGCATAAGGAAGGGGACACCAAGGTCGCAAAGGGTGCTCCTGTCCTAAATCTGACAAGGAGACAAGGGGTAGGGAAGAGAGGGGCACAAGAAGACATTAAGCTCTGCAATGCGAAAGGCGTCCCGGCCGGGCTCGCCGCGGCCCCTGCCGGCAGGTCTAGCTCCTTCCAGGCACTTCCTGAGGTCTGATTGGAGCCACCAGCGAGGATGCAAGAAATTAGAGTTCCTGACCCTGCGGACCCACCTCGCGCCACTACTGCAGATTCAAATGAGACTCTGGGGACCGGTCCACGTGGGCCCAGTGAGTCCCAAGCCGCCCCACCTAAGGCGCGCTGACTGTTCCCGAGCCCAGCGCCGCACCAAGAGAAGGGCCCTGGGTACGCTCTTGCCTGCAACTGTCGCGGGGCGCCTTGCAACACTGCAGGGCAGAGGGGAGGGGGAGAAATGGCAGAGAAGGCGGAGCAGGCGGCCCGGGGAAACACTAACATTTGCCAGGAAAGCGCCTCCTCCCGAGAAAGGAAAGGAAGGGCTTCCCGGCTTAGGAAACGCCCCGGGGATGCCCCCCACGCGAGGTGCCGCCTTTCCTTGGCTCCATGCTCCAGTCTCCAGTCGGTCCTCCACTTAACCTCTTACCCCCAAGCTCCCCTTCCCCGGGCGTCCAAAGAGACCCACGCTCGGTTTGGGCAGTCCGCAGCTCGTGCAACAGGCAGAGCCCGAGCTCCAGCGACGGCAGGCTCCGGCTCCGGCTCCGGGACTGGAGGATGAGGAGGAAGCCAGGCACCCGGCAGGATACAAAGTCCCTAAGCAGATTTTGCACCCACGACCTGAGAGCCACTGGAGACTGGAAGCGCAAAAGGTGGGGGAAGGTACAATAAAGTTGAGGGGTCGCATGGTGAAGTGTCACGGGCGCGCGGGGAGGTGGGGACCCGATCAGGTACCTGCAGGAGTCGTGAGTCCTGGCGCGTCTGGCTGGCTGGGTTCTGCGACGCCGCCTGCCCGCGCTGCAGGGATCCGGCCTCTCCGCGCGGCCCCGCGCCCGCCGCCGCAGCGGCAGGAGAGCGGGCTAGCCCGCACGGGTCGCCGAGTCCGCGGATCCCGCCCGGCTGGAGCTGGGTGCCTGGAGAGGCGGGCGGGACCGGGCGGGGCCAGTCTCTCAGTCAACGCCCTGCTGCTCTCCGCTCCTCCCGCCGCCTGGCGTCCAGCTCTCCGCCAGGGTTTCCCCCCAACCCAGGGCGCGGCGCTCGCGCACCGACCGCGGCAAACTGAGGGGGTCCCACGGCGAACCCCACGCACGGATGCTTGGACCCAGACACAGCAGTGCGGGACTTGCATCCGGGCCCAGGCCCAAGTGCAGAGTCACCTCCTCAGGAGTGTCCCGCCCTGCCCCAGAGGGATATCAAGGTCACATCCCACGCCTCCCACCCTGCGCACTCCAGGGAGAGAGAACCGCAGTCCAGAAGAAGAAAAATAACCTCTCCCGTGGCCTAAGCAAAATGCCTCTCGAAAGTCGTGTCCAAAGCAACACTTCGCAAAATTGCCAGGGTTTTCTCGAGCTGTCACGAGGCCCCAACTTGTTTTACAACAAAGTGCAAAGGAGGAAACGACCCTGATTCTGCCACTGTTTGCCACCGCCCGCTCCTGAAGACTCACACACAGTGAGGAACAAGATGGTTTGTTCCTTTCCTCGACTTACCAAGTCTGAAGAGATGGTTGGACTTATGCACCAAGCATATGGAGAAAGGAAAAAGGAACTGAGTGGAAAGGGGGAAATGGGAGAGGGAGTCACGGGGAGATGGCTCCAGCTAGGGTTGAATTAACAACCAAGGACCAATGCAAGGGCAGCGTGTGGTCCAGAATTCACTCACGCCTGGCCTCCCCGCAGTGGCACTGAGCGAAAACACAACCAACAGCCCGGAAGAGAAATGGGACGCGTGGGGGCCCACCCCCGCGCTCCCCCTCCCGCCCCCAAACTGCAGATTTTTAAGTTGTGCAGGCATGCAAGCATTCCTCAAAGCCAGCTGCTCGGAGTTGTAGGCGCCCAGTGTTCTCAGGGTTCCCACCAGACACTACAAGCTCTGCTGGCTGCCCCCAGCCCAGCGTCCCTAACCCAGACTTGGTGGCAATCACCTCAGACATGCATCTAGCAAAACTAGGCACCTTTATAAAGGTGACAAGAGGGATCTATACAAGAAGAAGGATGTTTTTCTGGCCTCCTGGAAGCACCCTCCGGTGTCTGTGGGGTCCATAACCATTCCTTCTCCATCAAAACCCACACTGAGTCAGAGTTGGTAAAGAGCACCAGGTTTCAAAGAGATGAAGCCTGAATCTTATTTATTTTTATTACATTTTATTTTTCTGTATGTATATGTGTGGGTACATCCGCGCGCGTGGGCATGTGGAAAAGGGGCTCAGAGGACAACATTCAGGGATTGGTCCCCTGTTCCCATCATGCAGGTCCTGTGGATTAAACTCAGAAGGTCAGGCTTGGTGCACAAGTGTTTTTATGCACTGATCCATTTCACTAGCCCTTGAAACCTATATCTTCAAAAGAGGTCTGCCCCAGAAGAGAGAGTCCCCAGCAGTAGGCA
Source organism: Apodemus agrarius (assembly GCA_964023405.1). NCBI lineage: Eukaryota > Metazoa > Chordata > Mammalia > Rodentia > Muridae > Apodemus > Apodemus agrarius. Next base: position 107,331,437 of record OZ030011.1, on the reverse strand, counting down.
GAAGACCCCGAAGACCCTGGCTCAAAGTGAGGGTGCAGGCCACTGTAGAGCCTATTTGGACCTTCCATCTCTTAGGTCTTCGTTATTTAGTCCCCTCAGGCCTGCCCCACTCACGTCACAGAAGACCCAAGGCAGATGTCTACTCTGGTGTTTGCAGGAGTCTGCGGAAGGTAACTTTCGTACGCAATTCATCATTTTTAACCTAAGATCTAAATTATTCTAAGCGTTTACATTTTATCAGCGTCACAGGATCCATGCTCCTGGGTCTCCCCAGCAGTTAGGCAGCTACTTGAGCATTTCAAAAGCACCAAGTTTATCCCACGAGTCCAGTCTCCTTTGCCTCAGAAGGACAAGGACAAAAGGCCTGCGTCTGTGGCCTGAAGAAGGTATTTGCAGTGTAGAGAGAGCAGTGGGTCCTTCTCTCCCTCTCGTGAGGGTGAGGTCCAGGTGACACAGGTGACTAGAAGGGGAGGGGAGGTGCAATCCTGGGCTGTCAGGAACGGTTCCCTCAGGAGTCAGGCACAGAAAGGAGAGCCCGCACGCTATAGCAGGGTGTGTAGAGGGCCACCAGTCTGAGTTGGTGGGCCATTTGCACACATCCTTCAGAATCCTGCCTTCAGTTCTGGCGTGTCGCCTATAAGTGAAATTCCTTCCTCACCTGGTGACCAAGCAACGTACATGAAACAGCAAACGGGAAAGCACATTTGCTCCTGAAACTTTAGTCTTCTCTCTCCTCCCCACCCCCACCTCTCCGCACACACCATGACCTCACACCATCACGCTCCTCCTCCACCTACCCAGACCTGTCCTCCATTTTTCTTTTTTCATTCTCAAAGTCCAAATGACGAGAGAACCAGCTCAACCCCGGAGGCGGCAGCAGTACTGGTTCATCTCTGTTTTGTCTCTTAAATGGGGACAGGCCTGCAGGCGAGAATGAAGACGTTCTCACTTCAGGCTGCAGGAGAGGGCTGAGTGTGCACTGGTCACAACGCTCAACATTTGCCGAGTTGGTACCTCACCCATCTCTACTCTTTACCCTGCAATGTGAATGTCACTATAGCCGAGTAAGTGCACAAAACACCTCCCCCTAAACCACCAGGCTATTCAGGACTGCCTGCATCACAGGGACTCTATTCCCAGTCACCTGGTCCTTCTTTGTGGCACAGATGGTTAGTTGGACTCTATTAACAATTAAGATACTCTGGGAAGTTCCTTCTTCCCTCGAGAGTTAGGAATCTCCTCTCCACCCCCACCTGAGCACCCTGTGCTCCCCCACTGCACAGCCCCCAGCGCGCTGGCTTTTAACTGTTTATCTTCCACTAGTTAAGGGACTGACTCCCTGACAGCCACATTTCAGGGCCCTTCTACGGGCGGGCTCTCCGCGTTTATGCAGTGAGTGACTGAAGACTGTCACGGAGCCCACAGGTTCCATCTGCTCCTCGTGGGCACTTAAGTCTTTTGTTTCTATGCTGCCTTTTGCCAGGTAGAAAGAAGCCATGAGCCATCAAATTCTCATTTTGCTTGGTTGCTGGGAAGCTCAGAACTAAATTTATATAAATCAAATTTAGCTCTTAATTAGCTGAAGTGCTTTTGTTCCAGATTATTTCAATGATGATCATGAAACTATGGTACATTTACCTATTGCCTTATGGTGTAGTGGTTGTTGTTGTTGTTGTTGCTGCTGCTGCTGCTGTTTCACTAAACATACCTTAAAGTTTTATGTCCTTTAAGGTCCAGAGACTTGAATTCCAATTCTCCTCTGCCTCTGACAAGCTCAGCGGTATTTCTTCCCTGGCTAGCTTTGGCTTTGGACCATATGATATTCATGGTCTTTGCCAGCTCTAAAAGCTTTATACTTCTATAGATAAAAGGAGACAGTTTATAAATTATTAATGAAGGAATCCTGTGACAGAGCATGGCTCAAGTCTCTAGGCACAAAGGAAACACATCCTTCAGGTACCTGGAGACACCCTTCGGGGCCCAGGGAGGCAGCCAAGGTGAGTCCTTCAGGGCAGTGCCCAGGCAGAAGGCCTGGGTTAAGTAGACTGCATTCCTTGGTGGGTATTATTTTTCCCAGTCAGCCAATCAAAGAGCTTGACAAGCTAGGCCATGAAAATCCCCTAAGGGGGTGGCCCTTCAGTAGCTGCTCTTTGACTTCTCGCCACCTCTCCAGCTTTTCACATCTTTCTGTCTGCTTTACTCAGCCCCTCCCCTCGTCAGCCTTCCGACTCTGCTTCCTTCTTGGCCTTGTCTGCATCCTGTTCCTTAATGCTTCCCCCCCCCCCACAGTTAAATAAAAAATGACAGCAAGAGCATACTTTACCTGCATAGTAAAGCTCAGAGTCGCTCCTCAAAAATGGCTTCCTCAGCCAGGCGGTGGTAGCACACGCCTTTAATCCCAGCACTTGGGAGGCAGAGGCAGGAGGATTTCTGAGTTCGAGGCCAGCCTGGTCTACAGAGCCAAGTTCCAGGACAGCCAGGGCTACACAGAGAAACCCTGTCTCGAAAAAACCACATACACACACACACACACACACACACACACAAATGGCTTCCTCTCTCACTGCTATGGTGTAGATGTGACCTGTAGATGCGAACCCCCACAGTGTTGTGTGATGAATATTGGATCCCAAAACCTGCTGGGAGCTAATGTATCTTACAGGATGGTTCGAAATCTTGGGGTAGGAGGGTGTCCCTGGTCCCTCTCTCTTTCTCTCTGTTTCCTGCTCCTGTGCACACTCCCACCACATGTCCTTCCTCCTTATCACAAACCCAGAAACAATGTGGCCCAGAATGGTGAGATGTGAGCTAAAATAATCTGTCCCCTTTGACTTATTTGTGCCAAGCCCACACACACACACACACACACACACATACACACACACACACACACACTGAAATTACAGAAGTAACAACTTCTCTGAGATTAGTACTAAGAAGAAGGTCATGGCTATGAGTAACCCTGACCATATGGTTCTTAGGACTCTGTAAATGGTTTGGAGAGGGGAGAATTTGGAAGAATTTAGAGATAGGGGCTTAAAACTGTTCAAGACCATTGCAAAAGCAGCTTAATGTGACATTTTGTGGAGATGTGAAAGTAGTAGAAATATGAATAAAATAGTAAAATGTGAGTTGAAAGACCAGGCTCATGTGTAGCTGCTTTTGTAAACAAAATGTCACCGTGATCGGGTCATAGAAGTACCCAACAGGTTAGGGGAGCAAATAATGTATGGCAGGGTTAGAGTCTCCCCAGGGAATCCACTGAAAGGACAATGGATAAAGGATGAAGAATAAGACAGGCACCTGCAAGAGGGATACCAGGATGCTGAAGACACCAAGCACACGGAACAACACGGTCAGGAGCAGTAAGCAGAGTCAGCTCAGGAAACCATGGGCCATAGGCATCTAGGCCACAGAGGTGGGGTTTTCCAAGAGTGCTCAGGAGCTCACACCATGACTCCACATACCCTGGATGCTGGACATGGAGCTGCGGGATTCAGTGATTGCCACGCTGGCTTTCAGCCTTACCTTGACTTGATCCTTTGTTGGTATTTTCTTATTCCTTCACGTTGAAATGAGTATGTTTACTCTGTGCTTGTGTATCTTAGACTCAAACTTTCCTCTCTCACTTTACAAAGAATCACAGCTAAAGGTTTTCCTTGGGTCTTAGAAAAGTCTTTAGACTTGGACTTTTGAATAATACCGCAACTCTTTAAGACCTTGGGGACTCTAGGAGGTGAACTCAATACATTTTGCATTACGAAGAGCAGTAATCCTTTGGGGGCCAGTAGTGGAGTGTTACAGCCTGAATGTGCAATGTCTCCTGGGGACCATGTTTTTAACACTAGGTCTCCAGCTTATGGTGCTATTTTAAGAAGTGATTAAAACATCAAAGATGGTTCCTAGACAGATAAAGTAAGTCACTGTGGGCATTGAATTGAAGGTTGCATGTGGTCCCCCGTACCTTCTTTACTCTAGGTGTCCTTTTCTCTCTTGAGATGAACAACCTGATCCTTTACAGACTCCAGACACCAGGATATTCAGCCTCACTATAGCTTCAGAATCAAAGAAGCCAAAGGCTGTGGAGTGAAACCTTTGAAACTGTGAGCTAAGATAAATCATCCCAGGGCAGGATAAATGACTCGGCAATAAGAACATTTACAGATCTTGCAGAGAACCCAGGGTTTTTTTTTTCCTTTTGTTTGTTTTTATTTTATATTTTCCCAGCACCTTGGTCAGGTGAGGCACAACTGTCTATAACTCCAGTTCCATTCGATTCAACACCCTCTAGCTGCAAGGACACTTGCACCTGTGTGATCCACACAATTCATGCAGGCACAAGCACACGCACATAAATAAACATTTAAAATTTTAAAGATCAACCTTTCCCTTCTCTGTTGTTTATGTCGGTATTCTGTCCCATGCATGAGAAAAGTGATTTATATCCTCATGGGACAAAGGTAGCTGTTTTCCCTAGTCCTCCCCATTATACTTCATGCAAAACTCATTAAAGTTACTCTCCGGTACTACTGTGCATGTTACATTTGAACTGAGTCTCTTGTGTTGATTTGTGAGTGCCTTGGGGGCAAGAGCTATGTGATACCATTAATGTCAGTGCCTTCAGAATCTATTACAGAGGTTCAAAGGACTAAGAATAAAGCTGATGATGGATGATGGATAAATAGATGGATGTTTCTGAGACCGTACAGAAAGGTTCATAAAACTGCATATATGTTACAGTTGCTAGCTTTGTGCTTTTGTGGGACTCCTAAAATGGAATTGGGGTGTCTCTGACTCTTCTGCCTGCTCTTGGACCCCTTTTGCTCCTGCCACGTTGCCTCACGCAGACTTGATATGAGGGTTTGTTTGTGCCTAATCATGCTGTTGCCATGTTCAGTTGATATCTCTGGGCTATCTGCTCATTTCTGAAGGGAAATAAAGGAGGAGTAGATCTTAGGGAAGGGGTGTGGGGGTATTGAGAGGAAGGAGCGAGGGATAACTGTGGTCAGGATGTCTCATATGAGAGAATTAAAATATGTAGGAAGTTAAGCCGGGAGCATCAAAGACCATCAGTGTATTCATAATTTTCCTCCAGGGGGAGTTCTGTACCTGTAAGAGTTTTTCTTTTGTGGGTCGGAGCTTGGGGTCTACCTCCAATTTGCAACTAGAAGAGTAAAGGGTATGTCTAGGGCAGAAGCTGCTGAATGCATTCAATGCAGTTTTCAGCTTTCTGGGTAGTAGTATCTACAGTCATTGCCTAAGTGACTGACTCTTCCCTTTTGTCTGGAAAGACTCCAGTTTTAAACTGAAAGTCCAGCATCCCAGGAACACCATCAGTGCAGGGCAAACCGGGACATTTGCCCATCCTCTTGGCATATTCCTGTGGAAGATAAAATTTTCATATCCTGGCATTCCATGAGCTGCAGGAAAGCATATAACTGAAGGCTTCACAGTGGGGCATCAGTGGAAGTGGTGCATTCAGTTTCTTGAATGTATCCTCAAAGGAAGTGGGGAGAGTACCTCCTCCTTTTCTGCCTTTAGGCTCTTTGAAATGCAGAAAAGACAGCTGGACACGGACTTGATATCTAGACACGCACGAAAAAGCCATGTAATAAGGAAGGCAGAGCAAGGTCACAGGCAGGAACTGGGCCATCTGAGCCCTGAACTTCCTTCACTTTCTCAAGAGAAATACAGTTATATCTTATTTAAACTATTTCTGTTTGAAGTTTTATGCAGCTTAAGACTGCCATGGGCTCCTCTATGTACACGTGTTCATGTGTGTGCATGTGCATGTAAGCACACATTTACGTGAAAGTCAGAGGTCAACATCAGGTGTCTTCCTATATTGCTCTGCCTCATTTTTTGAAACAGATTCTATCACTGAGCCTGAAGCTCACTGATTAGCAAGACTAACTGGCCTATAAGACGCAGGGATCCTCCTGTCTCTACATTGTGATATATGAATGCTGGCATTTAAATTCAAGGTCCTCATGCCTACATGACAAGCACTTTCCATACTGAGTCATATCCTCACCCCCTGAAAATAAATACACTTTTTTAATCTAAGTGGCAACCTGTCCTTCATCTGACTCTTCTTTTAGGTTCCATTCAACATTGTGAGATGCTTTAATTCCATCCCTAGAGCTCTGTGTGTGATTGCTCAATTCCTTATTACAATGTGCATCTTCCACATCTATTTCCTAGTGATGAATATAGAAAAATCCTTAAACTCTCCACCACAAGCAACCCTAGAAGAGCCTTGGACCCATGACCTTGTAGACCTGTAGAGAATTTGAGGGAAATATATATCCCTCAAGATCAGTGCCCATTGGGTAAGAATGTGGTTGATGTGGACACTATACCACCTCTACATTGATTTATCGATAGCCATGTCCTTTTTCCTCCCAAGGGTCCTCCAGAATCTCCTACCATGTAGAAACCATGAGGCAAATATCTACACCAGCTAACAGTGAAGGTCCCCTACTTAATATCTTAATTTTCAAGATAGATGCACTATTAGTGTGATCCTCTTGACCTTTAGTTTAAAATACAACAGCTCAAAGTCAAAAGTTCCCTGAAGAGTTCAGTCACCTGTCTTATATTTCAGAAAGTGTCGTAAATCTAGAGCCCCCCTGGAATTTCTGTCTATATCATTAAGTTGTATCCTGCTCCATCCTATCCTGCTATGGGAGCCAGTAGGTTGATGGTACTTGTCTTAGGATTTCTATTCCTGCACAAACATCATGACCAAGAAGCAAGTTGGGGAGGAAAGGGTTTATTCAGCTTACACTTCCACACAGCTGTTCATCACCAAAGAAAGTCAGGACTGGAACTCAAGCAGGTCAGAAGCAGGAGCTGATGCAGAGGCCATGGAGGGATGTTCCTTACTGGCTTGCTTTCCCTGGCTTGTTCAGTCTGCTCTCTTATAGAACCCAAGAATACCAGTCAGAGATGGCACCACCCACAGGGGGCCCTCCCTCACTTGATCACTAATTGGGAAAATGCCCCACAGCTGGATCTCATAGAGGCACTTCCCCAACTGAAGCTCCTTTTCCTATGATAACTCCAGCCTGTGTCAAGTTGACACACAAAACTAGCCAGTACAATTGACCCCTTGTCAACTTGACACACCAACGTATCACTATTAAGCCTCAACCCTTACTTTCTTATTCATCCCCAAGATCTCAATAACGTAAAAAGTCCCACAGTCTTTACATATTAAAAGTTCAATCCTTTAAAATGTCCAATATCTTAAAATTCAAAGTATTTTAAAAATTCAAGTCTTTTAACTGTGGGCTCCACTAAAATACCTTCTTTCAAGAGGGAAAAATATCAGGGCAGAGTCACAATCAAAAGCAAAACTCAAACTCCAATGGTTCAATGTCTGGGATCCAACTCACGATCTTCTGGGCTCCTCCAAGGGCTTGGGTCACTTCTCCAGCTCTGCCCTTTGTAGCACACACCTTGCCTTCTAGGCTCCAGCTGCCTGTACTCCACTGCTGCTGCTGTCCTTGGTGGTCATGGCATAGTACTGGCATCTCCAAGCCTCAAATCTTTTGCATGACCCCTTCAGTCTTGGGTTGTCAATTACAACTGAGGGTACACTTTCACTAATGGCCTTCCATGGCCTCTCACTGTACCAAGCCTCAGCTGTTCTTCATGATGCCTTCATGCCTTCAAAAGGAGTACCACCTGGGTGACTCTTACACAGTACCAAGTCCTGCTACAGCACGAGGCACAACCTTGGCTATCTGGAACACACCCTCTGTGCTCTCAGAAAACACTTTCCAGAAGATTTCACCTCAGTTATGCTGGTTTCTTCTTAATCACCGCTAATTTCTTAGCTCCAGCTAACCAGCATCAATAGTCCCAGAAACACAAAGGTTGACTTTAATGGTTTTGGTATCTTGTTACTCACAGCTGATTTTTCAGCTCCAGCTAACCAAAACCACAGAGTCTTCATGGCCCTGATAAAAGTCTTTAATCTTCCCTCTGAAATTTCACGAGCCAGGCCTCCATCTTCTGCACTGTTCTCAACATAATCTTCCAAGCTCCTCCACAACATCTCACAGAGGTCTCATCACTGAATGGACCATCTAGCCCAAAGTTCCAAAGTCCTTCCACAGTCCTCCCCAAAACATGGTCAGGTTGTCACAGGAATACCCCACTACGCTGGTACCAATTTGTCTTAAGGTTTCTATTTCTGCACAAACATCATGACCAAGAAGCAAGTTGGGGAGGAAAGGGTTTATTGAGCTTACACTTCCACACAGCTGTTCATCACCAAAGGAAGTCAGGACTGGAACTCAAGCAGGTCAGGAAGCAGGAGCTGATGCAGAGGCCATGGAGGGATGTTCCTTACTGGCTTGCTTCCCCTGGCTTGTTCAGCCTGCTCTCTTATAGAACCCAAGAATACCAGTCAGAGATGGCACCACCCACAGGGGGCCCTCCCTCACTTGATCACTAATTGAGAAAATGCCCCACAGCTGGATCTCATAGAGGCACTTCCCCAACTGAAGCTCCTTTTCCTATGATAACTCCAGCCTGTGTCAAGTTGACACACAAAACTAGCCAGTACAGTACTCTTCTGATGGTAGTCAGGACAAGAGACAGGTATCATGACAGGTGAAGAGCTCTGAGATAAGCACCTTGAGGTTCAAGTTATGTGGTGGTTTGAAAACTTACAGACTCATGTGTATGAATGGATAACCTATAGGTGGCACTATTAGGAGATGTGGCCCTGTTGGGGTTGGTGTTACCTTTTAGGAGGAAGTGTGCCAATGTGGGTGGGCTTTGAGGTCTCAGATGTTCAAGGTAGGGCTAGTGTGGCAGTCTCCTGTGGATCTGCTTCCTGTCGATCAGCACATAGTACTCTCAGCTCCTTCTCCAGCACCATGTCTGCTTGCAAGTTGCCCTGTTTCTCACCACAATGATAATGGACTAAATCTCTCAAACAGCCCCAACTAAATGTTTTCCTTTATAAGAGTTGTTGTAACCCCATGAGAAGATGAACGGTGTCAACTAATCTGGACCCCCTCAGAGCTCCCAAAGTCTAAGCCACCAACCAAAGAGCATACATAGGCTGGACCTAGGCCTCTCCACAAATATGTAGCAGATGTGCAGCTTGGTCTTCATATGGGTCCCAACAACTAGACTGTGGCCTATCCCAAAAGCTGTTGCCCATCTGTGGGGGTATGTTTTTCTAGCTGGACTGCCTTGTCTGGCCTCAATGGGAGAGGATATGCCTAGCCCTGCAGAGACTTGATGTGCCAAGGTGGGGGGATGCCCAGGAGGCCCCAATCCCCTCAGAGGAGAAGGGGAGGGGGAAGAATTATGGGAGAGGGTGGCCAGGAGGGGGCCAGTGAGTGGGATGTAAAGTGAATAAACAAAACAAATTACATTAAATTAAATTTTAAACAAATGAGACTCTAAGAAGGTGCGGTGCAGAGAAATTTAGACCCATAAAATGTCTTTTGTTGTCAAACTCCACATCACACCGGTGTAGCCTTAGCACCTCCATTGTCTCATTTCTTCTGATGTAAAAGGAAGGTGATGGCATTATACTATAACATCTGAAATCTATACACTGCATTGACATCTTTGAGCCCCACAGGGACCCAGAGACTTAACTGTAGGTCCTTCACCTTATAAATGCCTTCCAGCTAATGGGAAAGGCAGTCCTCCTGGCTAGTTTTCCTGCCAGCTGGGACAACTGCGTTTCACTTTGTCCTAAACCTAATAGGTGTCCCCTCCCTGATGGACAACAGAGCTACTCAACCAGTAAGTACATCACATCTTCCCCAAAGCCAATAGAAAGTAGCCTACTTCTGATCACTATGATGCCTGCTTCCCAAGTCCCTGAGGGCCCAGGTTTCTCCTGAGTGCCACCCTGTGCAGACCTGTGCAATATGTAACCTCCTCCTCCCTGGGACTGCCACAAGTAAATGACTAACTAGCTGCCATCAGTATCATATGTCAGAAGCCCAGGGTTCTGTGCTCCTGTATCTCATACTATTAAGGCAGAGGAGTCTTAACTGGTAGAGCGGGTGGGAATCAATCAGAGCACATACTGTGGCAGTTGGTCTTGGTTGTCAACTTGATGGAACAGAGATGTTTAGAACTGCTGAAGTGGACCGGCAGGTATCTGTCAGGTGTTTCCAAATTGGATTAGCATGGGAGCCGGGAAACGGCAGAAAAGGAAAGTAGACATCACCCTCCGATGGGTTGGGGGCCCAGATGGAAGAAAGTTGGAGGAAGAAGCTGACATGTGCAGGGCAACCACCATTTACTTCCTAAAAGTGTGTAGATAACTACTGCTGCCATCCCCCTCAGACATCCCACGCTCAGGCCGCAGCCTCGCCAGCCTTTCAATGGCAAAGGGAGTACCAGAGCCCAGAGAACATCTGTCTTCACCACTAGGTTGGGACTTTGGAGGTGAGCAGCTCCTTGGATTGGAGCATCTCCCACGTTCTCTGCCTCTCTGGCAGCTGGATGGCTACGTTTGGCTACCCAGCCCGGTGTGGTATAACAGTCTGTTCCTCTTGAGATCTCTCATAAAGGTACGTACCTCAAATGTATTGTAAAGCTAAAGGGGTTGATATCGATGAAGATCTAAGCTCATGCAAACCAAGGCAGGATGTGGGTGTTAGCCAGAGGGTGACGGTACACCGGACTCTAGCTGGCAATCTACCAGGAACTTTCTTAAGTGGGGGAGGGGAAGACCCACTTCCAGAATTGTTGCCCACCTATTAATATCAGCACTCAGAAAGTAGAGACGAGGCGGGAAGATCAGAAATTCAAGGTCATCCTTGGCTACATAGTGAGCTTGAGGCCAGTCTGGAAGAGATAAGACGCCACCTAAAACAAACAAAAGAGCTAAATACCTTTCTATTTTCCGTGCCATGTAAGAAATGGATTTCTCCCCTTTTTTGGCACAATGAGAAAATGCTCTTGTTCATAACTGAAATGGTAACTACTCAGACAAACTACCTTACTCCGTTCCCAGAACCTGAAACATATCTGTATTAAAATAATGGCTGCTTTCCACCCCCACAGTCTGCATGACCTGAAGAAGATGCTGGGCCTCTGAAAGTCCTGGCAGCTTTGGAAGATAATTGGTCAGGGGCTCCTTGGTGATGAGCTGACACCTTTCCGTTCTAGTATTCATCTCCGCCGTAAGTCCCCTCATGTCTCTGCTTCCCTTGACTTACAGAATGTGGGTTTGGAATTACTGACATACGAGATACTAAGCCGGAAATGGGAGCTCAAAACTCAGAAAGGAGAGCCTGGTGACAGATTCCTTCCCACAAAGAGCTCAGGATTCAAAAAGCTGATCTCACACGCCACCTCTCTGAGCCAGAGATCCCAGGAGGCCTTCAGGGCTACAGTGTTGAGAGATAAGGGCACCGTGTAATGACAGGGACTGCACATGACATTAGAATTCTATTTTCAGCTGTAAAAAGCAGATGCAGCCACACTGGCTGCGGTAGATGTTAGAAAACATAATGTGTTTCGTTGAACATGGGATTAGCCATAAATACCTGCAAGCAGTGTGGTCACATCATAAATGCATGCAACCAGTGTGGTCACATCTGCTTCTACGGTCAGATGTAATCTTTCATGCTTTCTGATGCTTCCAAGGAGCCTCTTTTAAGAGGAAAGGTATAGTCTTTCCTCCAAGTACCGGCATAGAATGCGGTGAGTCAGTTAGCATTCTAGCAGCTGTCGGGGTCCATGAGAGCAAAGGGAATGTGAGGATAACACGGTCTGACCTAGAGGAACCTGGGAACTTCCCCCATCACAAGGCTAAGGCTATTAATTATGTCAATTATTACATCAACGCTGCATGCTTCTTTAAATAGGGAGCAAACTGCTGATGTACATGAGACTCTCAGAGCCTTTCCCTCTCCCCCTCTCCCTCTCCCCCTCCCTTTGTCCCTCTGTTCCTCTCCCTCTCTCCCTCTCCCTCTCTCCGTCCCTCTCTCCCTCTCCCTCTCCCCCTCTCCCTCTTACCCTCTTCTTCCCTTCCCCCTTCTTTCTCTCCCTCCCCCTCTCCCCCTCTCCCTCTTTTCTCTCTGTTTGTGAGTACCCATGTTCATGAGCATAAATATCATTGATCCCAACCTCAACTAATACAGGCGATATCAAACATTAGCATTACAAATAACCACTATTTTAGGTTCTAACGATAAGGAATTTTAAGGGAAAGATACTTTTGAGAGTTTTTTCACATATGTTTCATATATGTTTTCAAATATTCATAATTATTTTCAATTATGTGTCTGTGTGTGCATCCATGTGTGGCCATAAGCACATGACTACAGTTGCCTGCAGAGGTCAAAAGAGGCTTTGGATCCCCTGAACCTAAAGTTACAGGCTCTCGTGGGCCCCCCAGCATGACTGTTGGGAACATGGAAACTGAACTAGAGTCCTCCCTGCCAGGACCAGAGTACAGTTGTAACTGCTGAGTCAGCTTTCCAACCCCAAAATGTCTCGTGCTGTGGTGATGGAGAGCAATGAAGGTGTTCCCAAACTGCCTGTGGTGGCTCCAAATCAACAAATAAGTTCAGGTCATACTATGGCAGAAATCTGGAAAATTCTACCCTTTCCTGAAATAGCAGACAAACTTCTAGAACAGCAAATCAGCCACATGGGACTTAGGGCCGTGTACACAGCCTTCTTGATACCTATGGTATGTGCTCTTCAACTTAGAATGGGTTGCAGTTCAGATAAAGACATCACACATTGAAAATATGATAAGTCAAAACTGCATTTGCGAGCCAGTGAGATGGTCCCATAAGGAAAATCACTCACTGCACATTCCTAATGACCTGAGTCTAACCCTAGAACCCATGTGACAGGGGAAGGGGCGAGCCAGCTCCAAGGTTGTTGTCTGATCTCCACACATGTGCGTGGGATGCATCCACCTGAGCATATGATGAGGATCATAAATAATAATTTTTAGTTGGGTAGTTGGTTCTTTGAGACACCATTTCTCTGTGTAGCCCTGGCTGTCCTGAAACTTACTCTGTAGACCAGCTGGCCTCAAATTCACAGAAGTCTCCCGGCCTCTGCCTCCTGAGTGCTGGGATTAAAAGCATGCATCACCATGCCCGGCAATAACCCACTGTATGTCAATGTTTCACCTTGCTTCACTTAAGCATACTCAGAACATTTATACTTGCCTACAGTTGGGCAAAACCACCACACATATAGCCTAAGTTATAGCATTGAATAGCTCTTGTAACTGATAGACTACACAGTAGAAGTGGATAAAACAGGTTCATGTAAATACACCCTACATCATCATAAAGTAAAAAAGAAGTCATAAGTTGAGTGTTCTTAGGTAGGTACACATACACTTAGACATACACACACACACACTCACTCACACACACACACATACATACACATGTACATACACTGCCACATCCTCGTGTCCATACTGAGAAGAAAGCTCTGGTAGATTTCCCACAATGACAAAGACCCCAGATTTTTCTTTTCTCCAAATACTCGGCTCTGCTGAGTTCTTATTTTCAATAATAACTTGCATGTAAGTCTGTAGTCATTAAAAGCAAGAGCAAGAGAGCTTTGTAGTTCATTTTGACTATAGAGGTGGATGTATAGAGATGAACTCACAGCATGAATACAGCATGAAAAGCAGGAAGAAGATGGCGCCCCAGCTCCCCAAAACACATAGGACTTCTAAAGTCAAAGGAAGAATCCTTGGAGGATTTGAACTTCATGAGCTCTCATCTTTTTTTTTTTTAATTCTTTATTTATTTATTTATTTATTTACTTACTTACTTAGTTACTTACTTACACTCCATATTTTATTCCCCACCCCACCCATCTTGTCCACCCTCCGACTGTTCCACATCCCATACCTCCTCCCTTCTGTCTCCAAGAGTATGTCCCCACTCCCCACCCCATCAGACCTCTAAACTCTCTGGGGCCTCCATTCTCTTAAGGGTTGGGTGCATCTTCTCTGACTGAACCCAGACCCAGCAGTCCTCTGCTGTTTGTGTGTTGAAGGCCTCATATCAGCTGGTGAGGCCTCATCTTTACAGTGAATACTTTCATAAGAATAAATTAAGCTCCTACCCGAGTCTGTGTTCTCACCCAGTCTCCTCCTTCAGATAGCTCATAGGTGGGTTTGGTTACTACTTCCGTATCTTGACACCTCCTTGGACCCAGCATACAAATGTAAACCAGTCTTTTGAGAATCCATCTACACAAACACATTATGCTAAGATCTTGGGGAAACATGAAGAAACCATGGCCTCTGCTCTCTCAAGAGTGCATCCTAATGAATAATTTATTGAGAAATAAATATTAAGAGCTAACTTTCTTACAGTGTTAGGAATGATTACCAAAACATACAAGTCTAAAATGCCATATTACATACATGCTATTTGGATAGTATTAAGAGAATATTAAGAATATACTAAATAACAAGTTTAAATTGTTATTTAAATTCTTGAATAGAATCAGACCCCTTAGAGAAGAACTTAAAGGAGTGGGCTCTTTCTTGTCTACTCTTCCACCATGATATTGCCTAGAAGACGCCATCTTAGAAGCAGAAATAGGGCCCACTGGGACCTTGATCTTTCTAACCTCCAGAACCAAAAAGAAACAAACAAAAAAAACCAGATCCATATGATTTTAAGTTGAACAGAGTCATGTTTTGTTATATCCAAAGAAATTAACTGACAGAGTCACCGAGGAAATAATTTACAGCGGTAGCATGCTCTTCATAGGACAGCAGAAATCTTTAGGCTTAGGTTCATGTTCCAGCTCCTATCACTGTGAGCATAGGATTCAGCTTTCATTCATTTATTCATTCAACCAATATCAGGAAGTCTATTGAGTAGTGAGTGAACCAATTGGAACTACAATTTAGCCCTGACAGAATGGAGTTAATTCTAACTTATAAGTTTTCCTTAAAGCTTCATTGGTCCAGCTGAGACCAACGGGGAGTAATAAACAAGCATTATCTTGCACTTCCCTTCCTGACCCTTCATAATCAAACTCCTTTTCTGTAACAAAAACAAATTCCTACTTGGAAAATGAAAATCATCAATATAAAACCTAAATAAACTTCAAGGCATACCCTTCCGCTTCTGTAATGAAGTCCTAATAATCTGAGCAACTTTGTTCAACTACATTTTCATTATGTATAAGCTGTTCTGGAGCATACTTGGCAAATCCTGTCATATGATAACAAACAGAAGAGCCCTCTGCTAGATGACTGACTGGCTATGAGGATTGCCAACAGGCTGCCCACCCAGACAGAGGAGCTACATTGTCATTAAAGTCCCCCCCCAGGTCAACAAATGTTTCCTGATGTAAGCACAGTATTAACTCTCAGTTCAAAAACCTGGGAGTCGTGACTGTGAATTTCAGGGTACAAGTTTGTGATTGGTTTTTTTTCCTATCAAGAGTTTTATAACAACAGAGAGCAGCCGTGGTAACTCCAGGCTAAAATAGTGACTAGATTATAGAGTTAAGTTCTGTGGATTTACAAGCTTCATCTCTCCCCTACCTTCTGTTGTCTTTCCTTTAAACTATGTATGGCCCAAGGAGAACTGTTTGTCACTCTGACACAATGGATCTCTCTGTGTCCACTGTGGCCTGAGCTGGGGTGGGCTTCACAGTGCAGGACCCTCATCCTGTACCACTGCTAAGGCACTGATCTCCACAAACCCCCTGGACCCTCAGAGGGATCTTTCTGTTCATTCACAAGTCTGACTTGTCTGTTCTTGGTCTACCAACTCGCATATGGCTAGGAAATGCCATTGCAAGATTTAGAAATTCTCATCTCCTGCCTGCTACTGAATGGGGCACAAAGCATGTAATGAGGGAAATACAGTCATCATCAGGATCTGGTGCTGGACTCACGTCAGCTACCCAGTCTGTATGCTCTCCTTGGAAAGATAAGACACACACAAAACATAGCGCACAAGGCAGGTTAAGTCTATTGCAGAGAAGGGGAGTGCGCAGACTCGAAGGCAAGATTAAACAGCAGGCCAAGAGATAGTTCCATGGATCGACTCTTCAGATCAGCTTCATATGAGTTCTAGGGTCTCTTGAGTAAACAGCTTATACTAGGTGTGTTTCCCTGTCCTGTGATAGCATTACAAAAATCTCTGCTCATAAGTACTTTGGATAGAGAGAATTATCCAAATAGTAGATGAGAAAAACTGAGATGTATAGTATGTATGTAATATGGCATTTTTGATTTGTATCAGTTCTGGTAATCATCCCTAACATTGTTAAAAAAGTTAGCTCTTAATATTTATTTCTCAATAAATTATTCATTAGGATGCACTCTTGAGAGAGCAGAGGCCATGGTTTCTTCATGTTTCCCCAAGATCTTAGCATAATGTGTTTGTGTAGATGGATTCTCAAAAGACTGGTTTACACTTGTATGCTGGGTTCAAGGAGGTGTCAAGATATGGAAGTAGTAACCAAACCCACCTATGAGCTATCTGAAGGAGGAGACTGAGTGAGAGCAAAGACTCGGGTAGGAGCTTAATTTGTTCTTATGAAAGTATTCACTGTAAAGACGGGGCGTCTAGGTAATAGTCTCTGTCTCCCATTCCAGAAAATTCACTCTGCCACTCTTCAGCTCAAACACTGTGCTAGGAGCAACATCTCCCCAGACAGAGATGGAATCTGTAGTGTGCTCAGCACCCTTCCAACCCTACCTGGGTGGAGATTTTCATCGTCCTCCTCTTCTGACCAATTCCTTCAGGACTGAATCCCTCTTTTCTCTACATCAAGCTCTATGAACTCCGTGTGGGGAAGCCACACAGAGAAAGCCGTTCTCTTACCCATCTGTCATTTGTCTCTGAACCTTGGCTCTTGTTTATCTCTTTGTATTAGGGTCATTTTTATGGTCTTAGGTTATATCAAGAATGTATTTTTACAAGTCAAAGTGAAACTTGGACTTTTCTTCCTCTTTGCTTTCCTCTGAAAACAACCCCACTCCTCCCGTGGCCACAGTAGACCTCTGACTAAATAAATGGATAATTAAAAAACAAAACTCTAATCCTGAAAAATGTTATCTCCAACCGAAGTTGTAGCATAGTTAGTCAGTAGAGTGTTTGCTTACCATACCCAAAGTCCCAGGTTCCAGCTTCAGTACCATGTGACACCAGGAATGGTAGTATTCATATGTAATCCCAGGGTTTGGGAAGTAAAGACAGGAAAACCAGAAGTTTCAGGTCTACCTGAAGCCCTGTCTCAAAATACAAAGAAAGAAAGAAAGAAAGAAAGAAAGAAAGAAAGAAAGAAAGAAAGAGGGAGGGGAGGGATAGAGGGGGAGGGAGGGAGGGAGAAAGGAAGGAAGGAAGGGAGGGAGGGAGGGAGGGAGGGGGAAGATGAAGACAATGATGATGAGGAGAAGAAGGGGAGAAGAAGAAGGAGAAGGATAAGAAACAGAGAGAGAGAAAGGAAGGAAGGAAGGAAGGAAGAAAGGAAGGAAGGAAAGAAGGGAGGGAGGGAGGGAAAGAAAGAGAAAGAAAGAAAGAAAGAAAGAAAGAAAGAAAGAAAGAAAGAAAGAAAGAAAGAAAGAAAAAGAAAGATAGGGAGAATAAGAGGAGGAGGAGGAGAAGAAAAGGGGAGGGAGGGAGGGAGGGAGAGAGAGAGAGAGAGAGAGAGAGAGAGAGAGAGAGAGAGAGAGAATTGCACGCCACATGAACCACTGCATACTCCCTACCTTGAAAAGCTCACAGCTCACAATCAGTGGAAATTTTTTTTATCAAATGGTAACTTAAGGAAATACACAATACCTAGTATAAGTCAGTCATAAATTCAGATGTGCTTAGTAAAACAGGCTGAGAAAGTAGCTCATAGACTCAGCTCCTTCTCAGTAATTGGTCAAGAGCACGCAAAGAGCTCCAGAACCACTTAGACAAGCCTGTTGCCTCGACTCTGGTCCTTCACAGCAGCATGAGGGAGCCCCCTCCTCAGCCTCAACCCACTCAGCAGACACTGTATTGGAAGGGCATATTGTACCCAAAGATATTTTGATTTTGTTAGATGTGTTGCCTTTAGTGGCTTGGATTTTGTTTTGACTTAGAAGTTCTATAGACTGGAAGATTGTATAAATATAAACACCTCATTGTGAAAATAGAACAAAATTATTCTATCAGAATACTAACTAAAATTTTTACTAATCAATTAATAAATTAATTGATTAAATTAAAAAACAGTAGAATAAACTCAAGTCAATATAACAGCAATTATTGAGAGGTAGAGAAAGAAAATTTAGTGAATGCTGTTGAACTGTGGAATAGAAGCCATAAGGGGAATCTATGGCCCCAAGTCCGAGCCTTAGGTTTAAGAAGACTCTGTTCAGAGAGTGAAAAGTTTGTATCGTTGAACAGTCTTGGTCAGTGATTACCTCAGTCCCAGCTCTAAAAAGTGATCCAAAAAGCCCTGATTGTTTGAGGAGACAGTCCAGTTCCCAGGACACGGTTGCTCCTTCTGGGGCTGACCCCATCATGGGATGATCTGTCTGTGAAGCCATGCTGTTCCTGGAATTCAAGGTTTAAGACAATGATTGGACTCATGTGCCTTTGGAGAAAGCCTGCAAGAAAACTGTAAAACGTGACTGTTGTGACATCTGTTGTTCTATCTGTGTGCCTTTCGCCTTGAAACAAAATGAGACCGGTTAGGAATCCAATATCTAGATAGACACTCCCGAATGGTTAAGATATTTACTTGCAGAGTAATGCAGGTGGTTGACCTAAAGTAAATTATATCAATTGAAAGTGAGGGCAGAGATATCAGCCTTTTATCCTGCTTTTAGCTACTGGTTGGCCTCAAAGGAGAACTGTCCAGCAAAGAAAAAAAAAAGTGCCTGTTAGTACTAGACAGGTATTAGTTTGTTGCCAGTTCTTTTTCTAAATATTTCATTCAAGCTTTCAATAACAGTGGTAACCAGGCCAGTGAGATGACTTGGTAGGAATGATACTTGTCCCAAGCGTAACACGACGACTTGAGCTCCATCCAGGCATCAACATTGTGAAATGTGAGAACCACCTCCCCTAAGTTAGCCTCTGTCTTGCATCTGCAGAGCATCACATGTGCATACATACTAAAGTAAATACATCACATGTGCATACATACTAAAGTAAATACAGGAAGAGAGAGTGTGTGTGTGGCAATTACTTCCATAGTCATTGAGTCTATAGTCGGTCAGAACAACAATAACAACAAAAGCTGAGGCTGGAGAATGAGAAGGGAGCAGTTTAGCCCCTGCGGATAGATGCACAGATTTAGACCCTCAGCTATTTTTCTCCCAGTGCTTTGTGTTACAAATGAGATACAAACATGGGCATGTGGTGGCCAGTGATGTTCAGATTAACCGTGGTGACATCTGGGGACCTGTGGTGATTTTTACCTTCTGACCATCCAAATTGCCTTTGATTCCTGTGAACTCCGTCAGGTCCCAAGAAATTACCCTCTGATTAAATTATCCACTTATTTTTCAGTTACTCGCCGCCAGGAAATTGAGCAAATTGGACAGCAGCGGGGCCTGTTTCTTTCTTGGTTCGGCTCCCCACATCCTCGAGTCCAGCAGCCTCTTAGCAAGCTTTATTTCCTCTCTGTCTTGGCAGGTTGGAACAAAACGTGAGGGTTTCGAGTCTAACCTCCCTGTCTGTCATCCCTCAGGTTCCAGCCTCGTTGTTTTGTTTTGTTTCCTTGTCTTGGGTTGGGTTTGTTTTGTCTGTCTGTGTTTGTTTGAAGCAGTATCTCTCACTGTCCTGGATCTCCCCTCCTAGGCTAGGTCAGCTGGCCATTAAGCCCCAAGTACCTGCCTGTCTCTGCTCCCCCACTGCTGCTGAGTTTGCATGAGCACGCTTCTATGCCCAGATTATTTTTTGTGTAGGTTTTGAGGATCAAAATCAGGCCCTCGTTTTCTGAGACAAGCACTCTACTAATTGAGCTGTTTCCCCACCACACCTCCATCCATCCTAGTGTGGTTTCTGTTCCTGGGAAAAGCAACCTGGGGGTGGGGTGGGGTGGGGGGGTTACAGGTTAGAGCCTGTTGTCAAGGGAAGTCAGAACAAAAACCTGAAGGTGGGAACTGACGGCGAAGCCACAGAGGGACACTTGGCTTACTCCTTCACAAGCCAGATATCTAGGGAGGCCACAGTGGGTTAGGCCTTGCTATCTCAATGAGAGATTCAGAAGTTGTCCCGCAGACCAATGGGGTGGAGGCAATCCCTCAACTGAGGGTCCCTCTGCCTAGGTGACTCTGGTTTGTGTCAAGTCAACAAAAAATAATTACCATACTCCCCTCCCCTGAAAACTTTTTCATATTTTTCTCCAGATAAAATGCCATGCCCAGGCCTTTGAAATTAGTGTTAACATATCATATGAAAGGTATTTATTGTTCGGTTGTTTGGTTGGTTGATTGTTTGGTTGGTTGGGTGGGTAGGTGGGTGGGTGGGTGTTTGCTTGGCTGGTTGTTTAGGTGGGTGGTTGCTTGGTTGCTTGGTAGGTTTTCCAAGACAGGGTTTCTCTGTGTAGCCTTGGCCAGGAAAGTACTGAGATTAAAGGCATGAGCCACCACTACCAAGTATATGAAAGGCTTTTTTGTTGTTGTTGTTGTTGTTTTTTTGTTGTTGTTGTTTTTCGAGACAGGGTTTCTCTGTGTAGTCCTGGCTGCCCTGGAACTCACTCTGTAGACCAGGCTGGCCTCGAACTCAGAAATCCGCCTGCCTCTGCCTCTGCCTCCCAAGTGCTGGGATTACAGGTGTGCGCCTCCACACCTGGCTAAGTTATGAAAGGCTTTTTAAAAGCACCTAACATCGAGGGAGAATCCTTTCCTAGCCTTTCTGTCAAAGTTTATACTGCTGGGCGAGAAAGATGATGTCTCAGCTGTTACAAGCACTTGCTGCTCTCGATGCAGTCTCTAGCACCCACATGGAAGCTCATGACCATCGGTAAACTCAGTTCCTGGAGATCTAATGCCTCCTTCTGGCGTCCACAGGCAAGAGGCACACATACACACTGCACATGAGTACACACAAGCACTCACACATACACATAGAATAAAAATAAATTTAAAAAAAATAAAGGGAGCTGAGCATGGTAGATCCACCTTTAATCCCAGCAACAGAGAGGCAGAAGCAGGCAAAGTTCTCTGAGTTTGAGGCTAGTCTTGACTACATAGTGAGTACTGAGACAGCCAGGACTACAACAGTGAGATCTGTATCAAAATAAATAAATTAGAAAATTCAGACACTTCTTTTTTTTTTATTAGATGTTTTCTTTATTTACATTTCAAATGTTATCCCCCTTTCCTGGTTTTCCTTCCAAAAACCCCCTCTCCCATCCCCTCCTTCTGCTCATCAACCCACCCATTCCTTCTTCCCTGTCCTGGAATTCCCCTATACTGGGGCATCAAGCCTTCACAGCACCAAGGGCTTCTCCTCTCATTGATGTCTGACAAGGCCATCCTCTGCTACATATGTGTCTGGAGCCATGGGTCCCTCCATGTGTACTCTTTAGTTGGTGGCTTAGTCCCTGGGAGCTCTGGGGTGCTAGTTGGTTCATGTTGTTGTTCCTCCTATGGGGCTGCAAACCTCTTCAGCTCCTTGGGTTCTTTCTCTAGCTCCTCCATTAGGTACCCTGAGCTCAGATCATTGGTTGGCTGTGAGCATCCACTTCTATATTTGTCAGGCACTGGGAGCGCCTCTCAGGAGACAGCTATATCAGACTCCTGTCAGCAAGCATTTTTTGGCATCCACAATAGTGTCTGGATTTGATAACTGTGTATGGGATGGAAACCAGGTAGGGCAGTCTCTAAATGTCCTTTCCTTCAGTCTCTGCTCCACACTTTGTCTCTGTATCTCCCCCCATGGGTATTTTGTTGCTCCTTCTAAGAAGTATCCACACTTTGGTCTTCCTTCTTCTTGAGCTTCATGTGACCTGTAAATTGTATATTGGATATTCCAAGCTTCTGGGCTAATATCCACTTAAAAACAAATGCATATTATGTGTGGTTTTTTTGTGATTGGGTTTCCTCACTAAGGATGATATTTTCTAGTTCCATCCATTTGCCCAAGATTTTCATTGACTCATTGTTTTTATGTGTAAATATACCACATTTTCTGTATCCATTCATCTGTTGAGGGACATCTGGGTTCTTTCCAGCTTCTGGCCATTATAAATATGGCTGCTATGAACATAGTGGAGCATGTTTCCTTATTACATGTTGGAACATCTTCTGGGTACATGCCCAGGCATGGTATAGCTGAGTCCTCAGGTAGTACCGTGTCCAATTTTCTGAGGAACCACCAAACTGATTTCCAGAGTAGTTGTACCAGCTTGCAATCCCACCAGCAATGGAGGAGTGTTCCTCTTTTTCCACATCCTCACCAGCATCTGCTGTCATCTAAGTTTTTGATCTTAGTCATTCTGACTGGTGTGAGGTGGAATCTCAGGGTTGTTTTGATTTGCATTTCCCTAATGATTAAAGATATTGAACATTTCTTTAGGTGCTTCTCAGCCATTCAATATTCCTCAGGTGAAAATTTTTTGTTTAGCTCTGTACCCCATTTTAAATAGGATTATTTGTTTCTCTGGAGTCTAACTTCTTGAGTTCTTTGTATATTGAATATTAGCCCTCTATTGGATGTAGGATTGGTAAATATCTTTTCCCAATCTGCTGGTTGCCATTTTGTCCTATTGACAGTGTCCTTTGCCTTACAGAAACATAATTTTATGAGGTCCTATTTGGCAACTCTTGGTCTTAGAGCATAAGCTATTGGTGTTCTGTTTAGGAAATTTTTCCTTGTGCCCCCGTGCTCAAGGCTCTTCCTCACTTTCTTTTCTATTAGTTTCAGTGTATCTGGTTTTATGTGGAGGTCCTTGATCCACTTGGACTTGAGCTTTGTACAATGAGATAAGAATGGATTGATTTGCACTCTTCTACATGTTAACTGCCAGTTGAACTAGCACTGTTTGTTGAAAATGCTGTCTTTTTTCCACTGGATGGTTTTAGCTCCTTTGTCAAAAATCAATTGACCAAAGGTATGTGGGTTCATTTCTGGATCTTCAATTCTATTCCATTGATCTACCTGCCTGTCACTGGTCCAATAACCATGCAGTTTTTATCACATTGCTCTGTAGTACTGCTTGAGGTCAGGGATGGTGCTTCCTCCAGAAGTTCTTTTATTGTTGAGAATAGTTTTTGCTATCCTGGATTTTTTGTTATTACAGATGAATTTGAGAATTGCTTTCTAACTCTATGAAGAATGGAGTTGGAATTTTGATGGGGATTGCATTGAATCTATAGATGGCTTTTGGCAAGATGGCCATTTTTACTATATTAATCTTGCCAATCCATGAGCATGGGAGATCTTCCCATCTTCTGAGATAGTCTTTGATTTCTTTCTTCAGAGACTTGAAGTTCTTGTCATACAGATCTTTCATTTGCTTGGGTAGAGTCACATCAAAGTATTTTATACTATTTGTGACTATTGTGAAGGGTGTCGTTTTCCTAATTTCTTTCTCAGCCTGTTTATCCTTTGAATAGAGAAAGCCTACTGATTTACTTGAGTTAATTTTATATCCAGCCACTTTGCTGAAGTTGTTTATCAGCTTTAGGAGTTCTTTGGTGGAATTTTTGGTCATGTAAATATACAATTATATCATCTGCAAATAGTGATGTTTTGACTTCTTCCTTTCCAATTTGTATCCCTTTGACCTCCTTTTAATGTCTAATTGCTCTAGCCAGAACTTCAAGAACTATATTGAATAGATAGGAAGAGAGTGGGAAGCCTTGTCTAGTCCCTTATTTTAGTGGGATTGCTTCAAGTCTCTCTCCATTTAGTTTGATGTTGTCTACTGGTTTGCTGTATATTGCTTTTACTATGTTTAGGTATGGGCCTTGAATTCCTGTTCTCTGCAAGACTTTTATCATAAAGGGGTGTTGGATTTTGTCAAATGCTTTCTCATCATCTAATGAAATGATCATGTCGTTTTTTTCATTGAGTTTGTTTATAGGGTGGATTTTGTTAATGGATTTCCTACTTTAAAAGAAACAGTAAGTTGTTTGTTCACAGGTAACTCTGATCCTCCAAGCACCATGCTCCATCAGCAGGTATGTATGACCCAGCTGCTCCACCATTCCTGTGCCCTGTGTCCTCCTCGCTGGACCTGCCTTGAACAGTCACTGGAGAGAAAATGGTGATCTCACCTCCAAGCCCAGGTGTCAGAGCACTTCCTGGAGACCAGCTCTCCCCTGGCAGGACCCGTGTTCACTGAGGGCTGTGGGACAGTCCTAGCTCCCAGATGCAGATCGTCCAGATACTTCTTAAGAGGTGTAAGTTTATCTCTCTCCAAAATGAGCCCAAAGGCCAATGCTTCCACCCACCCACCCATCTACAAAGCCATTCACGGACCCGTTCACCCACCTACCCACCATCCCTCTCAACACCTGACCAGTGTGACCTGGAGAAAGTGTATAAATGCATGTTTATGTAGATAGTCTTCTGGATTTTGTTCCTGTTCACTTGCTGAGGGAGAAAACCTCCCTGATCAAGACTCCCTCATACCCCGGAGGTATCTGCCATTGATTTGCTGGCAGGCTGTTGACCCTTGCCTGTCAGAGGAGGGACAGCCCTGCCTCCTGGGAAGACTAACACACAGAAAATGATGTCTAATAGCCCTCCAACTTCTGCTCCATAAGATAAAATATACAAGCACTTCGCATTCTCAAGCTTTCCCTCAGCCAGATGTGAGAACAAGGCTGGCTTTCTGAAGGAGACCAGAATGACAATGCCTGGGAGTTTGCTGTTCCTTCTCCTTTTCAGCCGCAGGTTTATCTAGTAATACATTGAAAATCAAACCTAGGAACCAATGAGTCACCACTAAGCAGAACAATCAATGTCCACTTGGTATCTACTTTCTAATTGACAAGCATTTTTAATCTTTCATTTCTTTTGCATCCCAATTTATGTGGGGATATCAATTCATATAAAACATTTATAATGCCACTAATTGTTATTACCCTTCCTTTAATTTTTTTTAGTCTTGCTTATACGTGTGTATCTGTGTTGTGGGTTTGTATATTAGTATGCAGTCACCCAAGAAGGCCAGAGGTACCCCTAGAACCAGAGTTACATGAGATTATGAACCACCTGATATGTGCACTGGGAACTGAACTAGGGTTCCTGGGAAGAACAGACTGTGCTCTTAGGTGCTGAGTCATCTATCTAGCTCCGTTATCTTCCCTTGAATCATTGCTCTGATGATTTTTTTTCCAAAGGATTCTCCAACCATATGCATCATATATACAGACACATAAGTGCACACAAACATGTATTATATATTTTATACACATGCAAATATATACACATTTGTGTACACATACATATATGTATATATTTGGCGACTTATCTTCTGCCTGTGCATATATTTACGGCCCTGTCCTTCATCGCCACCATATGCCCACGGATACATAACCTTAGGTGGTTGCTAACTGACTACGTGGTTGCTTGGGGACCTGCCCAGGTTCCCTGTGCAACTCTAGCCACTGAATCTCAGGACAGCTCATACATATCCCTCCATCAGTTCTGCCATGCGGCAAAACATCTCTCCTCTTTCCTAAACAAATCCAACTTTCTGTGAAGATCCCACATGGAAGGGTGCCCACTTCTAAATGCATTCTTGTGTAAGTCGCTTCCCCTGTAGGAGACTGTGGGTAGGTAGCTGCCAGATAATTCACACAGGAAAATCAAAGTCCAGGATCCTAATTGAAACATCCATTTTCCACAAGGCTCTGAAGCTGAGATCTGAACTTCCCTTAAGGTGAGATTCTCATTTCTGAGCCTCTTGGGTATCACCCTGCTAGGAGTTATCACAGAAGCCTTTCTACACTCAGGTTGTACAGTGTCCTTGGATCCAAGGATTTGGGGACACTGCCAGCCTTTCAGCAGTCACTAAGAGAGCTCCTAAATACTGTAGGCTTTTAGCTTTAGAAAGGCTTTTTACAGTTCAGCATGAAAAGAAAAATACCTCCAACAGATCAAAGACACGGGCTACTGAGGAAAGCAAAAAGAAACAGGAACACAAAGATGGGTGTGACGGTTTTTACCCTTGGTGTGCTCTCCTGGTGTAGCAGAGAGACAAATAGGTTTTAGATATGCAATATGACGCTCTTCCCACTTCTCAAGTCCCCTTCTTGAGATGTGTTATATGAACAACCCCTCCTGGGGAAAGGCCAGACACACTTAGCATTGGGATAACTGAAAGAGGGTTTTGTAATAACAATAGTAACTAACTAAACGGAGCACTTAGTAAGCCGTTAGGCACCATCATTAGCCACAGGTAACAGCAGAGTCCCAAGAGCGAAGACATGCTCAACACCTGCGCCTACAGTGAAAAATGGAGTAAGTAGTCCTCTGCTATGTATGTGCCAGGGGCCACAGACCAACCCATGTATGCTCTTTGGTTGGTGGCTTAGTCTTTGGAAGCTCACAGGGGTCCAGGTTAGTTGATACTATTGCTCTTTTTATGGGGTCACCATTCCCCTCAGCTCCTTCAGCCCTTCCCCTAGCTCTTCCATTGGAATCCCTGACCTTAGTCCAATGCCTGGTTGTGGGTATCTGCATCTGTCTCAGTCAGCTGCTGGTAGAGTCTCTCAGCCAACAGCCATGCCAGGCTCCTGTCTGCAAGCACAACATGGCATTAATAATAATGCCAAGGTGCAATGGTGCCCTCCCGTGGGACAGATCCCAATTTGGGCCAGTCACCGGATGGCCTTTCCTTCTATCTCTGCTCCATTTCTGCCCCTGCATTTCTTTTAGATCTATTCTGGGTCAAAAATTTTGAAGGTAGGTTGGTGGCCTCCCTCCCCCCACATCAGCAGGAGAGGATGTGCCTAATCCTATAGAGACCCTATGGAGGGAAGACAGGGGAGTTAAGGAGATGAGGTGGGGTGGGGGAGCGGTGGGGGAGCACCCTCTCAAAGGTAAAGGGGATGAAGAACTCTTGGAGGTGGAACCGAGAAGGGGGGTAACATTTGGAATGTAAATAAATAAAACAATTTTTTTAAAGCCAATGTTGTTACTATTGAAAAATGATGCTGTTATTGTTTAATACATTTACATTCCTTTATTTTCATGCTCAATAAAACCTTTTGAGTTCCTACTTTAAAAAAAAATAAACAGTAAATAGTTTGTTCACAGGTAGCTCTGATCCTCCAACCACCACGCTCCATCAGTAGGCATGCATGTAGCCTAAGTTGACCTTGATCCTGACATATGGGAGCTGATGGCTATGATCCTCTGGCATCCACCTCCCAAGTTCTAGAACTACAGACCCATGCCACCACGCCTCACACCGGGGATAGAGCTTCAGGCTTTCCGCATTCTAGGCGGACACTCCACTGAATGAGTCCATCTCCACCAGCACCTTCCCAACACCCTCCCAGGAGCACCTCAAGGAGCAGAATAGCAGCCTGTGCCCTGGCTAGGCTTCCTCGGACAGACCAGACTTACTGACCTATTCCAGGGCCAATCTAAAGAGACTGAAGACTACAGGAAGGAGTAGAAGGCATGTTTTAGTCCAATGGCCGATCTGACTAACTACCCCGAACCGGATAGTTCACACACAAGAGAAACTCACTTCCCATGTCTCCAGAGGTTGGAAAGGCCAAGACCAAGGTCCTGGCAGATTCAATGTTGAATGATTTCCCACTTCCCAATTCACAGATGACTCCGTCTCAGTTTTTAAAAATAGTGTTGCGAGTGTTTAATAAGGGCAGCAAATTGCCACAGGGAAACCAAATTCTTATTTTCCAAATGTTAGTAGATCATGCATTCTACAGTCTACATGCTTAATTACATGTAACAATCAAGTGACCTCAGCACAGACATCACCTGCTTATAATCTGCCCACCTCCGTTTGCAGAGTTTTCTTTGTGCTTGCCTCAAGTTTTCTTTTTTTTATTGAATATCGACTTCATTTACATTGCCAATGGTGAAACCTTTCTCGATTTCCCCCCTCCCCAAAGACCCCCAACTCCTCCCCCTCCTCCTTCTCCCTGCCTCCACGTATATGCCCTTCCACCCGACACACTCCCGCCTCCACCCCCCTCTGTTTCCCTTTGTTGGAGCCTCTATTGAGCCTTTACCTGACCAAGGACCACTCCTCCCACTGATGACCAACAAGGCCTTCCTCTGCCACATTTTTGGCTGGAACCATGTGTGCCCCTTGGTTGATGGTTCAGTCCCTGGGAGTCTTGGGGCATCTGGGTGGCCAAAATTATTGTTCTTCCCATGGGGCTGTAAACCCCTCCAGCTCCTCCATTGGGGGCCCCATGCCCAGTCCAATAGTTGGTTGCTAGCTTCTGCCTCTGTATTTGTAAGGCTAGAAAAGGCACAGCAGCTCTGTGGGTCCTTTCGGAAGACACCAATGCAGCATGACCTCGCCGCTCCCCACAGTGTCGCTTCTTTATGTCCCACTGGTTCAAATTTCAACTCACAGTTTCAGAAAGAGACGAGCACTTTTGGCTGAACCAGGTACATCGACCATTTTACGAGTGCACCTGTCCCTCGTCCCCTGCTGGAGGAAACGCTGTGCTGAGGAAGGCAAGCAGAGGAGGAGACCCAGACAGCGTGCAGAATCTGCTCGCTAAACAATCTCTCTCTCTCTCTCTCTCTCTCTCTCTCTCTCTCTCTCTCTCTCTCTCTCTCTTTCAGCACCGATGACTGAGAAGAGCAGCTCTGGATCAAGTACGAGTTGAGCTGACTTGAATAAATGTGTGAGATCTGCCTGGTTATGGACAGCAATTGGCTGTGTCCCCGCTAAGGACAAGGATTGTAAAGACTCCTTGTTCCATACGATGAATAGGGGCCTCGGGATGCCTTCTCTGTCTTCCCAGTAGCACCCGGCAGGATGCTGAGTCAAGGACTCAGGAAGGTACGCTGGCTCCCACCATTGTACCCTAGCCGGTGCCTGGTTCGTGGGCCTTTGCACTGTCTTGGCTAATGGCGTCTGCGGCTGGCAGCTGTCTGCCCCTTCTGCACAGGGATTGGTTCAGATGAGCTTTTCTCACACCGTGCGACTTTCACAGCGTGTCCCTTCAGGACAACACCTTCAGCTGTTAGTAAGCTGACAGTGTCTGTACTCTGAGAATTTCACAGCCAAGAAGGACAGAGCTGAGAGCAAATGCCTCAGCGGGAGGGGGAAGGGGCTATTTATCCCAACGCCCCCCCCCCCGCACCACCCACTCCAACCCCCCGCTGCAAATGACCTCTTTTTGCCCTTTGGGGTGTACTGGGAAAGTTTTGCAACCTCTCCAGTAAACTGGTTGTTGGGTCGCTGACAGTTTCAAGTTCCTATGTTGTTACTCCAAGCTTCCTCTTTCTCCTCGTGGCAGCCAGCGGACCTGACGGGTGTGGTGTTGACCTAGGGACCTCCTTGGTAGCACCCTGGGGTGTCTGAGGTGACTTGTGTTTTCCCGGTTCTCAGGTCCTTTTTCTCTCTAGGACTCAGCCCTCCAGCATGCAGTGGCATGGACAAGATGAAGAAAATACAAGCATTTGCAATAAGGGGGAGAAGGTGCTTTACTCTGGCTTTTCTTAGCTTTTATTTCTCTGGGCACCACCTAGAGGTCATCTTTGCTTCTGTGTGACAAGAATCATCTGCAGAGATAAAGTGTGGAAGTAGGAAGGTCCCTGGCTTCCAGCGGTTGCAAACGTTCGGAGGTTGGGGGAGCCAACTGTCCCTACCATTCCCTTTGAATGTGGAGGGGACTTCCGGTCTAGATTCTCAGCTCTCTCCTCCCCATCTTCCCTTTCCTCTTACTAGCCTCCAGCCTCCCCACAACACACTCACGAGTCCCCTTGGGGGAAGCCCACATGCAAAGGGTCCTCTGCACTTCCCAGCATGCCTTGGCAAAGTTATAATTCTCCTCTCACGGAAGGGTAGAGGTGGACCTTCCATCCGTCCCTGCTTCCTCCTCTCTGGCAGACTCCACCGGAACTCTTGGTACTTTGTCTAAGACTGGGCTCTGGGGACAGTTCTGCAGTCACAGGCTGACAGCTGCATACAGTTGTAAGCAGGGGCTGATCTCACCGTCCTCGCAGTGCCCCATGTTAGAGCCATGAAAGCCCCTTTCTTCCACCGTGTCATTTCCCCTCACTCTTACTTTTAGAGTGCACACAGCAAAGGAAAAGCCCTGATCACTCAAGAAGGTAAGCCAGAGACTGACTGGGTGGCTTGCACCTGAGCCACACCCCAATGTGGAGGAGACTCCCATCCAACCCTATAGGAGGCCATATCACGTTAGAAAGGTGGGCTCCAGGCCTTTTCAGATCTAAAGGCTACCAACTCGGGGCAGCCTGAGCACAGCGGTTGTGCTGCAGCCTCTGTGAGGGGACTGCTAAATCCCATTAGAGAGCCACATGCGCCACCTTGTGGTCAGACTCTGCCATTTGTATCTGCGCTTGACTGCAGTATCAGAGTAAGTCACTGTTGTATTTACTTCCAGGTTTCCGTGAGCATCAACACAGAAGCTTTCTTTTAATGATGGTTCTTAACTGTTTTAGCCTCCCTTCTAGTCCACCACCCACCAGAGATAGTGGAAAAGAAAGTCATTAGGATATGGGCGAAGTGTTTCTTTGGAGCAAATCCCATCTGCATTGCCAGAAAATCAGCAGTTCAGGTCACAGGTTAGCAGTGGCAATTCAATCCACCAGTAAACACTTCCTGGTATACCAGTAGTCCAGTTCACTACTATCACAGGATAGCAGCAGCAGTGGTACAACCTAACAGGAGCAGCCAGGCCTCAGCTGAATCGGCACAAGGCAGAGGAGGCATTTGGACCAGCAGGGCAGGATGTTATTTTGAACACAACCTTGATCTTCAAGGTGGTTCTCAAGTAGACTCACGACCTATTCCAATGGCCATAGTCCTTTCTGCTAGGAAAAAAATAAGAACAAACAAACAAAAAACAACTCTTTTTTACAGGCAACTTGCTGCCAGTGGAGTGCTTCAGCAAGCAGGGCTTGTTCAATTAGACTGCACAGGTTCAAAGCAGACAGAGGTCCCAGTACTGAGACTGAGACCTCCAAAGAGCTATCTGCAACTGATACCTGCTAGTAAAGGAAAAATCAGCTTTTGATGATGAAATCTTAGGAAAGGCACCATACCCATGAGTATTTTTGTATCTTTTTGGGAGGAGTTGTGTGGAGATTTTGTGGAGTTTTTTTTGGGGGGGGTGTTGGTAAGTTTGTTTCACTTTTTTAAGAGATAGTATGTAAAGTTGGGTAAGTAAAGAGGTAGGAAGACTCTGGGAGGAAATGGGGCAGGAGAAACTCAGAATGTATTGTATGAAAAATGCTTTCTATAAAAAAGAAAAGAAGCTACATGGTGGTGGCGGCACACCCCTTTAATCCCAGCACTTGGGAAGATAGAGGCAGGTGGATCTTTGTGAGTTTGAAGCCATCTTGGTCTATAGAGCAAGTTCCAAAACAGTCAAGGCTACACAGAGAAACACATAAGGAGGGGGAGAAAAGAAGAGAAGAGAAGAGAAGAGAAGAGAAGAGAAGAGAAGAGAAGAGAAGAGAAGAGAAGAGAAGAGTGGAGGAGTGGGGAGGGGAGGGGAGGGGAGAAGAGGGGCGGAGAAAAAAGACAAGGGGTGGGAAAGTAGCCAGTGCAGCTCTCAGGCTAGAGCTGCCCAAGACTGATGGACACTGAGATGGCTAATACTGACCTCTGAAGTGGAAACTTCTAGTTCTTTGGAAAGTTAGTTATGTCAAATGATGTTTCGCTGGGACACACAAGAGAAAAGACATCTTGTTAAAGCAAACATGTGGAAGGTTGTTTTCTTGAAGCAGACACGGGTGAAAGAATGTTTGGATATAGCAACCCTGTGAAAGGACATTTGGTGGGGGAGTATAAATGTGACCCCACAGACCGTGGGAGACGAGCATTACTTTGCTGCCAAAGAAGATCAGGCTTGGCCCTAAAGAACTATTGCTAAACAGATCCACTTCCCCCATAGCCTAATAACTTTTGTCTTCCACTACCTCTGCTGCTGGGTGGTAGGGTAGAGGAGAGATTGAACCCTTATTAAAAGTATGTTGCAAATACTAAGTGAGGTAACTCATTCACAAAAGAACATACATGGAATGCAATCACTGATAAGCGGATATTAGCCCAGAAGCTCTGAATACCCAAGACACAATCCACATATCAAATCATTCCCAAGAAGAGGGAAGGAGAGGGCCCTGGTCCTGGAAAGGCTTGATGCAGCATTGTAAGGGATTACCAGGACAGAGAAGTGGGAGGGGGTTGATTGGGGAACTGGTGGAGGGAAGGGGGCTTATGAGACTTATGGGGAGGGGGGGAACCGGGAAAGGGAAAATCATTTGGAATGTAAACAAAGAATGTAGAAAATAATAAATAAATAAATAAATAAATAAATAAATAAATAGTAAGCACAAAAAAAATGTATGCCTACAGGCCTCTCCTCACTGCCATTAGAGGCAATGTTGACTAGGACTGGCTCCCATTCCTCTGTTTTGTGCCTTATGCCCAATGCTACACAGAAGCATGGCTGCTGGTCCCAAGACAGTCTCAGACAACCAACCCTGCGGCTCCTCATTTCTCATGGCCTGCAAGGTATAAGGACACTTATTACTTCCCAACTTCCTATGAGGATTGAATGATGACTGGAAACGTTCTTCCTGATGAGACTTGCCACAGTATGTGCAAACCAAATAGTGTGTTACGAGTAGATGATCCAACCATTCTAGTGAAACACCAGAAAGATGGCGGCACACCTAGACACATGGGGCTGCAGCATTGTGTTGGTTCCTGTCAGCTCTAGCAGGTAAGCTGCTAAGCTCGTAGACTTTTGATACTTATCCTGTGTGTACACATGAGTTTGGTGTTAGAATTAGCCTCGTGGTGCACTGGCTTTCCTTTCCTAAAGTGTGATGATCACGAGACTTGACCTATGTCATCAACAGAATGGGACTGCTTGAACAGTCACAAAATGCTTTCATTACCATGGTTCAAAATACTTTAGAAAGAGCTAGAGAGGGGACTCAGCAGTGAAAGGCACCGAATGCTCTTTCCAGAGGACTTGGATTCAAATCCCAGAACCCACATGGCAGCCCACAAGTGTCTATAACTCCAGCTCTAGAAGGTCTGAATCCCTCTTCTGTTTTCCTTGGACACTGGGTATGCACAGGGTACACAGACATAGACTCAGGCAAAACTGTGCACTGTCATTTATTACTTTTATACTAAAATTTCCCTTAAATCTGTGCTTGAAAGAATGACTTCCAAACTGATCCTCAGAAGTTCATTGTGTCTGAACTCTACCCCGATGCAGAATGGTCAGTAGTCATGGGCTATTTAAGAAAAGATGTTTTTATCATCAATTCTGAGCACATGCACTTGGAAGAGCCACAAGAAAAGCGTACACACAACACTGTTGGCAGGTAGTGTCAGGCTGACTACAGGTACTGAGGTCCTGTGATGCTTAATGGGTGAAAGAAACAAGTCTACTGCCCATTCAATGGTAGTGCTGTGATTCTAATGCCTGTTCTATTCGATGTAAATTATGCCTCTACACTCTCTTTACAGTCTACCTTCCTGCTGCTCTCCTCCATCAAATATTGTATGTAGGAGTGAGGTATTATGAAATATCTGTTTTCCGTCTCTGGCGTACAAGGCAGCAACTAAGATGAAACAAGATGTTCCTTTTCGAGGGCAGTCCTCGTTTTCTTTACATCATGAAATTATTTTCTAAGACTGCTATTTTTTAAGGCTATTTACTTTATGTGTCTGAGTGTCTCGCCTTCATATATGTGCCATGTGTGTGCCAAAGTGTCCACATGGGCCAGAAGAGGGAGTAGCATCCTTTAGAACTGAAGTTACAGACGGTTGAGAACTAACACGGGGGTCCTGGGAAAACAAACCCGGATCCACTGCATGAGCAACAAATTCCTCTAATCATTGCACCATCTCTTTAGCCCAAAGACTTTACTATAAACTGGGGGCAGGGGGAGACAGAGACAGGAGACTGAGAAAGCCCACAGAGGCCAGCAGAGGATGTTGAATCCCCTGGAGCTGGAATTCATAGTGATTATGAATGACCCCAGCATGAGAGCAAGGAGTGCTCAGATCCTCTGCCAGAACAGCTCATATCTTAACCACGGAGCTGCCTCTCCAGCCCAGACTCATTCCCACGGAAGGCATCTCACTGGTCAGAATTTACCAAATCCCACACATTGAGCACAGAACGCCAAGTACCAGGAAGAAAGCAATGACCAAAACAGTGTCTGCCTGCCTCAATGCCTACTTTTGTTTAGAGTAGTGGTTCCCAACTTTCCTAATGCTGTGACCCCTTAATACAGTTCTTCATGTTGTGGTGACACCAACTATAACATTATTTTCATTGCTACGTCAGAACTATAACTTTGACACTGTTGTGAATTGTAATGTAAATATCCGATATGTGGATATCTGAAATGCAAGCCCTATAAAAGGATCATTTGACACCCCCCCAAAGGGGTCGCAACCCACAGGTTGAGAACCACTGATGGAGAGACAGCAAGCACAAGTAGTGTGATTCTTTGAAGAACAGGAGGCTTAGTAAGGGGTTGCCATGATGGGCACGTCCTGTGACAGATGGGACAGGTGCCAAAGAGGCTACATTTGGGCAGAGACCTAAAAAGAGAAGTTGGTCACAGAACTGTCTATGCTGACATCCTCAAATAGGGAAGAATTTTAAAATTCTGATGTTAAAACTTTCAGCGTCAGTCAGAAACTTAGCCAATTGAACTAACTGCTGTGGCTATGATATCCGTAGGGTAAATTCTACTGTGTCCTTGATTCACACTGAGAATCAAGGTAAAACACTGCATCCCTGCATCTTTGGGGAACCTGGTCTTGGAGATACCAGAATATAACAGACTGACCTGTGTAAGACCAGTTCTTTTTAGTACCGAAGGTCACGGAGTCTCCTCTGAGTTTTGTCTTCGTTGTTTCTTCTGCAAGGTTGTCAGGATGCTTGGAAGTGAACATCTCGTCTGCCCGTGATTTAATCTCTGCCTCCCTTCTCTTCAATTTTATTTTTTTCATTTTTACTTCAGTTGCTTTTTTTATTTTTCTGAGTTCATAAATATTTATGTGTTTTTTTTTTTATTCCACAGTTGCCCTTGATATCCATTTCCACAGAAGAACTAAGATTTTCATGCTCTGCAATTTCTGTAGTGTATGAAGGACCCACCCTCTGGGTAATGAGAATGCCAGCCAACAGGAGACAGTAAGGTTGTGCACCTTGAACTGATGTCTAGACTTTACCTGGTCACAGATGATCTCTAATGCTGAGGTCTAAAGAGCTCTACTATTCTCACCAACTTTTTTTTGGTGCTTTAAACAAAATAAATATTTCAACTGACCCCCAAAGGCTTGACAAACCTCCACTTGGTTCTTAAAATATTCACCAAACTTTGTACTAAAAGCATTAGAAGATATTTCTTTATGTTACTTACAAGAAGCTAACAAATCATGTATAAAGTAGAAATTAATTTCAAGACAGCATCAAAATGATAGTCACTGCGGGGGGGGGGGGGATAGGCCTGGGAATGAGAATGATGATCGGGAGGAGGGGGGCATCTCTGGTGACTAGCTGAGGCCTGGGATGGGAGAGAATATGGGGTGTCTATGGGGGTGACCCTAGTTTAGATTCCTACCAGAGGGGGATATAGAGACTGAAATGGCCAACTCCTCCTGTAGCCAGGCAGGACTTCCAGGGAAGGACAAGAGACATCAGTCCACCCACAAAACCCTCCAACCCAAAATGTGTCTTGCCTACAAGATGTGCAGGAATGAAGATGAAGCAACTGAGGGAAAAGCCAACCAGTGACTGGCCCAGCTGGAAACCATCCCAGGGGAGAGAGCCAACCCCTGACAGTATTAATGGTACTCTGCTATGCATGTATCAGGAAACGAGCCTGCCTCCTGAGAGGTTTCATCCAGCAGTGGATGGAGGCAGATGCAGAGACCCACAGCCGAATGTCAGGCAGAGCCTAGAGAGTCTTGTTTCCACAAGTGAGGAGTAAAACTGAGGGATCCAGAGGGGTCAAGAACACCACAAGAAAACCCACTAACCTGGGGCCATGGGGGTTCACAGAACCTGGACCACCAACCAGGGAGCATACAGGAGCATGGGGGTTAGGGTTAGGGTTGGGGTTGGGTTAGGGTTGGGGTTGGGGTTGGGGTTGGGGTTAGGGTTAGGCTTGGGTTAGGGTTAGGGTTAGGGTTAGGGTTAGGGTTAGGGTTAGGGTTAGGGTTAGGGTTAGGGTTAGGGTTAGGGTTGGGTTAGGGTTAGGGTTAGGGTTAGGGTTAGGGTTAGGGTTAGGGTTAGGGTTAGGGTTAGGGTCAGGGTTAGGGTTAGGCTTGGGTTAGGGTTAGGGTTAGAGTTAGGGTTGGGGTTAGGGTTGGGGTCAGGTCTTCATGTATACCCCCTAACAAGTGGAGCAGGGGCTTTCTCGAGGTCTCTGTTCCCTGCCATCAGATCCCCTTCCCCTCTCCTTGGACTATTTGGTTGGGCCTCATTGGGAGAGGATGTGGGTAGACCTGCTGGGACCTGATGTACCAGGGAGGGAGATCAGAAGCCAAAGGGAACAGTTTGCCTTTCACTGAGAAGAAGAAACGGTAGAGGAAATGATGGAAGAAAATTATAAGGGTGGGACTGGAAAGAGAAGGGGGAGGGGTATTGTGATCAGGTATGTAAAGTAGATAAAAAAATATAATTGAAATAAAGATAGTCATTTGATTCTAATTTTTCCCTTTCTGGAAAATTGACCTTTTCTGCTATGGAAAGCCAGACTTGTGGAACTATTGTTTCCAGGTTATAATGTGTCTTAATGAAAACAAACAAAAACGGGAGGCTAAGAAGTTGGTGACAATCACTATTCACCAGCGGTAGATCCAGGTGAGTTGCTTTGATAAAGACCTGGAGTCCAGGTGTTCGGTTTCTGAGACAGTTTATTCATGCATTTGAGATCCTGTTATATCAGTGATCAATATTAAGCATCACAGACACTGTCTATCAGTTTAGAAATTGATGACCATCCTGTCCAAAATGTGGCTGTCTGTCTTGCAGTAGTTCAGGTCTGCCATTCACTCTATATCCCCGGCTGCAGGCCCACAGTAGCTCTGTGGACTTTCCAGCAAGCTCAGGTGACCCTGAAGAGCCTGCCTTCTACTTTGCGTCTTCTCTTAATGTTGGTGCTTTGTGTCCTACGGGAGGAAACCTAAAGCAAATTACAAGTCCAGAAATGGAATCCCCAGCAAAACATTACCCACTCATTTTTCCCCAAAACTCATGTGGTGTGGCTTTTGAAGTAATGCTTTCCGATACAGGTATCGGAACAGTGGCTATTAGCTGAACGAATCTTGAGACTTGTGGTTTTCTTAGGTCTTATTACCACCAAGGAACAGATTCTTCAGCCGGCTATATCTGAGAGACACATTGTTCAGTAAATACACCCCTCTTCTCCGCTGCTTTCCCGTCCTGCCATTTATGAGTAAGCTTGCCCGGCGCTCTGATGACAATGGCGTGAAGAGCAGAGTTCACAGTCCTTCCTCGAGTCCTTGGCTAGTCTAGTGTCTCGGGTAGCTGTTGTCTGTCTCGCAGGCGAAGGCTGGCTGGCTCCTTCAGAATTGTAACAATCAGAAAGCAGCAGAGTCTACTTTGAAACGCTAGTCCCATTATTCCAGGCAGCTTCAATCTACCCTCTCATTTATCTCTCCTCATGAAGGAAAATACCTATTTCCAGTCTTCTATGGCAGTGAGGAGGCTTGTCCACCCTGCGCCCCTCCGGGCCCCCCCAAACAAGGATGATAGGAACTGAACTCAGGGTCCCCTGGAAGATCAGCAAGTGTTCTTAACCTCTGAGGTATCTCTGCGCCTCCATTTATTATCTTTTTTTTTTCATTTATTATCTTTTTACTTCAAATATTTCATGATAGTTTATGCCTACCACCTGAAGTCTTTTTCTTTATAACTATATAAATGGTTTTATATATGTATATATAAGTATATACATATATTTGAATATACATAATCATTTGCACATCAAACTATACAACATCTTCTAAATGGTTACCATCTTCCAAAACTTTAGTGCCACTAGACATTATACATTACATCTTTAATTTCACATGACTTCATTTCAGACTTTTACCTAACTCCAGTGTCACTTAGCCAGTACTATACAAGGTGAGTGACTTAGAAATCAGGTGTGTTAAGACAGTAGCGTGGGCTGAGGGATTAGTTCTGTGGCAAACCCTTCGCCTAGATTGTGTGAGGCTCTGGCCTCAATAGGCAGTAAATAAAAACAAGCAAACGAATGAATAAACAAATGAATAAATGCAGTGGCCTGCATTTAACGCTGTAGAAGCAACCCATGAGAAATATAATAATTATCAATCAAAAAAGAAAAGCATGGGGGCTCTGCAGGGCCAGGGAAATGTGAGTGATCCCCAAAACACATACACAGGAGCCATTCTGATGTAACTCACAGCGGGGTCTTTATTCTATTCGAGGTAGCTCCGACCCCACCCCAACACACCACCATCACACAGTGGGGGTGGGGGAGCCCCCCCAACTGTCTATGGGGCAAGACTTTCTAGTAAGCAGCAAGCAGGGAGTATGTGTGCAAGCATTTATTGGGAAAGCTACTGTGGCCTTTAATATAATTGGCTGGTGCTGGGATGCTGGGGACAGCAAACAATGACAGGGACTGTCATTCTGAGATGGAGACATCTCAGAAGCCCACAGCAGCTCCTTGCAGAAAAGGATGGTGTTTGGGACCCTGAGAAGCAGGACACACATCCCTCCGGGGGACCCACCATCTGAAATAAGGGACTGCCTGCAGTAGGCCTGGATGGAGACATCTTCAGTAGCGCGAGGCAGCTCTTTGTAACAACAGTTGTTCCCATTTCTCCCAACCTTAGCCCTCGACAACGGCTGTATAGATTTCATTTGTGCGTGACTGTTTTTCAGTTGGCCTTGATGTGCATAATTATTCTATTATATCTGACTTTCTTACTTCCTTCTCCTTCTGCTCTGGCGAGTTCTGTGAAACTAGATGTTCCCTGATGTAATGATTCTTAAACAATTAAAAATTGAGGCATGGGCCACAGCACAGCACAGCACAGTCCTAATGGCCCAGGTGCATGCTGTGTGTTCTCATCTTAAAAATAATGCAATAACTGCACAATGGTGGTTCCAGATTAATGTTTGACTTGCAAAGAAAGTTTGATGAAATTATTAGAAAATGGATTAGAGCCAACATTGGGATCCCAAAGAAAGAAAAAACTATCAAAGTAATGAAATAAGTTCTGCACAGCATTGGAGAGTGGTTCCTGGAAAAGCAAGTATAGAATACATTAAATCTTAGATTAGTAAAACTAAGTCAAAACACTGGGACTCTTAGGAGAGTCATTGTGTGCAATGTGTAGAAGTGGAAAACTAGGGGAACTACGGAGTTAAGGGTTAACTTGACTGGCGGTGATGGCACATGCCTTTAATCCCAGCACTTGGGAGGCAGAGGCAGGCAGATTTCTGAGTTCAAGGGCAGCCTGGACTACAGAGTGAGTTCCAGGACAGCCAAGGCTACACAGAGAAACCCTGTCTCGAAAAACAAAACAAAACAAAACAAAAAAAAGAGTTAACTTGATTCTTTCTGGCCACTGCCTGGCAGCTTTGCCCATGTCATTTATCATTAGAGCTTTACAAGGAAATGCAAGTAGCTGGCCTCAGAGCTCTGAGCTCTGGAGTATAATAGTTAAAGTTAAAGTTTAAATAATGATAAGTTTGCAATCATTATTATTTTGGCTATAGGCCTGGGTATAGGGAAGCTTGAACCTTTGGGGAACAATTGTAAGTCTTGATTTTTTGTGGGA
The DNA here is from genome assembly GCA_964023405.1 of Apodemus agrarius. Lineage (NCBI taxonomy): Eukaryota > Metazoa > Chordata > Mammalia > Rodentia > Muridae > Apodemus > Apodemus agrarius. The sequence goes on along the minus strand of OZ030011.1, from coordinate 107,291,474 downwards.
CTTGGTTATTCTTTTGAATTTGATTTGGCAAGGATTATACAATGTCTTTTTTTTTTTAAAAAAAATCTGCTTTTGGAGTATCAATAAAAGACTGGGGCAAGAAGAAGGCAAGAGAGAATGCAGAGTGAATGTAGTGAGACTGTAGAGAGCATGCAGAGAGAATGCAGAGATCGAGGAGTGAGCATGTGAAGAGCAAGTGAGAGAGTGAATGCGGAGAGCACGAGAAGAGCTTGTGAAGAGCGAGTGAAGAGAGAATGTGAGGTGTGTGAAGAGTGGGTGTGTGAGCGAAAGGAGAGTGCATGTATGTGGTTGTGTGAGATGTGTGTGGAGAGGGTGTGTGAGAGTGAAAGGGGAACACACAGAAGTGTGTATGAGAGAGAGAGAGTACAAGAAAAGAAAAGCACACAGGAGAGCAGAGTGCGCAGGAGAATGCAGAGTGTGTGCAGCCTCAAGCTGCGAGCGAATGAGCGAGAGAGAAAGAGAGCAGAGAGTGAGAAAGAGAAACTTTAAGCCTTGAAAAATTGCCTGTCAGCTTGTACCCAAAAAGTACTCTGTGTATATTTATTATGAGACTTCCAGATATCCCTGCTTCCAGTTGAGAACTCCAATCCTGTGTCGAGGCTGGACCCCGGCACTGGGAGTCGTATCATAAACTTAACTTCTGCTCCTCTCTGCACTGGTGGCCATGAGGCAGGGGGGTGGGCTTGTAACCTGGAGGTGCAGGCTTATTGGGGAATAACCTGGAGACACTGGTCTTGTTGAGGGTGTAACCTGGAAACGCTGGTCTTGTTGGGGATTAGCCTAGAACTGGAGCTAGACTCAGGTTTTGTTGGGGGACAACTTGGAAACTAATGTTAGGTACCAGCCTGTTAGTTTTCCTGAGTTCAAACTTAAGTCAGGTTCTCTAAAATGGAGTCTGAACTTAAAAGATTTCGCATCTCATGCCCCCTTTCTCTTGTGACTAGAAGTCCCAATCATGAGACTTCTTGAAGCTTCATGAAAACAGTAACAGGGTTATGTCTTAGTGGTGTCCCTAGGGGCACATCAGTGGGAGACAGGAGGGAGTCTTGAGGCTGAATTCGCCTCCTGCCAGCCAGGGTCTTCTTCAGCTGCAAACAGATGTGCAGCGGATCCACACTGCACACCTGTAGCACAGGGACTCTTCCCCTGAAGCTCTAGTGCCCCTGGCCGTGTCTCTTCTCTAGGGCCCAATCTCCAGGCTAACGTTGGTGGCGCTCCAGAGGGGGACCTGTTTTATGGAAAGTTCAAAATGTAAGCCAAACACCTTTGTGAAGCCAGAAACAGACAATTGCTGATTGTTACACAATTTCGAGGGTGTCCGATTGGCACACGCTTCTGCCAGCAGGTGAACCGAAACATAACTTGAAAGGGGGTGTTTCCCATCTGATGGGGGAAGTTCTATAGTCTATAAAGTTCGACAGGGAGAAGAGTCACCCAGTCTCCCTCAATCGCTAAGGTCAATTTAGTTAAAGTCTCTCTCAGGATTCTGTGTATCCTTTTTACATATCCTGAACTCTGGGGTCTGTAAGCACAACGAAGTTTCCAATCAATCCCCAGAATATTAGCTAATCTCTAACTTACCTGGGATACAAATATAGATCCATTGTCTGACCCTATAAGCTTAGAAAGCCCATTCCTTGGAGTTAGTAGTTTCTCTGTTACTGTCTCCACAGTCTCATGCTTAGTTGGGAAAGTCTTAGTCCATCCTAGAAATGTATCTATAAATATCAGCAAATATTTGTATCATATTTTCCTGTTTTTTACCTCTGTGAATTCTGTTTCCTGACAGACTCCTGGCTTAGTGCTCTGGTATTGAGTTCTGCGGTTCTTCTCATTTGCAACCACATTGGTCAACTGACAGGCCTTATAGATTTTCACAATTTCAGCTGTTTTCAAATTGGCATCTCTAATTCTGATGTGGGACCGGCAGACTAAGTCTTGCATTCTCCAGTGTACAATGTGTGAAGAACAATGGATCTTTTTCAGTACACTTACACCCATTTTCTCTCGTACAATCGGTTTGTAGTCAGCTGTCCTCTGTCATCCCTTATGACACTGAGACATGGGCAGGTTTTTTGGCCCAGATCACATCTTCTGTCTGGTCAGAGAGTGTGGGATCTCCTGAGTCTAGGACAATCAAGGACATGTGGGGCCCAATGTCTAGGGCCACCCATTGGGCTGTCTTGTTGCCCTCTGGACTGGAGTATAGTCCTTCCTTTTGCCATCAGAAGGCCTCTCTCCCTATAAATAGCCTGTAGTTATGAGCGGTAGCAAAGGCACACCGGCCATCTGTGTCTCTTGTCTTTTCTCAGCTCTAACGCCTTGGTCAGAGCTGCCAGTTCAGCTTTCTGGGCTGACATTCCGGCCAGGACTGGCTCCGCCCACATGATCTCAGGGTTTAAGACCACCGCTGCCCCAGCATACCTCTGTCCATCCTGAATGGGGCTGTGGCCAGTGGTGAACCACATTACCTCTGCATCCATCCAAGTAGCCATGTAGAGGCCCATAGACGGAGGTCAGGGTCCAGCAGCAGCGCAGCTAAAAAATTATCCTAGGGGCATTCAAGAAGAGAGGCTGGTAATGAGTCGTGTTGGCATTATCTTTAACCGGGAGGTCATCGCTGCACTGTTGTGTAAACAGGGTGGAGGCCAGCTTCTGCCAATTGGTGACACATTGGCCATTGACTGATGCCAGGGCCCCAAGTCCCCTGGGTCTAGGAAGGTCACCTGTAGTTGGCAGAGTAAGGTCTTCTTTGTGGAGGCTCCATAGTCCAAATTTTAGGGCCTCTAAGAGGTCCTGGTTTGTTTGTTTGTTTGTTTGTTTGTTTGTTTTAAGATTTATTTATTATTCTATGTAGCTGTCTTCAGACACACCAGAAGAGGGTGTCATATCTCATTAAGGATGGTTGTGAGCCACCATGTAGTTGCTGGGATTTGAACTCAGGACCTTCAGAAGAGCAGTCAGTGCTCTTAACCACTGAGCCATCTCTCCAGCCCGAGGTCCTGGTTTTTATTTTGTTTCAGTTGCCACAGGGAAGCCATTTATAAACTGAAGAGACTTTATCTTCAGATTTTAACAAGACAGAATGTTGAACTTCACTGTCAACAAAAAAGTTGGTGGGGAAAAAAAAGTTGGTGAGTTTCCCTTTTCCTTCTTGGGTTATCCTGGGCTTGGGGAGAGAGGACTTTTGATCTTCAGGGTGCCTCTTGTGGTCTCAAGCATTTAGGATGGAGAGGCAGGGGGACTGGGAGTATTTCAAGCCTGAAGTCAACCTATGTAAGGGCCTATTTTTTTTCTTTTTAAGAGGAGTAGAATTAAGTAGGAGGTGAGACAGAAGGTTTATGAAAGGGGTGCTTATAAATTTATGTTTCCTATCATTTCAAATCACAAGTGACGGGGGTGGGTGGGGTGTAGTCTAGAGGTCAGTGGCTGTCTTAAGCTATTCTAGGACTCACAAACAAGGCTGATCTCAGAGCAAGGCTCATGATTGCCTCACAGCAGGACCACTCCTGAGAACGAAAGCTAACCCTGACAAGCCCCAGCCGCAATTGCTCCAGGACACAGTGACACTGGAACTCACTGCCCCCCTGAAGAAATCCTCGTTAAAACCGCCTCCAGAATGCCTCTGTGCTGAGGGTTTCCCTCCACTGCCTTGCCTGCTTGCCCTGTGGGCGGTGTTTCTAATCAACTCCCAACTCCTACCCTTTCCTCTCTTAGTAAAAGAATTTACCACCCTGCTGCCTCCCTCCAAGGCAGTAACCTCTAGAAGAAGCACCTTATGGGTGCTGTCCCGGTGACGGTGAGGTGGAAAGGTGGGTTTATTTTCATTTTTTCTGTATAATTTGAAACTTCTCTCTCTCTCTCTCTCTCTCTCTCTCTCTCTCTCTCTCTCTCCATGTATAGTCCATTGAATACAAATTTAATGGCTTCATGATCTCTACACTGGAGAAAGGACACCAGCTTCTTTTGGCCATTGAGCCTGGGCCTCTCTGCCTCGGTCGTGAGTCTTACAGTGACGCATCTCCAACATCTTGGCATCTCCCTGCACATCCCATTGGGTGAGACATCATAAGCTATCCACGAACCTCTGCTAAGCATGCTGACCAAACTTTGGGAGGAAAAATTAAACCAAGACCATTTGTGAGAGCCTCCCACTTGAACGTAAGAAAATTTCATTGCCTCCATCAGTCCGTGAGCGAGGGAGCCTAATGCTCACACCCTGCCAGAGAGGAGTCGAGCTTTGTTTCTATTTGGAAGAAACTGACCTGGACTTTCTAAAAGTATGTGGAGTTTGGAGACTTGTCAAGGAGCTTCGACGCTGTACTTTCCCTTAAACGTGCTAGTTGTCGTTGTCCTGGTTTCTCTATGAGGGCCTTGAAGCAGATCCTTTTACTCTGATATACATTTTTTTTTCACTCTCTGACAAGCAGGATGCAACCCACCCTTCCCTCCCTCTGATATGTCAGCTGAGCCCCGGAACGCCAGGAACGCGAGGACCATGCTGGCTGCGCCCTTCGCATCATTTCACGATCTGCTCTTTGCTTCCTACAGTCCTGGACCAGGAATGAATAATGCGATCTGGTCCTTCCAGAGAAATCATTGCTGAGAAGGTTCTTTGAGCTCTGCCTCCCATTCAGACCACCCTGGCAGCTTATTGATTCTCAGAGGCTGAGCTCTGCAGTTCTGGTGCTGCTCGGGAGGGGGCGCACGAGCCGCGCGAGCCAAGCAATGCGCAGAGGCTTCCAGAAGCAGGGTTAAGGCTTCTGTCTCCAGGAGCTCTGTAGCTGAAGAAAACACAAGGGCAAGGCGGTGGGGGCTGGGGGCGGGGGTGGGGGACATACAGAGCAAACATCTCACGCTCTCACTAGCAAGGGGGTCCTCGGGTTTGTCCAACCAACCTCGGGCTGAGAAGTGGGGGCCTCGATTATTCCTTTAAAAAAAAAAAACATAACAAACAAAAACAAAGCTCCCCCCTTAATTCCCTGGCACCTTTTGTTCCTTTTATGTACAGTCTCCCAGTCCCTCTGCCTCCCGACCCCAAGGAAGCTCTTCGGCTTCCACAGCCTTTTTAACAGGGAGGAAGGCTGGCTGTGGCCACCTCACTTGTGACAGAGAAAGGTGGGTGACATAGGGCCCAAGGACCTCTTCTGCGAGAGTGGAGCCTCTAAAGTCTCCACTTATTGGATCAAGTAAGTGGCACCTATATTTAAATCTTTGAGAAGGGTCACTAATGGCGATAAGGTGTGGGCACGCCTTATGAGAGCTGGACACAGACACACGCCCCTCCCCTGCTGCAGAGCTCACGACAGGAAGTACCTCCTAGAGGGCACCAGACTGCTGTTCCGCTTGGAGACCTTCACCTAAGTTAGCAGCGGTAATCCTTCTGATAAAGAATCTGTGTGAGCAGTCTTTGTTTTCTTTTTTAAAGTGAGAATATGTGTTTTACTCCCTTCCCCCACCCCCTCCCCCACCCCCACCCCACAGAGTTTCTTTGTCTGGCCCTGGCTGTTCAGGAACTCCCCTCGATAGACCAGGTTAGCCTCAAACTCAGAGAGCCTCCTGGCTCTGCCTTCCCTAGTGCTGGGATTAAAGGAATGTGCCACCACTGCCCGGGGTGTTTTACTTAAAATAATAATAATAATAATAATAATAATAATAATAATAATAATAATATAATTGTGCCTTGAAAACTTCATAATTCATATACTGACTTTTGATATCCCTTTAGCACTACTTTCCTCCAACTCCTCCTAGCTCCCCTGGTCCCATCTTTTGTACTGGCTTCCCCAAAGCACTCAAAACTGGATGCAACCTTCCCGGCTGATCATTTCTCCGGCTCTCTCACTCACCTTATTCTCTGGTGCTAGCATTGGAGTAGGAAAAAAACAAAAAGCCAAACCTCCAGGTCAGGAGAACAGACTCTCCGGCCTGAGGAAGACATCACATTCCAGAGGAGCTGGTCCAATCAACACCTAAGGGGCCACCCCAGGAAGGGGGCTCACTTCAAGCCATGACAAAGACAATTCATTCTTTAACGAGATAGTGTACTTTTCCTGCCTAGAATCCCTTCCCCTAGTGCAGCAGATAGCCGGTTGTAATCAACAAAAGGGTCCTAAGTCTGCCTACTTTTGTAGATTATTCAGAAAAGCATAGCTTTTCTGGTTCTTTTACGTCTTCTAAGCATACTTTCCTTAACTCATTGCCCTACACACACACACACACACACACACACACACACACACACACGCAAGATTTGGGCTTCCTTAGTCTTTCTCTAAGGCCTCCCTCCCGTGCCCCCCTCTCTTCCACTGTCCTCTCCTGAATGACAGCTAACATTTCAGCTCGCCCACCATGGGTTTTTCTTTAAATCCTAATAAAATTGTCCTTGTGCTCCCGCGTGTATAATAATAAAATAAGTTATTTTATTAATGAGACTAAGGAGCTCAGTTTCCCCCGTATCACTAAAAATGTTCTATGTGTTGCTACAAACCCCTCCCCTCCCCCTCAGCCCCCCCCCCCACCCTAAGACCCAGCTCTCTCACTTTGTCACCAGAAACCATCACTGCACTTCTGATCCTGGAGCTGTCTCTCCAGTGCAAGCTCCTGCCTGACTCACTCTCAGAGGGAAGCTCTTCAGTTACAGAACGGAACTACTCAATGTCTCCGAGTCTGGGGACTCTATCTCTCCCGAGGACTTCAGGGTGTCAGCTTATGAATGTGTTGGTTCAGTTAATAAACGCGTCGTCTTCACTAAGTCTCAAAATCGAGCGTGACACCTGGAGCCTGAGTCTCAGCCCTGACTTCTGCCCCAGTCCTTATCTGCCCCAGCAGGCCTCCTGCTGACTCCGGAAGCTGCTCCTTTGTCCTCAGTATCTCACCAGATTGCTCCTCTCCCCACCTTTAACCTCCCAACCCCCTACCCCAGCAGGGCCGCACCTACCCCTTTAGGGGTCAAGGATTGTTCATTCAGGAAGCTGGTGACCCATGAAACAAAACTGTCTCCTGTCTTAGTCTGTTCCAGCTGCTGTAAACACACCAGACTGAGCAACTGGTAAACAGCATAAATTGTTGCTCACGGTTGTAGAGACCCAGACATCCAAGATCCCATCACAGCAGGGCAAGCCGTTGCTGAAGGACCATCTCTGCCTCTAAGATGGCGCTTTGAATCTTTTTTTTTTTTTCCCGGAGACAGGGTTTCTCTGTGGCCCTGGCTGTCCTGGAACTCACTCTATAGACCAGGCTGGCCTCGAACTCAGAAATCCGCCTGCCTCTGCCTCCCAAGTGCTGGGATTACAGGCGTGTGCCACCATGCCCGGCTTTTTTTGTTTTTTCAAGACAGGGTTTTTCTGTATAGCTCTGGCTGTCCTGGAACTCACTCTGTAGACCAGGCTGGCCTCGAACTCAGAAATCCACCTGCCTCTGCCTCCCAATCTCCTGCTGGGATTACAGGCGTGCACCAATTGAAAACTACCTCCTCAGGCTGGGCGTGGTGATGTTCACCGTTTGTTACGGGACTTCTGAGGCAGAGGCAGGAGGATCCCCTGTGAGGTGGAGAACAGCCTGGTCTTCATATGGAGTTCCAGGACAGCCGGGGCTACAGAGAAGACTGTCTCAAAGGAAAACAAAACAAAACAACAACAAAAAGCCCCCTCCCCCAGAAAAACAAAGAAAGAAAAGAAATGAGAAAAAAAGATAACCACATCCTTCAGAGTGAAGAGTCTTCATACGGTGGAAAGGACAGGAGAGGAGAGATGGCTGGTATGTCCCTTCTGTGGGGTCCTTAACACATCCTCGAGAGTTGTCCCTTCACAGGCCCCAGCCCTTGACTTATTACAGATGCATTTGCGGAGGCACTTACATGCTAACCAGAACCCAGCCTTGATGCTCATTAGGTTTTAGATGCTTTTTAAAAAATTTTGCTGCTCTGTTTTAGGCCTGTATTATTATTACTAGATGTCTCTAACTCCACACTCCATAGCGGCACTTAATCATTTTATTGTTGTTGTTGTTGTTGTTGCTGCTGTTTTGTTTTGTTTTGTTTTCTTTGGGGGACAGGGTTTCTCTGTGTAGCCCTGGCTGTCCTGGATCTCACTTGGATCTAGCTCTCTTCTTAAGAAGAGAGCTGCACTTGGCCTCACAGTAACCCCGAAGCCTCTGTGCCTATAAGGACGGAATGAGATCACATAGGTTAAAAAAACAACACACGGCACGACTCGCATTTAGGTTTGCAACATCTCGGCACGACTCGCATTTAGGTTTGCAACATCTCGGTCATCCTTGCCCCTTTGTCGCTCAGTAACCTTGTGCTGAGCCAACCACACCTGTAGCTGGAAACCTGTGTCATACGAACGATGAAAGGGGAGGAAGCAGATCCAACGCCACGGCCCTGCTGCTCGTAGTAAATGTGAGCAGGATAAGCCTTGCATGCCTGCACCGTGCCAACTGACCAAGATGCCAGCTCTGTGTGCTCGGTTCCTCTCTGGAAGACAGTCAGTGCTGGGCAGGTTATGAATGTATCCCATAAAAATGTACAGGTATAAGCGTAGGCCGGACGTGGTGGAGCACGGCTTTGATGCCAGCACTTGGCAGGCGGAGGCAAGTGGATCTCTGTGAGTTTGAGGACTGACAAAGCGACACAGTTGAGACCCTGTTTCAAAAACAAACAACAAACAAATGAATAGGTAGAGGCTTAGTCTTCAATGCAGTAGTATTCATGGTAAGTACTTCAGAAGAAGACCAAGCCAAAAGGACTCTGCCCTAGTGTGTGGGGTTAGTCTCTCCCGGCAGGAGAGACTCGTACAGCTTTCATTCCTTTTTGCCCTATCCCTTCTACAATGTGAAGGGACAATCCGTTTGAATGCTTGGCCCAAGGAGAGGGGCATTATTAGAAAGTGTGGTCTTGTTGGGGTGGGCGTGGCCTTGTTGGAGGAACTGCATCACGGTTGGGGCGGGCTTTGAGGCCTTCAGCAGCTTCTAGAATGCTGGTACCTTGATCTTGGCCTTCTTAGCATCCAGAACCGGGAGATGTAAACTATTATTTACGCATTACCCAGTCTCAAGTATTCCGTCACAGCCGCAGAAATAGCCCAACCCAGGGCACGGAAGAGGAAGGACAAGTGTAAAGACTGCAAGAAGTGAGACGACAAAAAACCGGACCTCATGATTGCACCACGAGGACCACAATGTCAATGCTCATGACTGACGCATGTGCTGCGGCGTCCCGTGCCAAGCGCTTTGATAGAGCATCAATCAATAAGCACCTGAGTTAACCAGTGGGCGGGGCTTTGCTGAGGCCAAGGGTCGGCTGTCCCACGGCTTGACGTCGCTCAAGCCTTATCCAGTCCACTCTTGCTCGCTCACACTTTTTCTGTTCTCTATCCCCCTGTCTCGCTCATTGCTTCAGCCAAACCAACCAGGATGATTCCTCCCGAGTGATTCCTCCATTTAAGCATTTGAGACAGACGCCCCAGCCGAGAATGCCTTTGGTTCCATCAGCTATCCAGACTCAACCTCAAGAGCCTCTTGCTTTGTGAAACCTTCCCTGTGTCTTTCAAAGAACACTGGACTTATAGAGTCTTGTCCTGCCTCTGGCAGTTGTAAGCACCTCTCTCTGCATACCCTTTATCAAGCCCAATGCTGGGCCCAGTGGCAGGGCTGAAGCTGGCATCTGATTCTCTCTCCCTTTTCTGCTCTTTCTGCCAGGAATCAATCAGGCTCATAGCAAAGGTGGAGGTAGCCGTCTGTAGAGTATAAATTTTTGAATTACAAAAAAAAATGAATTCTATTCAAGAGTTTGGAATCCCCTTTCAACTAATTCCCTACAAATAGTAGCAATTGACTTATTTATGTGTGTCAATTAGATTACAAACTCAGCATCAGGCTGGGGTGGCACACGCCTTTAATCCCAGCAAGGAGACAGAGGCAGGCGGATTTCTGAGTTCAAGGCCAGCCTGGTCTACAGAGCAAGTTCCAGGAGAGCCAGGGCTTCCAGAAACTCTTGTCTCAAAAAAGAAGGAAAGGAAGAAAGAAAGAAAGAAAGAAAGAAAGAAAGAAAGAAAGGAAGGAAGGAAGGAAGGAAGGAAGGAAGAGAGAGAGAGAAAGAAATATAGAAATATAGAAATTCAGAAAGGAAGAATGCAAAATCCACTTTAATTCATCATGGAGCGTGTTCTGAGGGTGCTTTGGGGTCAGTTTAGGCCACACTGAATGTCTCACTCAGGCTTCCTATTGCTTCAATGAAATACCCGTGACCACAAAACAAGTTGGGGAGGAAAGGATTTATTTCACTTACATTTCTATATTGCTGTTCATCACCAGAGGAAGTCAGGACAGGAACTCAAAACAGGGCAGAAACCCGGAGACAGGAGCTGTTGGGTGGGCTGAGGAGGTGCTGTTTCCTGGGCTGCTCGTCATGGCTTGCTCAGCCTGTGTTCTTATAAAACCCAGGATCACCAGCCCAGAGATGGCACCCTCCACAGCGGGTCGGGCACTCCTCCATCAATCACTAGTTAAGAAAATGCCCTACAGCCAGATCTTATGGAGACATTTTATCAATTGTTATTCCTTCATTTCGTTTAACTCCAACTTAAGTTGACATAAAACTACCCAGGACCCATGCCTGTAACCCTAGTACTGAGGGATGAGAAAACGGGACACATAATTGACAACCAGCCTAGCTCCAAATTCAGTGAGAAAGCCTGTCTCAGAAGAATAACGTGGAGAATGACCTCACAGAGACACATATGTGTATATCCATGCACACACACACACACACACACACACACACACACAGTCATAGACAAAAAATAATAGCAAAATAAAACAATGCATGTACACATACATGAATAATAACAAAATAAGTGAGCCGGGCGTGGTGGCGCACGCCTGTAATCCCAGCACTTGGGAGGCAGAGGCAGGCGAATTTCTGAGTTCGAGGCCAGCCTGGTCTACAGAGTGAGTTCCAGGACAGCCAGGGCTACACAGAGAAACCCTGTCTCGAAAAACCAAAAAAAAAAAAAAAAAAAAAAAATGCTGTACTAAGTTTGGGCTCCAACTCAAAAGTTTCGCCAAGTGAAAGCATCGCTTGGGCAGGGTGAATGTCATGATCTGTCTATGCTCGGATGGTTCACTGCTGCACTGTTTGGCAGCACATACTTAAGACCAATGAGTAAATGGGTCACACGGACCTGGGTGGAACTTGACCTGCACCAGCTATGTGATTCTTGGCAAGGTTGCTTGCATTGTGGGTAACTGCTTCCTAATGTTAGCCATAGAAATGAAGAGGAAGATCCGATAAAGGATCTTGTGGTCAGTGAACCTGACACTTCAGATAGTGGATCTACACTGCTCTCTTGGGCTAGGACAGAACAACCCATTCAGTGTTTTCAAAACACTCCTCTTGTGCAAAGTTCCAAATCTCTCCCCCTGTCAGATCTGTTCAATCAGCTTGATGAAAAGAAACAGAAGTCAGTAAAGTTCCTGGGAAGACAGTAATTGACAGGAGGCAAGGTCAGCAGCCTCCATACCATAGTGTGAGGGGCACAGATCAGAGTCATAGGGCATCTGCTGCAGTGCCCAGGTTCCCGTGTTCCAGGGCAAAGAATTAGAATGGGGACACATGGTTACAAATAAGAATAGAGCCCACTTATTTTTTTTGGGGGGGGGGAGGGTTTCGAGACAGGGTTTCTCTGTGTAGTCCTGGCTGTCCTGGAACTCACTCTGTAGACCAGGCTGGCCTCGAACTCAGAAATCCGCCTGCCTCTGCCTCCCGAGTGCTGGGATTAAAGGTGTGTGCCACCACTGCCCGGCTAGAGCCCACTTATTAAGACTAGGAAAACACCGCTGAGAGTGGGAGAGGGCTTGTGGGGTGAGGGGAAGCCCCCAAAGTCCTGGGTCATAACTAGAAAGGTCATTTAAGTAGCATAGCACCTTCCAAAATCCGAGAGGGAAGGGCTTCCAGTCTCTTTCTCCTGCCCCACCAGGTGGCAAATGATTGTCCACTAGCTTCTGTCCTAGCCTTCTCAAGAAAACTTTGTGTTTTCTCCTTCCATGAAGTTCAGGGTTTTGTCTGGGACCAAAATATCAAGATCAAGTCCTTTCTGGTAGAGACACAGGGGCTGTTTAGTGTCTGCATTTCATTGGCACGGGCGGGCATCATCTCACGTTTCCAGCAGAGGTATTGGGGCAGGGTGGGGCAGGGTGGGGCAGGGTGGGGCAGGGTGGGGAGGGCAGGCTAGCCAGACTTTACTTGCTTTCAAGCCATCATGCCCTGAGCCCAATGGGGTCAAGACCCAGGCCTAGCAGAGATCCACATCCCCACCTCCAGGAACTTGGAGTTTGTATGCAAAGCCCTTGCAGTAGGACCACAGGGGCACAAGCCACATTTGCTCTCTTTGAGGTTGGGGATGTTTGTTGGTTGCAGTGTCCTGGGGATGGGACCCAGCAAGCACTGTCTCATTAAGTTATATCTTCAGCCCTCACTATTTTTTTTTCTTTAAAACATTTTAGCACAATAGTAATTCTGCCAGTGTGTCAGTTTGCAAGCCCCGCCCCCCACCCCACCCCCACGAATCCCATTGCACCCCACCCTCCCACGCACTCACACCCAGCTGTGGCTTCTGAAGCTCAGCTCCAGCAGCAGCAGCAGCCGAAGACCTCAGGCTCTTGCATATTGTGCAACACTTGATTGAACACAAGTGAACAGACAGCAGATTCCATTTTTCGATGAATACTCTTAAGCACCAGTGAAGGAAAGTCTGCGGAGCACATTCAAAGAGAGAGGGGTGGAAGTTCAAAGGGAAGTAATTCAGAGCGTGAGATGAAATGCTTCAGGTGGTGAGAGCGATGAGGGCCCCAGAGGAAGGAAAGCAACGGGGTGGAGGCGGGCCTCTGCTGAGAACCCTCTCAGAGCCTAGCCAAGCTCACACAGCTGGGAAGGAAGGCAGCAAGACGAAAAAGAGCAGAGTCAGGAGATAGGCATGAAGTATACTGCTAGCTGACCACGGGGCTCTGCATCACTTAGCCATCCCTAGACCTCGGATTCCATGCTATCAAAGTAGGAAACTCAGTATCTACCTCCAGGCCTGTTACCGGGAATCATAGGAAGGAGTCAGCACGGAAATACAGCCCATAGCCAGACTCGTGGATAATGTTTCCACAGTCCCTAAGTCCTTTCCTCCTCCAAGCACCCAAAATAGCTCACTCCTGAAGCCTTGCCTGAGCCAAATGCTTTCAGCCACTCCCCGGAGAGGTCAGGGACCTGCTCCAGCTCTGCTCCCTACAAGGGATCCAGCTTCTCGGGGTGGGCCTGGTGCAGGATCAAATGTCCCCAGACCTTCACCTCTCCAGAATGGTACAGTGGCACAAGTAGGCAGTCTGAGGAGAGCAACTACTGAGGAGAGCTCTAGGCCACAGGTGACCTTCCAGAAAGCCCAACCTCTCCTGGCTTTTCAGAGGCCTCTTCTCTTAGAAGTTCTTGAGCTCGGGCCCAACAACAGATAAAGCCCAACCTCTCCTGGCTTTTCAGAGGCCTCTTCTCTTAGAAGTTCTTGAGCTCAGGCCCAACAACAGATGACAGTAGGCCTTGTGTGTCTCTCTCCCTCACGCTCTCCCTCTATGGGGGAGATTATACACCCATGTGACGTTTACACATACATGTGTGCAGGTCTGCATGTGTGATTTACACATGGGTATGCATATGAGAGAACAATGTTGGGTGTCTTCCTCAACTGCTTCTATATCTTATTCTTTTGTTTATTGATTTTATTTTATTATTTTATTTTTTTTTGGGGGGGGACAGGGTTTCTCTTATAACCCTAGATATCCTGGAACTCGATCTGTAGACCAGGCTGGACTCAAACTCACAGAGATCCATCAACCTCTGCCTACAAAGTACAGGGATTAAAGGCCTGTACCACCACACCCAGCTCTACATCTTATTCCTAAGATAGAGTCTCTCTCAAAACCTGGAGCTTACCTATGCTGTCCGGCCACCCAGCTGGTAAACCGCAGCATCTTTCTGTCTTCACCTCCCTGCACTGGAATTACAGGCTTGAAGCACCACACTAGTTTTCCGTTTGTTTGTTTTTATTGTTGTATGTGCATGCTTGGATTTTCAGGTTTGCATGGCAAGCACTTCACCAACTGTGCCATCCTGCCCACCCCACCCCAGGCCCTTGAGGGAACTTTTGAAAGTAAAAAAATGGGATCTTGTAATTCATTTACATTACCTGGACCCTTGGACAACCAAAAATTTTCCCAATTAAGTATTAAGAACTGGGTCGCTCTTGATACTGAACTTGCAAACTCAAAAGCAGGGGACACTTGGTTCTCATTTGTTTAAGTCAGCAAGGAAAATAGAATTTGACCTCTGAGCTGGTCCTGAGAGCAGCTGGTTCTCTGCAAGCCCCTCTTCCCCCTCCTCTCTATTCTCCAGCCTGAGGCACAGCACGCATTCAAACCCACGCATACAAGCCCACACGAACCCATGTGTGCACATGCTACCTCCCATGAACATGTGCACATGAACAGGGTGACATTTTAATCACCAGGCCTGGGCACCCTACTAGCCCTTGAAAACAAAGCAGACAAATTTTCATTTATAAAAATACTATTCCGCAAGTGGAGTTAAGTTCTTCTTCCTAGATTCAACTTGTAGAAAAATTAATTTCAGTTGTGTTAAAGATCCAATAGTTAAGAATGCAACAATACAAAAAATGTTTTTTTTAAAGAAATTTGAACCTTTGGAACTAGAAAAAATTAAGCAAAGGGGAAAAAAATCATATAAGCTATAAAACAAAAACAACAGAAAAGATTTAATCATGTAAAAATGAAAAACTTGAAAGAGCAAGATATCAAAGTTATAGATATAAGAAAGCATAAAAACATGTGAAAAAAACCAACAAGTTGTAAGGAAATATTTTCCCATGAACGTACTTTCCCAAGATAATCCAACTGAAAAAGGACAAGGAACATACACTGACCCATTACAGAAGAGGAACCAAATGAGTAATGGTCTCAAAAGATCAAATAAAAATATTCCACCTCCTCTAATAAGTGGATAAATTAAACTTACCGCAATGATGATGTCACTGGATCTGCCCATTACCAGTTTTTGAGGTGGTTTCTAGCCAGAGATTATGTAGGACCACTAGCTTATCATATGATATTTGTGGAAACAAAAATAAACTTACAAACTTTTATGAAAGTGATGAAATGATATTTATTAAAATGTAAAATATGCTCACATTCTGACCTAGGAATGCTCTCCCTAAGGACTTCTAAGGCCAGTGGTCAAAGCTTTTAACTCTATTTTTCCAGGCACAGTTTGTTATAAAACAACCCTCAACAATTTAAAAACCATTGAGAAGGTGTTTCAGTTTAAGAAATTATCAGAGTCTGGGCTGGAGAGTATTGTTGGACTGGGGAAATCACACTTCAATGTGCTCATCTGTAAGATCAAAATAATAGTGGTACTTTATCACATACATATTTATGCAAATTTACATCTCTAGCTAAGAATCAGAATATACAGGATCAAAGACATCATCAAAGAATCCATGTGCACATATTTATTTGTGAATATTTCCATCATCAAAGAAAGAAGTGGGAGGAAGTCAAATATGAGATAGTGGACACAGTAACTGCTTCTATAGTTTATGGAATAAAAAAGATGAAAAAGAGCAAAGGCAGGGGGAGCTGTGGGGGGAGATGGTCAGGAAACACGAACAGACTAGCGAATCACTGGAGACGAAAACCAATGGCTAATGACCACAGAAGGAAAAGGAGGTCTTAGAAAGGGACCTGCTTAAATTGAAGCCCCTTCAATATGATGCCCTGTTTGTTCAGATTAACCAAACTGTGGCTGCTGCAGGGACCCACCAGGCCAGGCCCCTGGAAGACAGAATGCGATTGCAAATAGGCACTCAGGGGGCATGGGTAAAAGAAGGATGTGGGATGGAGGGAGTGGGCAGGGCAGCTGGGTCTTTTGGATAATGCAAATTCCTTTAGAAAGGTCAGGGAAAGCCTTGAGTTCTAATCCTGTCCTTTGCACGTATCTGTGGAGTTCAAATTGACTTGACTTTAGGCCAGTCTCTTCGTTTAAGATATGAACATGTGAAGAAATGAGATCACATGCACAGCAGGCCTGGGACTGAGAGCTCCTGCTCTCTAAAACTGGCTTCTGGCCGTCCTGTGGTGCTGGTATCCTTCCCCCTTTCTCCTATTCCCTGGGACACAGTAGTCTATGCCCCCATTCTCCCTTATCAAGAAAACTCTGGTCATAGGATCTTCCGTGTCTTAAATCTGCCTGCTTGTTACCTCCTATTTATTGTGATACACCTTCCCTCTAAAGTAAAGGCTTTCAAGCATTCAAGTTCACACACACACACACACACACACACACACACAAGCTCAGAGAGAGAGAGAGAGAGAGAGAGAGAGAGAGAGAGAACTGAGAAAGCATTAACTCCTTACTTGACATCTTTCTAAACAAGAATCCAAATGTCACATTGGATCCTGTACAAAATACAAGTTTAAATCCAACAGAAGGAAAATTCCCAACACCAAAATGGTAGGAGAACATAATTGTAGGTATTTAACATTATGAAAAAGAGTGTATTTAAACCATATTGACCCTTTTTAAAAAAAAAAAATACCTTTAAAAGACACAGGGCAAAATAATCTGTCTCTTTGCAAAAGCTGAGTCACTGGTGACACGATGAGACTATCCAGAAGTGTCCTGCTTGTCCAGCAGGTGAATGTCCTGGCAGCTCCAACAGGTCCGATGGAAGTCCGGCTAGGATCTCAAGATGGTCACACTAAGTGTCCACATATAACTCTGTGCTATTGTCCTGTAAGACAACAGGTCCAGGATCTTCAGAACTCCTCCTATGTCTATCCAGTGGGCTTCTCCAAGGCGCACAACTCACAGGCTCTGTGGCCTGGGCTCTCTCCCGCCGCCGCCGTTGAGGAGGTCTGTGAGTTCCCCGATGTACTTGATGGTGTACTTGAGCGTCTGGATCTTGGTGAGCGGCTGGCCTCTCTGGCTGTAGACAGGGGGCAGGTAATTCCGGAGCGTGTGGAGAGCGTCTGCCAAGGTCCGCATCCTGAGTTTCTCTCTCTCGCTGGCCTTTCGCCTCCGCTGGACAGACATCTTGACTTTGCTGCCTTTCTGGCCTTTGAGACCACCTGCGGTGTGTAGATAGGGGGGTTGGAAAGCCAACATACTATAATCCAACTCTACTAAGCCGCCAGCCTCGTGACTGCTGTAGCCGTCGCTGCCTCCCGTGCTGGCCCCACTGTGCCCACAGGGCAGTGCAACCTCAGAGTAGGACTCGAGCGAAGGAACTGGGGAGAGGCTTTGAGTGGGGGACGCCTGGATCAGCTCCAAGGGCCTGGCTCTGCTTTTCCAGTCCCAGGAGGCCAGCAGGTTAGCGGTGTCAGAAGAGTCCAGGCCATCCTCCAGGCTGAGGAAGGTTTCACCCAGGTTATCCATACCCGAGAGTCAGCAGTACAGGGACTCCTGGGCAAATGTGAAAGAAAGTTCTGCAGCCCTGGCCAGAGACCAGCTCTCTTTTATGATGGTGGGGGATCGGGGACAAGTGGGAAAAGGGGCCCCTGGTGGAGGGAGTTCAAAGGAAGAACCAAGGACCGAGGATGGAAAATGAACTCCTCGGGTGTCACTTTCTCCTCATTGATAATTAGCGTCTTCCAGCTAAAATGTCTTTAAACAGAACAGCCTCCGAGAGAAGAAAAAAGGAATTATCTTGTTGTAACTAAACCAATTAAGGCTGCATAACCAGGCTTAGCATCGTCCTGTGGAACTCATTAATGGGGGAGCCAAAGAAAACAAACTGGGCATCTGCTGCAAGGAGGGACTCCCGGGGACCTTTGGGCCAGGACACCCCCCCCCCAATCCACACCTTCCCGGTATTTCAGAGTGGATGGAGTGATGTTGGAGACGGAGCTTGGGTTGAAATGAAGTGAGTTCCCTGAGCTTTGATACTCTCCTGTTTCAAATGCAGGCAATCACGGCTCCTGTTTCCTGGGGCGAGCGCAGTCTAGCACACAGAAGGCACCCACTATATTGTATGCCGGCTTCTTTCTAGCCTTCCACTGTGCTTACCTGCCCCAGGTTTTGAAGAATGTCTGCCCACTGAAGGACAAACCAGCAGATCCATTAAGGGCAGAGCCCTAATGTGCAGAAATATTTCCTGCTTCAAATGATCAGAGCTGGAGTCCCTGTAGCAAACAGGCGCCAGAAGAAGCCTTAAAACCAGGAGCTTGCAAGTGTACCTGGCTGGCATTTAGCCTGATGAATGCCTTTTTTAAAATCCAGTCTCACCTCGGGTTTTTTTTTTTTTTTTTTTTTTTTTTTGAAATGTATAGAGGAAGTGTGAAATTAAACAAGAGAGTGGTTTTTCCCCCAGCACCGCTCCAAATGCCACCGAATGTGTTAAATTGGATGGCCTTGCTAGTTAGCGTCCTTTCCTATAAGCTCCCATAGACCCTGCACTTTGGAAAAGGAGTCCCAGATTCCCCCATTTGTCCCAGGAACAGAACTTATTCTGCATGCAGCTCATCGTTCAAAGGAATATTAGCATCCGAGTCACCTTTAGCTTCACATGGACGTGTCCTTTAACGTGGTTACTTCAGCCCTTTTGCAATTGTTAGAAAGAAATGTCAAGGACCTAATTAGAACAGTTGTGGTATTTTCCTAATGAGCAAGGCTCAGGAAATAAACATTTGAAGTATGTAATCCGGAGGAAAATGCTCTTAGCCTTACTGTTTGCTGAAGGACCCTGAACCAGATCCTGGGCACTAGCTTAATGAAATATAGTGACTGTATTAAGTGATTTCTCCTCTTCTACTTTCTCCTCCTCCTCCTCCTCCTCCTCCTCCTCTTCCTCCTCCTTTTTCTTCTTCCTCTCTCCCTCCCTCACCCTCCCTCCCTCAATCTCCCTCTCCCTCTCCCTCTCCCCTCCTCTCTCTCTCTCTCTCTCTCTCTCTCTCTCTCTCTCTCTCTCTCTCCTACTTCTGCTCTGGTCAAGAAGCCCAGAGTACAGTGGAATTTTTCCAAGAACATTTTGAGAACTTTTTGTGTATTATAACTAACCTTCAGATTTAAAAAATTCCAACCATGTACACATGAGAAGGCTGAGGTTCCCAGGGTTTAAGAGACTCAGTTAGAACCCCTAACACGAAGTGGCACACTCAGTAGAAAGTGGCACATGTAAAAATCCAACACCATCACTTTAAGAAGAAAAATAATCTTTCCCTATGGCATTCTGTTGTGAGAGAGGCAGGTGACATGGACGTGACTTAAGGATATAAGGAAGCTCAGGTGGTCGGAGTCAACACTGAACCTTCCATCTTCTCCATATCCAGGTTAGCTTATTTCTGCCCTAAAAATGCCACCTCCCTCCCCCCTTTCCACAGATGCTTTATCAAATCACTATTTTGAGGTGCTTCCCCTCTTCCCCGTGCCCCTCCTCTCTCCTCCTCCTCTTCCTCTTCTTCCTTTTACAAATTTCCCTTTTCTTCTTCTATTCTTTTTTTTTTTTTAAGACAAAGTTGTTCTGTGTAGCCCTGGATGTCCTGGAACTCTCTCTAAACACCAGACTGGCCTCTGTCTCCCAGTGCTGAGATTAAAGGAGTGTAACACTATTTCCGGCCCAAGTTTCATTTTCTGCACAAGAAAATCCCCATTAAATCTTTGGTTCATGTGAGCAGGGAATGTAGCTCCGTTTGTAGAATGCTTGCCTGGCATATGAGGCCTGGGATCGAACCCTCAACCCTGTGGAAACTGAGTGTGGTTTTATATACTTGGCAATGTCAGCATTCAGGAAGCAGAGGCAGGAGGATTAGGTATTTGAAGTCTTTCTCAACTACATATTAGACTTAAATACAGACTAAGACTCATGAGACCTGTCTAGAACAAAACAAACAAATATCGTTGGTGTGTCGTAGAGACTTCTGTCACTGTTGTCACTTGTCCCCGCCATGCCATCGGTCCAGACATCAGAGCAGCTCAGTGCAGTGACTGTATAGCTTCTGACCTGGCTCTCTAACAATTTTGACCCCCAAAGCATGCTATTAGAATAAGGAAATGTCCTGGCTTCCATCTTCTTAATGCGTACTTCCCGTCTCCAATAAGAAGCCATGCTGGTCCATGCTGTGATCATAAAAAGAGAAAGAGGCGTGAGAATATGTTCTGTGGCAGTGTGGGGGGAGGGGGTGCCTCAGTGGGTCCATGCCAAGGCATCCCTTCCCCCTGAGGGACCAGGCACACACTGGGATAGTATAGAAGAGATTATTCAGGGCATGGGATGGGAGTTAAGGGGGGTAGTAGAGGCAGAGAAAGGCAGAGAGAGAGGGAGGAGAGAGGAGAGCCCAAGAGGAGCAAGAGAGAGGCTGAGAGTGAGAGAGGTAAGAGAGATAAGAGAAGTAAAAGAGAGAGGAGGGGGTGAGCAACCCCCTTTAGAGTAGGCCAGGTAGCCCTGGCCGTTGCCAGGTAACTGTAGGGAGGAGCATACCTGGCCGTTGCCAGGTAACTGTGGGGTAGAGCTCAGACAGAACCCTAACAGTACATATTCACACTGACCTGGCCATCTTCATGGCTCATTCTTTGCCCAATCTGAAGAAAACAAAAGGCAAAACATAATGTGGTATCCATAGAACTGGAGAGCCTGCCTTTGGGTATACAATGCTGGCTCCTTCTCCCTCCCCCCTGTTTCCACCATGTGTGCTAAAGCAGAAAATTAATCCTGTCTAGATGGAACCCAAAAGACCTTAGTGGAGTGTGTCCTGTAGAGAAAGGCCAATCAGGGTCACCTCCTTTAGAGTAAATGTCCTATCCTCTCATGGTGCTTGAGCTCTGATTTAGTAAATGGAATTAAGACCCATCCTATCTTCGACATGAAGAGCTTCTGTCAAACTCCTTCCTGAACCTAAAATATTACGAAGCTTGCTTGTCATTCGAGTGTGAATATACTTAATTCAAAGAGTACGGCACCAGCAGGAAGCCCAGAGAGCACTGGGGCTGTGGTCCCATCTGCACTCTGGCAAGACCAGCTGCATTTGGTGCTACACCAAAAGGCTATGGCAGAGATGGGAACAGAAGATGACCGCAAATTGCCTGACTTCAAGACCCATCGGTTTATTCTCTTGGAACTGAAGTGGATTCTATGCTATATTTTCATACCAAGTCCACTGCTTCTTTCCCACAGAGTGAGTTACTGGGATAAAAGTTTTGGTGTTTAACTTGATGTCCATTACTCACCTAGCATTTGTAAGTGACTGTGACTGTGATCACCACAGACTGTCTTAATATTTCCAAGGTTAATAAAAAAAAATAATCGTCTCACTATGGAAATTATCCATTCCAAACATGATGACATTTCCATGCTATACTACATCTGGAAAATCCTCATGGAAGGTGGTTCAGATGCAAAATCTGTCCCATGAGAAATAGCACAAAGGGCAGCTTATATGAACAGTCCATTGTACACCTTACAATCTGCCACAGTACAACACGATCACTGCCAATAACTGCAACGTACAAGGCTTCAAGGCTTGGTTCGAGGCTCACCTTCTCCAAGAAGTTGTTCCTGTCTGCACAGACCTCAGATTTCTACTGTTCTCCAATGAGCAACACTTGATTCTGGTAATGTATTCCTATAGATTTGGGTTTCTATTCAGCTCATGTTGGGTGTAAAGGACAGAAAGTAAGTTAAACTGCTTTTATCTTCATCAAACATATGGATTAAATGGATAATCATCTCAGTTCCTTGCAGCATGCTGAGGTCTAACAAAATAACCATCCACACATCCAATGAAAGGGACTGTGGAGAATTAATCATGTCTATGTATAATATTATCACCACCAATCCTGTTCTGTAAAGAAAGAATCCAGGTGCAGAATTTCTCAGTACCTTGCCCAGCATAAGCCCACTTGAGGTCTGATATTCCCAGAATTAGAGCCAGCTGGAGTCTGGCTGGTAACCACTGGTTTTGCTGTTTCCTGGGAGAAGCTAGAGGCCAGATGGACAACTCCTGTAGAGCTGTTGACACTGGCATCCAAGCTTGAAATGGAACTTGGAAAATATGAATAGACTAGCCAGTGTTCACACAACAGGCGTAGAAGGAAGACCTGGGATTAATCAGTGCCTGGACACGGTACGAACTGAACAGGTATGGAGCAGTCCCTCTCTTTGCTCACAGTTTCATTTCTAAGGAAGTAGTTACCCATCGTTAACTATGATCCAAAAATACTCAAAGGAAAATTCCAGAAATAGACACATCTCAGGTTTCAAACACGCACCATTTACAGGAGTATGAAGAGCTATGACACCACACCACTGCACGCGACCTAGAACACATGACATCCTTTCACGTCATCTCATCACGCAGGCACTGTGTCACCTCACATTATCACAGGAAGAGATGGAAATATAGTACAATGTGATAGTCTCAAAGAGAGAAAAAGCACTCACACTGGATTACAGTACACAGTGTCACTTGTTACAGTATAGCGTTGTCATTTATTTTTCAGTTATTGCTTTTAGTCTCTTACTGCACCTAATTTATAATAAAACCTTAACATAAATGCATAAATGGGGTGGGGGGAGGCTAGAGAGATGATTCAACGGTTAAGAGCACTGGCTCCTCTTCCAGAGGCCCTGAGTTCAATTCCCAGCAACCACGTAGTGGCTCACAACCATCTGGAATGATGCGCTCTCCTGGATCACAGGTGTACATAGAACACTCAATTACATAAAATAAATAAAGATAAATCTTTATTTAAAACACATATATTTATATTTGTTTTAAAACAAGATAGATAGATAGATAGATAGATAGATAGATAGATAGATAGGATAAAATATATATTTATAGAGTTTGTACATAGAGAATTTTATGCTATATTCAAGGTCTCAGCCATCCACTGGAATATTAAAACACTGGAGAATGTGAGGAGATCTTTATATTCAGTTTATATTGTCTATATTTCTACATTACATGCAGATAAGTCAGGCACCCACATAATTACTTTCTGCCCCCCAATAATGGACATGCCTAACTCTAACAGTGTGGAACAAGTGTTATATGTGTGGGAGCCATACTGTTCTTTGGCCACCCTCATACTAACTGTGGATGAATAATAGTAACACAAATAATAAATTTCTCTCCTGCTAAGTTCTTTCTTGATTTGACTTCACTTAAAGGACATAGAAATATGACTCGTGTTTTATTTCAAAAAGAAAAAATAAAAACCTAAGGCATAGAAAAGTTGTTTTGGTTAATGAGTTTGAGGGACAGTTTAGACCTAGGCAGGCTGATTCCAGGGACTCAAGACTCCAGGCAAACATATTGTCTCAAGAAAGGTAAGAGACAGGAGGGGGTTGTGTGAGGCCCCTAGCTGACTGTCCTGAGCTGTAGTTTTATTGGAGCAGACATCTGTCTGCCTGAAATCCTGGTATTTCCCTTGGCCTTTAATTCATAATTAGCATAATCCAACAGGAGATAAGGGAGGTATTTAAGTATTTCTTATAACAGAAAATTTTAGGAAAAACATTTTATTTTTTTTAATAAAATTAAATTTATTTTTTATAAAATACCCCGGGTACTGGGGCCAGTGACAGAAGTTGTGCTTTTCATATTCTGAATTCCTGTAGTTCTTTCTAAGTAAATGGTAAGGATAGAAAACAGGGTCTTTCCTACACTCTCACGAAATCAGTGAGGTCATCTGCTTAGGTAGGCTGCTCCTCTTCTGTAGGGGAGAAAACACAGCTCTCTTTTTTTATTAATTTATTTTTTTACACTCCATATTTTATTCCCTGACCCCTGTCCACCCTCTGACTGTTGCACATCCCATACCTCCTCCCCACTCCCCTGTCTCCATGTGGATGTTCCTACCCCCGCCCCACCTGACCTCTAAACTCCCTAGGGCCTCCAGTCTCTTGAAGGTTAGGTGCGTCATCTCTGAATGAGCACAGACCCAGCAGTCCTCTACTATATGTGTGTTAGGGGCCTCATATCAGCTGGTGTATGCTGCCTGTTTGGTGGTCCAGTGTGTGAGAGATCTCGGTGGTCAAGATAAAAGTTGATAAAAGTGTCGGGTGGTGGTGGCACACACCTGTAATCCCAGCACGTGGGAGGCAGAGGCAGGCGGATTTCTGAGTTCGAGGCCAGCCTGGTCTACAGAGTGAATTCCAGGACAGCCAGAGCTACATAGAGAAACCCTGTCTAAAAAAAAAAAAAAAAAAAAAAAAGTTGATAAAAGTTTTGCATAAGGACACTGAACTCAGCTTCTTTTTCTTTTTTTTTTTCTTCAAAGCTACACCCTCACCCCAGGCTGGACCTGAGACACACCCAGAACCAGCAGTACCACAGGAAGTTGCAGCTTCTACTTCCTCTCCAGAGATACTCATTTCTATTTAGTTTCTTCGATTTTTGTTTTTTGTTTGTTTGTTTGTTTTTTCGATACAGGGTTTCTCTGTGTAGCCCTGGCTGTCCTGGAACTCACTCTGTAGACCAGGCTGGCCTCGAACTCAGAAATCTGCCTGCCTCTGCCTCCCAAGTGCTGGGATTACAGGCGTGCACCACCACGCCCAGCCTAGTTTCTTCAGTTTTTGAAATGGAGTCTCTGTCTGTGACTCTGGCTGCTTGACTGCTCCAGGTCCTCCACCTTCAGCCTCCTGATGATGTGCCTGGACTGGGAGCTTTGGTCTATACTGAGCACCTCATCCTCTGTCAACCTTGTAGCCATAGCAACCCAGAATGCATTGGCCAGTTTACCTCTGGAATTCTTGACAAGCAAGTGATGGAACTGCTGTTTGATTAATTAATTAATTAATTAATTAATTTTCATTTTATTTTGTTTTGTTTTTTGGGACAGAGTTTTTCTGTGTAGCCCTGGCTGTCCTGGAATTGGCTTTGTAGACCAGGCTGGCCTCGAACTCAGAGATCTGCTTGCCTCTGTCTCCTGACTACTGGGATTAAAAACTTGCACCACTATCCCTGGCTCCTGGTGTTTAAATAGTAAGGAATAAATAAAGATTTGAACTCTTTCTTTCCAACACAGAGTATTGGCAACAAATTCAACAAAAGATATAGATAATACTTGTGGAAGACAGGGATCCGTGTTTGGGGTGGGAGAAAACACCCAGGGGTGGCAAAGTAATCTCCCTATGTCCTTGAACAATATTAAGTAGAATTAAAGTCTGCCTTCAGTTGATCGACTTGGTTACTGTTCTGAGGCCCCGTGTTATCAAGCCTGGGAGAGACTCAGTAAAACCCGAGGAGCACAAAGTTTTAAAAGCTATCATCATTGGAAACAAAGAAACAAAGAGTGAAAGAAAGGACAGCCCAACACAGGACTGCATGCTTTTCATCTCAGCACTTTGGACAGAAAGCCAGGTCTTCCTGAGTTCAAGGTCGGTCGGTCAGGTCTACTGTCTACATAGTGAGTTCCAGAGCAGCCAAGGTTGCTACACAGTGAGACATTATCTTTACATATATATGTGAAAGGCAGGCAGGCAGATAGACAAACAGAAAAAAAAAATATTTGGCTCTTCTGACTGTGCATTGTAAAGTCATTGAGTAATGCTTGGTTTTGCTCTCCTTAAAAATAAACTGCATGGAAAGCATTGGGTGGTGAGAGAGATTAAATGATTGTCGTGGGCCATGTGTGTTAGTCCTGTTGACAGTACAGAAGTAGCAGAAAAACAATGGGAAGTAAATGGTGAGGACTTATTTCATAGGAGACACAAGACAGAGTGGCTTGTCCATCAGCATCTCTTCGTGGATACAGTAGTGACTCCTAAGTGCCTCCCAAACCCTCCCTAAAGGACCGTTGGTCTTTAAGGGAGGCTGGGGTAGGGTAGGGAATGTTGTTTGTCTCAATGGCATTGCATAGCCATTGTACTGACTGCGTAGACTCTGTAAATACCTCTCCTTCACCCATACTCATGCAAGCATCAGTCACACACACACACACACACACACACACACACACACGCACGCACACACACATGCACATACACACGCCACATGCACACGCGCACACACACAAGCATATGCACACTCACAATATGAAGTGGGAAAGGAACTTCCTTGGAAAGAAGAATGGTTTCAGAGGGCAGACGGACGTTGAGCAAGGCCTTAAATTGTTTACAAAGGTGTATGAAAGTGTCAAAAAACAAAAAAGATTATTTTAAAAAAATAGGAAAGAAATATGCTACACTCTCAGAAATGTTTAGCCAGAGGAAATGCTGTCACTTCCGAAGCCCCTACTGAGGACTCGCTGACCAGAAGTGCCCCTCTCTGGAGCCTGGGAAGCCATCTTCCTGGAACAGTGAGACTCCCCTCCTCAGGTACAGAGAAAATCCCAGGAGTGCTGTGAGGCTCTCTGCCTCGTGAACCTAGACAGAAGCAAGAGGGAGGTGACTTTCTCCAAAAAGAATCCATCCCGAAGCAGCCCTGTCCTGAAGTGGCTTTCTCCCTTGAAAAAGAAAAAAAAAAAATCACTAGCTATAGCTGTTTTTTGGAAAAAGAAAACAGTCAACACTTTTGCACAAACCGAGGCCTTGTGAGCAGGCACAGAACGGGGAGTAGTGGATCGAGGAAGGTACAAGGGACATCACATGAAGGAAGGGACAATAAAAGGAGGAAGCAGAAGCTAATTCTGCGCACAGGATGCTTCGGTTATTATTACTGTGTGAACAACTCAATCTTGGTTCAAAACTTTTAGACAAGCAGCCTCAAATGACCAAGGCTTTCCACCACCTGAGACACTGACGGGAAGGAGGCCCAGAGTCTCCCACCGGTGATTCCTCAGCAAGTGGCCAGCAAGAGTCAAAAAGGGGCTCCCGGTGTTACATTTACACCTCTGTCCCCTTTTAAGTCCCATTCTTTATTACCACTGGTATTTGGGGTGGCATTTTAATACCCATGTCAAAAAGTTGAAAGCGGTCTGCAAGGATGTTGTTCTTCAAGGATCGCCCTCTGTTTCAACCAGGCTGAAGAACAAAAAGGAAGCTGCAGAGTTCCGTCTCCATTAGCCGCCAGGGATGCTCAGACTCCGGTTGCTAAAGTGAATTACTGCAGATGTTTTCGGCAGGATACCTGCGCAGAGCCTCACCTCCGCTTTTGCCCACGTTTCTGAATTCTCTGCATTTTAAAATGAGTCAACATCTACAAAGCAAATGACAAGGCAGAGGACAAATTGGGAAACGCGTTTCTCCATGTGTTAATATGGAGTAGTCAAATATTATGGTCAGAAGGTTACTTCTATGAAAATCTCACACAGATTAAAAACGCCAGCTTGCTGCTGGGGGAATGAGCAGCTCACAAAAGAAGCTCTCATAAACAGGGAAAAAATGTTTACCTCATTAGTAATCAAAGACATGTAAATGGAAGCGATGAGGCGAGGCCATTTTTCACTGCTCAAACTGGCACAGTCTGAAAGCGGAGGGGGGGGGAGGAAGTGTCCTTCCCACATGTGCTTATGAGACAATCAACTGTTTCATTAAAGAAAATATTTTAGTCTGAAATGTAATCCGAGCACAAGGGTTTATCCTATAGAATTAAACAAGTATGTAATCAAATAATTGGGAAAAAAGAGTAGTCC
This sequence comes from Apodemus agrarius, assembly GCA_964023405.1. Classification (NCBI taxonomy): domain Eukaryota; kingdom Metazoa; phylum Chordata; class Mammalia; order Rodentia; family Muridae; genus Apodemus; species Apodemus agrarius. Next base: position 107,263,822 of record OZ030011.1, on the reverse strand, counting down.
CCATAGTTATGAAAGTAAATTATTCAACGAAATATCTGATAGTAAAGAGGGCATTACATAAATTATGTGCCCTTTGTGTCATAGAACATTGTGCACAAACACAGAAGACTCGTGTTTATGAAGAACACTTGGATAGTACAGTTTTAAGCAGGATATATACGATTAATGTTTTGATTCACTTTAACATGTTTAAACTTTTAATTTTATACTTTTATCTGTATAAGTATTTTGCCTGCGTGCATGTCTGTGCACCACACATACTTGGTGCCCACAGAAGCCAGAAGAAGGCGTTGGATCCTCTGGAACTAGAGTTTTGGAGCGTTGTGAGCGGCCATGGGGGTTCTGGGAACTGAAGCTAGGTCCCTGAAAGAGCAGCCAGTGCTGTGAGATGCTAAGCCATGTGTTCAGCCCCACTTCAATATTTCAATAGAAAAACAATAAATGGTTGAGAGTGGGATAGTCATGGTAATCTAGACAAGACAACAGAAAACTATAGAAGAAAAAATTTCCCATAGAGACAGAAAAGGTTGAAGGCTTTTTCCTCTCCAAATGACAGCACTGAGTACCGTCCCCAGCCCTTGGAAGGCCAAGCAGCCTTCCTTCATCTTCATCAGACTTGAAGCACGTAGTGGGCCTTCTGCTTATAGGCAGGCCTGGCGTTTACATTTGTGCAATATTTATTTTCCGGCTGACAACCGTGTCTGAGCAGGGACCAGGCTTCAATGAGGAAGTTTCGCTTCCCTCTCTAAGACGCTTGGGTTTGTAAGTCTGAGCTGGAGCCTGATAAGTTCTATTTTTACTGAGTGGGGAAGATGATGACTGAGAACTTGGTCAGATGGAGGGTGTCCCAGGTACAAGAACAGCTGAGCCTGGCCAGGAGTGGACAGAGGAGTGTTTCTCAACCTGTGGGTCTCGACCCCTCCAGAGGTCAAAACAGTCTTTGTACAGGGGTCGCCTGAGACCATTGAAAAACATATATATTTACATTGTGAGTCATATCAGTAGCAAAATTACAGTTATAAGGTAATAAATAATTTTATGGCTAGGGGTTACCACAAATTTATTAAAGGGTCAAAGCATTAGGATCCACTGAAACAGATCGTGCCAAGAACCCACCCAGGGCAGGCCCCTTTGCCTTGCCTGGTGAAAGCACAGGCCACAGGGTGCAGGGCTGAAAACGCTCTAGACCTTCTAGAGTAACTATTCGACTTTTCGCATTATCAAAGATCAACTCAGCTGGAAAAGACGGCTCAGCAGCTGAGAGTACAGACTACCGCCCTTGGGGAGGCATGGCATTTGGTTCCTAGCACCCACTTTTGGCATCTCACAACCACCTGGAACTCCAGCTCCAGGGGATCCAATGCCCTCCAATGCCCTCTCTGGCCTCTGTGGGCTCTACACGCATGCACAAACGAACACGGATAATTTAAAACAAAAACAAACAATATGTGTGTGTGTGTGTGTGTGTGTGTGTGTGTGCGCAACTCTAAATGGACTCAGCAGACTTGCATATATGGAACAATACAAGGCCATGAATTTGAAAGGGACTGGGGATAAGGGAGGGGTCAGAGAGATAAGATGAAAGGGATAGATGATATAATTATATTTTAATTTAAAAAAGAAAACCATGCAATCCTAGTATGGAGACATTAAAAATATACTTGATATCTTTCTAGTCAAGGGTATTTTGACCTAAACTAATCCATTCTTTTTGTAATTGGAGATTTATTTGTTTTTATAAATAAAACCAAAATCAGAAAACAACAACAACAACAACAACAAAAACCCCAACCCTCCCCTGGCAAGTTCTCATCCTGTTATTTAAGACTGCCCAGCCCAGAGCCCTGCTGGCCCAGCTGACTATGTGTACTTTCTTCTTAGAGCCATCTGGGTTTAATTCTAGTGGGGTTCTACATGCCACTAGTTTATGTTTCTTTATCTATTTTGATAGCTTTAATTTATTTTTATATGTGGGCATTTTGCCTGCACGTAGCACCTCCAGAGGGCCACCTAGAACATCCCCTGGAACTGGAGATAAGCTGCCTTGTAGAATCTGGAAATCAAACCCAGGTCCTACACGACAGCAACAGCGCTCTTAACCACTGGGCCATCTTTCCAGCCCCTTGTCTGCATTTCTTTTTATCAGCCAGTGACTGAGTTGGATATTTTACTCAGTTTTTGTTTTGTCGGTTTGTTTTTTGCTCCTTTGTTTGTTTTTGTTTTTCAAGACAGAGTTTCTCTGTGTAACAGCCCTGACCTGTCCTAGAACTCTCCCTGTAGACCAGGCTGGCCTCAAACTCACAGAGATCCAACCTTCTTATGCCTCCTGGGGTGGTGGAGCTAAAGGCAGGAGTCACTATGCCGAGCTCAGTTCTCCCTTGACATCTTAGATTCTTCTAGTCCAAGCCAGGATCTTGTCCAGGTTCCCTTTCTGTCAATCCTTAGTGACTATCTTTACAGGCCAGCACTTAAGTTCACAGTGCTTCCTTACATGTTCACTTTTTTCTTTCTTTCAGTTTTTAAAGTTAAAGAGGCCTTCATGATTTCTAGTTCAGAAATACTGCCTTAGGGCTGGTGAGATGGTTCAGTGGTTAAAAGCACTGACTGCTCTTCTGAAGGTCCTGAGTTCAAATCCCAGCAACCGCATGGTGGTTCACAACCATCTGTAATGAGATCTGACACCCTCTTCTGGTGTCTCTAAAGACAGCTACAGTGTACTTGCATATAACAATAAATAAATCTTTAAAAAAACAAACAAACCAGAAATACTGCCTTAGAGAGTCCATGAAAGATTCTCGTATGTTACATCTTTAAGATGTCAAGGCAGCCTCAAGAGGTAGGCCAGATTATCTCTGCTGAAAAGAAGGAACCCAAGAAAGAGAGACTTTCCCATCTACAGCAAAGCTTATCGTCCATGGCAGAGTTTAGAATGTACCATGGGAAAGGAACTGAGCGCTCTCCCACAGGCAAACCGGCAACACAAATAGCTCTCAGGGTTGGCCAGCCTGGAGCGGGGGAGCCAGGGCTCACTTGAAAGAGCAGCTGCATCGGGATCGAGAGGCTGTCATCACTCCAGCCGTGGGCTCATTACTGCAGCTGTTGCTACCTTTCAAAGCCAGACAGCTGTTGCCAGGAGATGGATTCAAACAGAACAAAGGAAACGGAGTCTGCAATAATGACCGTGCCTGTATGTGTGTGCACGATGTTCTCCATCCTGTAGCTCAAAGCGTTCTACAGATCTAATCTAATTACTTCTCAGGAAGGCCACGCTTGAGGGGTACAAGTCAGAAAGCCAGACACGGAGAGAGAGAGAAGCAAGGCTGTCTTCCACCGGCTTTCGTGTAATACTTTTTTAAACTAGAAAGGAAGGTTTGCGGGAGTTGCACAAACTATCAGTCTCCTGTGATAGCATTTGCAGTGGACAATGAAAGACAAGTGTCCTTGTCCTTAGCCGAGATGGGGAACCCCCGCAGTGTCTCTGCTGAGGAGCAGGGAATATAGGACGGGAGATTGCATCTATCTTCCCCTCCTCCCGTTTTCTGGATCTTGACCTTGTCATCTCACACAGGAGACCCCGTGCCTGCTCAGGAGTCCGTTTCTCTTGTGATATTCTTACTGTTCGCCACTTTCCTTCCTTGCTCCTCCCTCTCTTCCAGCCCAGACTTTCTCTTCTCAGTCGCTTTGGAAGTCGCACAGGCTAAAATGGACTTTCCTGCTCTGGGCCAGCCTCCTCCACTAGACTGCCTACCAGACTGTGGACTGACAGAGGGCCCTTCTCATGACTCTGCTGTCCACCTCTGTCGCTGAGCAAGATGGCTACATATCCAGCCACCCACTTGCTTGTCAATATCCTCTCCATTCGGATTCACATTATTTCTGCTTTAAATGATCCCGCTTACAGTGGTTTACTCTTCAGTTATACACCCCTGTGAATAGTTTCCACTTGTTTTAGATTGATAATTTGATTTCCTAGTTTACCTTGAGGATCAGGTACCACTCAAGAATGCTCTGGATTAAAGAGGGAAAGTAACACTCCTTAGTTCACTGCTGGAGGACTATGAGCTTAAGTAGTCACTGTAATTAATACTCTGCATGGGCCATCAAAAGTCCCCTTTAAGAAGTGTGTAGGTAGCTGGGTGTATTTAATCCCAGCATTCCAGAGGCAGGGATTTCTGTGAGTTCAAGTTCAGCCTGGTCAACAAAGTTAGTTCCAGAATAGCCAGGGCTGTTGCACAGAGAAACCCTGTCTTGAAAGCCCAAAAAGAATCATGCAAGGTAATTGGGCATAGTGGCGTGGACTTGCGATCTCAGCACTTCTGAGGCAGAAGCAGAAGGATCAAGAGTTCAAGACTAGCTTGGGCAGAACAGAACAAAACAAGAGCCATCCACTTTAGTGTTCTAAGGCGATAGGGTAGGAGGCTGGCTTTTAGAAACAGTGTTCGAGCCGGGCGGTGGTGGCGCATGCCTGTAATCTCAGCACTCGGGAGGCAGAGGCAGGCCGATTTCTGAGTTCCAGGCCAGCCTGGTCTACAGAGTGAGTTCCAGGACAGCCAGGGCTATACAGAGAAACCCTGTCTCGAAACAACCAAATCCAAAAAACCAAAAAAAAAAAAAAAAAAAGAAAAAGAAAAAGAAAAAAAAAGAAACAGTGTTCGTTGGCAAAGGCCAGGTTCTTGCCACCATCTCCAGAAGCCTTTTCTGGGAACTCTAAGAGAAACCAAAAGTCTTTGGTGCTTTGGTGCTTTACACACTCAGCTCCAGCTCCTTCTGAGAGAAAATGCTTAACCTCTGATTTCCTCAGCTGTCTGTTCTCTGGAAAGCTACAGATCCTGTATCCTTAGAGGCAACCCGCCATTGACAACGGTGATGGCCCTTTTCCATTGAACTAATCATAGCTGACTTTCAAAGCCAGTGAACTTTCTTGGGAAGCCTGTGACCATGAACTGGCTTAACCTGTTTTGGGAGAAGGATCTGCTCAGTGAACACAGTTTGGCTCCATCTGGGGTTTGGAAATGTAAGTGGTCCCATTACAACTGAATCGCGCCTTTGGCAATCTTTGTGGCATTCTTGGATGGCTGTGTCTGTGGGAAGCTGAAAGCATGGTTCAGAGCCCCCATCTCTTTTATCTGCACTAGGCTTTTATCTCATGGAACAGAGGCAGAAGGTCACTGGCTTTTGCCTGGTTGGCTCTGTTTCTTTCAGTGCCTCAGGCTTCTTCCCACCTGTATCTCGGTATTCTCTCTAAAGAAACCTGCCCTGGCAGTGTGCTTTGCTTTTTTTTTTTTTTTTTTTTTTTTTTTTTTTTGAAACAATGTGTCTATTACCTGAACATATCTTGCCTTTAAAGTATCTAACTAAATGTGCCAAAGGACATAAACTGGGACTTCTGACTTGGCTCAGAAACTTTCTTTTTCTTTCTTTCTTTCTTTCTTTCTTTCTTTCTTTCTTTCTTTCTTTCTTTTTTGAGACAGGATTTCTCTGTATAGCCCTGGCTGTCCTGGAACTTACTCTGTAGACCAGGCTGGCCTCGAACTCAGAAATCTGCCTGCCTCTACCTCTGCCTCCCAAGTGCTGGGATTACAGGCATGCACCATCACTATCCAGCTGGCTTAGAAACTTTCTGAATACCTACCGTGTACCCAGACAATGCAGAAGCAAAAGCTGCAGACTTACCCTTAATGGGTGAGTGGTTCTCAATCTTCCTAACGCTGTGATCCTTCAAGACAGTTCTTCATGGTCTGGTGACCCCCAGCCATAAACGTATTTTTGTTGCTACTTCATAGCTGATGATTTTGCTACTATTATGAAGCACACTGTAGATGTCTGTGTTTTCTGACGGTCTTGGGTGATCCTGTGAAAGGGTCGTTCGACCCGCAGGTTGAGAACGGCTGCTTAAAGGGTTAGCATTGTGCTCTCTCTAAGTGGCATCCATTCGCCGACTAGGAGCATGCTCTAAATGTAGAATGCGCACTGAATATGGACAGTGTAAAATATCTCACTAATAAATTTTTGCATTTATTACCCATCGAAATGAGGAAGTTTTGAATGTACTGAGTTAAACTGAAGATGTTAATTTACTCTTTAAAAAAAAAAGTCTATTAGGGTTGTTAGCGACATGTGGTCCACATTGTTTCCTATTACACACTGGCATGGATAAAGCACCCATGAAGAGAGGGATGGCAGCCAGTATAAAGTCACTGAAAATGTGCTGCGGGGGGAAGAGAGGGAGGGATGTGCAGTTCACTTGGGGAACCTGGAAGACATCAAGGAAGCAGTGGTTTTAGAAGTGAGTTTTGACGCAGGATTGTGGGGATCAGGGTGGAGATTTTGATCTCAGTCAGTTGGAGGACCAGGAGAACTGTGGCACATTTAGAGTCTTCATCGGTTTCCAAACCTGACTATCTGCTTTGATGGCCTGGAGCAGATCTTCTGGACTTGCCTCGAGTTTCATGAACCAGGAATGTGGATAGAAGTGAGTCCTCTGCTTCACAGAGTTTCTGGGTGATGGTTGTCTAGCTTATCTGATCAGGCCAGCAACAGAGTCATCAGGAACTGTCTACCTCCCATGAGGTCCTCTTCTTCCTTGGTTTTCTTTGGAAAGAGGGATTGAGGGAGAAATGCCAGCAAAGCAGAGCTTGGAGTTCTATTGCAACCTTCTGGAGGGTCAACAAGTGTCCCTGTGAGAGTAAGGAGGCAGAGCTATCCCCAACGACTACCTCAGTTCCTGGTTAAGTAGCCTTAGCTACCAGTGACAATACTCTGCTTATTCCAGAGAGAGAGAAAGAGAGAGAGAGAGAGAGAGGACTTTCTTCTGCTATACTTGGTAAATGAACAGGAATGAAACTATTGTTCTTTTCTTTTTCTTCTTCAGTACTCTAATATCTCTCCATGTTCTAGGTTTTTGAAGAGACCTTGTTTCACATAAAGCAAAACAAAACAAAACGGCACCACTTGAATCAGTCTGTGAGCCAGTAATCCTGCTTAACTTTTAAAAACTTACATTAAGCAATTATGTAACAATAATTGTTTGTGTGTCTGTGTGTGTGTGTGTGTGTGTGTGTGTGTGTGTTTGTGTGCGTGCATCTGTTCATGTTTGTAAGAGCAAGAGGACAATTTATGGGAGAAGGTTCTCTCCTTCTAAAACTCAGTTCAAAACAATGCTAGGTAGACACTGTGATGACAGTTAAGATGAGGGTATAATATTTCCAAGCAAAATGAAGTTAATTATGTATAGATAGTCAAGAAAAGTATCTCGGCAGAAATAGGCTCTGAGTTCTGTAAGAGTGAGTGGGATTAGAGCAGAGCTGGCACCATGAGTCAGCCTGGAAGTCGTCGGCCCACCATTGCCTGCCCATCATCTGAGTGCTGGACCACAGCATCAAAGCTGACAGGGCATCACCAGGAAGAGGCGGTTTATGAGCATCCAATCCACACCCAAGTGTGCCCTGTATATGATGGTGGGGCAGCTTTTGGTTTTGTGCTTGGTTTTCTTTCCCAGAGGCTTTTCCTACGTAGCTAGAGTCTATAAGGAGAGAGGAGAAAGGATGCCTGGGTTGCCCAGCAGAACCCATGCTGAGCACAAACCAAAGGAATTAACCAGAAAGTTTAGTGGGGGCAGGGAGGCTAGTGTCCTCTGGATTGGCGATGAGAAAGTAGGAGGGAGCTGATTGAAGGCCTGAAGCTTTGAACCTGATCTCTCAAGCTCAACGGGAACACTCTGCAACCAGCAATGACTCTTAGGGCTCCTGACTTCTAAGCTCTTCTAAGCTTCCCCTTTGGGCGTGGGTACGTGATGGGAGGGTGGAGCTTGGGGGTGGGTTTTTTTAAGGAATTTACAGAATGTTCTGACTTCTCCAACTATCTCAGAGAGTGTTAGGAGAGGTTGTGGGTTAATGAGCTTTCCCTGTCTTTTAAGGGAGCCTACTTGGGTCAAAATATGACTTGGGTGCTTGTGAATGCAGGACAGTTTGGGTTACAGACTTGGCCTCCCAAATCCAGTTTGGATTTAACAACAGGATTAATCTCTTCATTGAGTTGGCTCTTTGCTCTCACAAACACCTGAATAATGGCTTTGCTGTAGTCACATGAGTTTGGGTTCTGGTTCCACTGCTAAACCTTGGGCCACTTATTTCTCTCAGTCAGAGATCAGCTAAGCCATAACAGTGACTAGTTCCTCATTGGTTTGCACTGAGAAATAAGACAATGCCCTGAGTCCGAGTCCACCTAGCATTCATTAATGCGCTTTGTTCTTTTGTTTTCAAATTAAACACGTCGGATCTGTATGATGATAAGGGTGACCCTAAAGTTACTGTTTCCTTGATGGCATCTGTGGTTCATGCCGGTACAGGTACAGGAACTCAGAGTCTGAGACTCAGCTTGTTTCTGGCAGGCTTTCTTTAGAGACACTCTGTCCCCGCAGATCCTAGAGGTTGTGGGTAACATTTCTGCCTCTGAAGAAAACTTGCAGCTGTTGGGTGCAGGAATTTGTGTGAAAGACAAGTAGTCAGAGCCCAAGGGGAGCTGCAAAGGGAAAGGACAGCTGCATGTTTGTCCCTGAGTAAATCAGACGCCGACGTTTATTGGGCTATTTCCAGAATAACACCAGCAAGAAAACTGGAATGCAGGATTACATTTTCCAGGAAGGACCTTAGTTTAGGAAACTGGCATAACCAGCCTTGCCGATTGGGATGAAACTGGTTTAAAGGGAAGGCTGCAGGTTTGGAAGCACAAAAACCTGGGATAGTTCTTTCCCTCTTCCAACTTATAAGCAAGTTATTTAACATGAGCCTCATTTTCTTCACTTAAGCAAAAGTTATCCTAGACACCATATGTGGTGATTGTAGATGCTAGAAAGTGAGAAGAGACCTTGATAAATGGGTGGCATTTGCGGTATTTGGAGCTGGATGGAGATCCCAGAAACCTCTAGACCTGGAACAGCATTTCTTAAATTTATCCCGTACAGGATAGGGGTTGAGGGCAGCAAGGCTGGGGTGGGTGGCCAGAGAGGAAAAAGATCAAAAGGCCTATAAATATCTCTCAAACTTTAAAATGCAAATTCTCTGCTTGGGGCCCAGTTGGGACCCAATCTTTCATTATCACCTTTCTGGGAAGAACTGCAGAAAGGGGGCCAGGGTGTGGTAGAGAGGAAGGTAACTACTTTCTTTCCCTATTTGGAACATTGTGGTTCTTTCTATATCATTTTGTGAGCAAGTGTGTATATGTGATAAATATTTCATTCAGATTTGACCTAGAAATATGGGCAGTTAAGAAGTTAATTGCACATGATTTTCTTTGCAAGTAGATTGTGATTCCGTCACATAGAAGAGATTATCTAATCCTTATCCTAATGATTCTTGAGGCAGGGGATAGAAGGTTGGGAGAGGGTTTCTCTGCATAGCCCTGGTTGCCCTGAGACTCCCTAGGTAGATAAGTCTGGTTTGAATTCACAGAGATCTCCTCTGTTTCCCAGGTGCTGGGGTTAAAGGTGTGTACCACCATGCCTGGACTTACCATGACTCTTACAATCTGCGTCATTCTTGGGGTAGTATACGTGCTGGCTGGCTGTGGAATGGATGGATGAATAGTGAGTGCATGGGTGGATGGAGAGATGGTGAACGGATGCATACATGAATGGGATAGATAGTAGATGGATGGATGGAAGATGGATGGATGAATGAATGGATAGAAGCAGGGACGGAGAGATGATGAGTGGGTAAATGGGTAGAGGGATGAATGGTAAATGGATGGATAGATGGTGGGTGCGTGGATGTAAGTGGATGGATAGATTGATGAATGGATGAATGCCTCGATGTTAACCTTATGTTAACTTTCACTAGTTGGTGACCTAGTTCTTAAGCAGGCACCCCTCCACTAAGCTTCGCTGGAATCTGGTAAGCAGCATCCCTCAAGAATTGCTGTGGTCCTCTGAGGAGCTCTTAGAGGAGCACACTCTTCTCTCTGGTGGCTTGAGTTCCGATCAGTCTCACAACCTACAAATGCATGGAGCTTCCGAGAAGCTTTGCCCTAACAGTTTCCCTAAAGCATTCTCTCTTCTTCCCTTGTGAGCTCGCTGTTTGGTGACTGATTGCTGTAGAAGGTGAAGAACTTTAGGAAAGCCCCACAGAGGAGACCTCTGGGTGACAGGCTCAGTAAATACTTGGTACTCGTTTTGAGCCAGATGCCCCCACCATAACCCTCACTGTGAGTCAGAAGCAGTGAAACGACTTCCCTGCTTTCCCATCTGGCCTGTTTTCTTTTCTTGCTAGCTTCACTTTCTCATGAAAATATATCTAGCTTTTTTGTTCACAAAAGAATCCAACAAGTGTACCAGACTGGAATCCCTTAAAATGTGCAGTTTTGCCGGGCGGTGGTGGCGCACGCCTTTAATCCCAGCACTTGGGAGGCAGAGGCAGGCGGATTTCTGAGTTCGAGGCCAGCCTGGTCTACAGAGTGAGTTCCAGGATAGCTAGAGCTACACAGAGAAACCCTGTCTCGAAAAAACCAAAAAAAAAAAAGTGCAGTTTTTATTAGATTTCCCCCCCCCTCGATCTATTTCCTTATAGATCTTATCGAAGAACTGGAGTCCTCCCTTCTTCCTCCCTAAATGACACCTGCCACCCAAGGCTCCGATGGAGTCTCTTTATCTCGAGGAAACACCCGGCAGCATTCTGAGGCCATCTAATGCCATCCTTCCCAACCAGCATGTATTATGTTTGTTATCCTTGTTTTCTTCATTGATTTATGTATATGGGTGCTTTGCCTGTGTGTATGTCTGTGTGTAGTGCCCGCAGAAGCCAGAGAGAGCCCTGGGGTCTAGAGTAAGAAATGATTGTGAACTGTCATGTGGGTGCTTGGAATTGAACCCCTCCCCAATCCTCTAGAACAGGAGTTCTCAACCTTCCTAATGCTGAAACCCTTTAATACAGTTCCTCGTGTAGTGGTGACTCCTAATCATAAAATTATTTCATTGCTACCTCATAACCAGAGTTTTGCTACTATATGAATGGTAATGAAAATCTGATAAGCAAAGGGGTTACAGATTGAGAATCATTGCTGTGGAACAGCCAGAGTTCTCAAACATTGGACTATCCTCTCAGCTTCTTTCTATGCTTGTTATTCTTAAGAACAAATGAGTCTGGCCCCACAACTATGTTATAAATGGCTCAAGGAGAGACATCAGATATTATTCCTGCATACTCTATACCAGATCTATCTTGACTCAATCCACCTTTAGATTGCAGTACACTAGTGATCCAAGCTTTTGCTTCAGATAGAATTGAGTTCAAAGGTTAATACGCACATCCATTGAACCAGTAGATACGAATCGGACCTGTTAAGTACGCCTGAAGCACCAAGAATGTAACAAAAGACAGTTCAAAGTTTACTCAGTTGTTTAGTTACTACACGGATGAAGACACCAAATCTAATGACTTACAAAGAAAAGAGCAGGAGAAGGGGCAAGTCTGAAGGAGCGGAGACACGAGGTTGCTTACTTCACGAAAGTACCAGCTGGAAAGCTGTCCCTAGAGCAGCAGTGAGGAGTTAAACGTGGCTTTGAGGAGTCTTGGGTGAGAGAACACCAAGTTAAGAGCTGCACCGTGGAGTGAATTCAGTGTTTCAGGCAAAGGAAGCAAGCCTGTACTGCCGGCCCGGAGGGCAGGGGCCGAGCGGACAGAGGGAGAGGGGAAGGCACCCCTGCAGGTCCTTCCAGGTCCCTGTCAGGGAAGCTCGGATTTAGGGCTGAGGCTGTGGCTCTATTGATAAGAGTCCTTGCCCAACACGCATTCTGTCTGCAACACCAAAGGAATCAGGGATAGTGGACAAATGTCAGTAATCACAGCACCCTGGAGGGGGCAGGAGAATCATGTGACCCTGTCACAAACAGAAACCAGAACAAAAAAAAAAGAGTCTGGGATCCATACTGCATGAGGAAAAGCCATGGCAGCTCTCACACAGAAGGATGTTAGAGTGAGATTTACTTGTGGTAGATTAATCTAGCTTGTGTATGTGCTACCAAAGTGCTCCTGTGCCTCTAGCCAGGAAGAGCACGTTTGAAAGATATTTTTAAAACTCCTGCAAGAGAAGAAGACACTTGCCCTTTAGAAGGAGATGCACAACCAGTAGACTTACTTCCTGCTTGTGTGGCCTCAGGCACATCCTGTTTTCCTCTTAAGTATTTTTTCCTGTGTGCTCCAACCATTTACCTAGTCTTCTCTCATATATTACACAGGCACATCCTTTTACTCCACGAGTTGCTTTTATAAGATCAGTTAAAAGGAGGAAGAAAACACTTAACATGAGCAAAGGGCGTGTCTCATTGCAGGTACTGTGAAAAGGACATATACACTAGACATGAACATGGAAACGGAGATACTTTCAGTCATAGCTTCATTCGGAACTGGCATGTGACCAGTGTCACAGACGGAGCCCTGTGGAGGAGGGAGGCAAGCCTGGGAGACCTGGGATCTCATGCATGGCGTGTCACTGTCATTCTAACTACCCCCTTTTACATACCACCACCTCCCCCACCCCTTCGCGCGGGCACACACACCCACACACACACAGAGAGAGAGGGAGAGGGAGAGGGAGAGGGAGAGGGAGAGGGAGAGGGAGAGGGAGAGGGAGAGGGAGAGGGAGAGGGAGAGGGAGAGAGAGAGACACTGTGGTCATTATTTTGTCTAATTCTGCAACTTCAAATGAACTTAGGATGAGTTCTTGTTCATTAAGACTGACTTCCTGAGATTCTGGCTACTCTGTTAGTTTGCTATGAGTCAGATGGTAGATGCTACTGACAATGCCATTTGTCTACCCATGTGGTCTATGTAAAATCCAAGTTCCTGGCCAAGGAGCCACAAGTAGAGAGAGGAGAGAGAGGAAGAAGTGAACTTTGTACTTGGAGCTAGTTGTTCTGGATTCAAATCCTGGCCATGGGGTTTGTCAGATCATTAATAAGTGCCTGCCCTTCATGGCATACACAAGGAACAAGAAGATTGTGTGCTCCATAGCAAAATGTGGATGTGTGCCATCTTCTGAGATTCACTTTTGTATAACACCTTCCAAACCTAGAATCAACTCATAATTATCATTTTGCCTAAATTCTTGTCTCCTTTCCTGTGTAGAGATGACCATCATCTCAAGAAATGCTACACACATTATAACAAGGCACACGTTTCTCTACTGTGTAGATATGACTAGTAAAAACCAGCATGTTTATCCTTAACATGCAACTGAGCGTCAGGAGATCTGTTAGCAGACACAGGAAGAGAAGGTGAAATCCCCAGAGGCTTGTTTGGGGATGCCCATCTATAGCAATGAGGGTAACGATTCAGTCCACTGCCACATGGGCGTGGAAAATGTCCTTTGGTCTGTTTCACAGGATGCAGACCTGCCTGTGCCAAGTCTTTTGACACTTCTGGAACCATCACAGCTGTGAAGTGGTGGGGCCCTATTGAGGCTTAGTCTAGAGATGTCTGTGTTTGAACAGCCCTGTAAAAATCAGCTGCCTGCCATCAGACGGTTGGTCATAGCTTTTATTTTAACAGAAAATGTCAAGGGTTGCGGTGCTTACACTAGCGTTTTGTAAACCACTTATTGTTATATTTGGAGTCAAACTATTTAGGATATTCCATCCTGACCTTTTCCTGGTATGAAAGGTAGAAATCTATTGGGTGACATATGAAAAATGGAATGTCTTTCACTAGATATTGGAAGATAAATATTGCCATTTGGGGGCCTGCACATGGGTTAAGGGAAGTCAAGTCATAACAATCCTTGGTACATAATCATGTTAAAGACAATTGTCCTCTTAATCATATAACTCCAAAGTTCTGCTTTGGTGCTTATAAAGGCTTCCAAATATTGACAAAATAATGACTCCATAAGGACCACCCAACTGCTAATGATTCTCCACTGCCAAAACAGGTAAATTGTATCCTTCTTGGAGAAAAGAACAAAACAAAACCATCTATTGATGGAAAAAAAATCACATTTTTGGACTAGTATTGTGTCATACATTACATACTGACTGTAGCATGTCCCTTTAAGGCAATGTGACAAGTCCTTTGAATGAGCCTAATGCAAGCTGTTAGCTGAGAATGATGAAAGGTTCTCCTGGCTAAGGAGGTGATAAACACTGCCATGTTAATCTACAGATGAAAGGAAGCTGCCCCAGGGATGTCTTATTCAAGCCTTTACCCCTATGTGCTACAGAGCAATAGGAGGAGAAGCTGATTTAGTCACCCAGAGAGCATCTCACCCTGAGACCTTGAAGGAGACTAGTGACCAAGCCAAGGGAGGGAGCCGTTCAAATGGGTTTGGTCTTTCTTCAGACAAATTGAAGACCTAAGACTCCGAGTTCACCAGCAGACAGTAGCCCAGCATCTGCTCACTGAACGCTTTCTTTGCTAATCCCTGTGTGGATGCTGAGGATTCAGAAGTACTAGATGCTTGGCATCGTGTAGGGAAAATGCACACAACCCCCAAAATACTGTCAGGTACCATCTCAAAAACATAAGGAATAGTAAGAGCCCAGAGAAATGTTATTAGAGACGTTATTTACACTGAGTTTTCCATGAGTTAGGTAGTCATTAAAGAGGGGGTGAGGTATTAACTTCTGAGCAAGGTTCTGAGCAATCAAAAAAAAAATCAAATTTAATTTGAGCATCAGAGAGAAAGTGGAAAATTTTTTAGAATATTGTATTTCAAGGAGGTATGTGTAATAATCTTGGAAATACAAAGAACAAGAGCCACTTGGATGATAAGTAATTCCATTTGTACGGATTCTCAAAGGACAAGGGAAGGCGTGCATTTCCTGAGCAAAATCCATCTCTGCTCAGTGAAAGGCGAGCGTGCCGTGAGTGTCTAACACTGAGCTTGCTGACAGAGAATGCCTCTTGCTGAAACTAGTGACTGCCATGGCCATCTGAGCTTCGCTGGAGTTCCTGGGCTACATTCTGCAGAGAAAGTATACTGCTGTGTGTAGACAGGTTCTAGTGGGCTAGGGAGAGCCCATGCACACAACAGTTATCGTGCCAAGCAGTTTCCTAGTACTAGCACAGACATAACTTAAAAAGTCTTCCCTTTCACTTGCATTCTAGATTGGGAAATAGACAATAAAAAGCCACAAGCACAAAACCGCACAATTATGTCAGACGTTGGTAATAGAGCTATAGATAGCAGTAGAAATATACTAGAAAGTCAGAAAAGATGTCCTGGTCTGAGGCAAGAACTGAGTGTTCAAACATTTATAAATGCAGGGAATAAGGGCTGGAGAGATGGCTCAGAGGTTAAGAGCACTGACTGCTCTTCCAGAGGTCCTGAGTTCAATTCCCAGCAACCACGTGGTGGCTCACAACCATTTGTAATGAGATCTGATGCCCTCTTCTGGTGTGCCTGAGAACAGAGATAGATAAAATAAATACATCTTTAAATACAGGGAATCTCCTTCATTAAGTAGGAAATATGAATTCTACCTTTAGTTTTTTTCTTTTTAGATTTATTTATTATATGTAAGTACACTGTAGCTGTCTTCAGACATACCCGAAGAGGGCATCAGATCTTTGTTATGGATGATTGTGAGTCACCATGTGGTTGCTGGGATTTGAACTCAGGACCTTTGGAAGAGCAGTTGGAACTCTAAACCACTGAGCCATCTCTCCAGAACCTACCTTTAGTTTTTTAATTAAAAAAGTTATGTCTATAGGCACCATGCATGCATGTCTATACACCACGTAGATGCCTGGTACCTCTGGTGGCATTGGGTCTTCTGGAGCCAAGTTACGGATAGTTATGAGCTGCTCCGTGGGTGCTGGAAGTTGAAGTCCTCTGCGCAGCAGCCAGTGCCCCTAACCAATGACTAATCTCTCCAGGCCAGTTGTAGCATTGCTATAACCAAATGGCCTAAAGAAATTCCCTTTAAACTCACAACCACATCACCAATTGCCACACAAAGTGTGAGAACATTGCAGGATGCTTGTGCTTAATAACTACGTTGTGTGGCTGGATGAACATTAGTTACCAATTATAATTCTGCAAATACATTACACACTTTCCGGAACTATAACTGTAGCTCAAACCTTCCATTCTTTGGGATCCCTTTCAGGGTGCTAACCTGGTGAGCTTCCTTTGTCAGGTATTCCCCCTCACACCACCTAGTGCAGGATTATGGCGTCTACATTTCTACTCACAGGAAGGGTCTGGGCTCTATTTAGCTTGAAATTAAACCTGAAATGTTCTTCCAACCTGGCATCTATCATCTATTACGTGCCCCAATGTGCCAGCAGTGTGAGTTAATTTACAGAAATTAAAACAGGCTTGCAGGATCCATTCATCACCAAATCTCTAGGGCCTAGCAATATCTGTCACTTAATAGATGTGATATAAGTATTTCAATGAGTCTCAGAAAAGTGAGGAAATATCTGGGGAAATCTGTAGCAGAAAAGCCCTTGAAACTAGGCATAGCTGACCAAAAAAAAAAAAAAAAAAAAGTATTCATCATTGTTACCCCATGTAAAGAAGTCTCCCTCAGTGTGAACTATGGAAGAAAACCTAAGGATTTCAGCCTGACCTCACAAAGCCTATAGCAGATAAGCCAGAGCAAGGTTCAGTGTGGAGGAAAATGGGAGAAACGAGTTTTTCAGAGCTCAAGTAGCTAGAGGCAGATTTTTAGTAGACTATTTGAAAGACAGTACAGTGAAGTGATGAATGCAAATATAAATAGTAATTCATAAGAGAAGTCTATGCACAAGTGTCATGATCCTGTTAACAAGGAACTAGAACGTACAGGAATTTGAGAACAGCCAGGACAATGAAAGACAACTTGAAGAGGGAGTGAAAGCTGGAGTCAGACCAGAGCCTCGTGTCCGCAGATTTATAAGGAAGCCAGACAACTCATTCCGAACCCATTGTTACCTTTATTTCCTAAAACCCCAGAGCACCTACAAGTATTATGTATTTTCCTGGATTGCATGGTCCTATCTGCCCATAGGAATCAGTTGTTTATTTTTCTCTTGGTTGGTTAGTTTTCTAGATAGGGTTTTTCTGTGTAGCCTTGGCTGTTTTGGAACTTGCTCAAGCTATTTGCCCGTCTCTCCCTCCTAAGTGCTGGTAGTTAAGTGCACCAGTTAACAGCACTATCAAAGTAAGTCTTCTGATCCATGAATCTGGGATGACTCTTCTTATTTAATTTCATCCATTGATTTTCACTGGTTACTAAATTTTACCATGTTCATTTTGTTCATTTCCTTGTTGATGTAAACAGAGTAACTTTAATTCACTTGGTGCAATTTCATTGTCATACACTGATTATACAGAACTACAACTATGTAGTTAGTAAACTAATTTTGAATTTTACAACCTTGCTAACTTATTCTTCACTTTTAATAGTTTTTGTTTTGGTTTAAAAAAATGTTTTTCAAGACAGGAATTCTGTGTAGCCGTGGCTGTCCTGGAATTAGCTGTCAAGCCAGTCTTGAATTCAGAGATCCACTTGCTTCTGGCCTTGCAAATGCTGAGACTAAAGGCGTGTGTGACCACGCCTGGCTTGCTTTCAATGTCTGTGATGGAGTCCTTAGGATCTTCTACTTTCATGCTCTAGTCATTTACAAACGTTGTACTATCTCTTTTAAACTCTAGACGCCTTTAGGATTTTTACAATTTATGTAAGATTTAAGACTTGTAGGAATTAAAGTCAACATTACATACAAACTAAAATTTAAAGCAAAAGGGAACAACAGTTCTATAGATTACAAACAAAACAGAAAAATAAAAGCACAAGAACCAAACCAGAACGATGGGATCCACACCATGACTACTATTACTGTGTGACCCTGAGGAAGCGTCCCATTCCCTTTTGGCTTTCATCTGATTTTATAAACATTCCCTGCTCACAGTGCCCGTGAACTTCTGAATGTATGTAAGGAGTGACTTTCCTTATCCAGACTTCACAACCACACTTCACTACACATCATTCTCTTCCATTTTCACTTCTCAAGCATTATATTACTAAAAGTGGAAGAACATGCTAATGGTTCTTTAACATGAAGGGAAAATACAGCTATTAGGAAAGGCCCATAAAGATAATGCAACACTATTATAAAGTGTTACCGTCTTGGGGATAGCTAGACTGTAAACAAATGCTTTAGACGCTAACATAACTAAAAATGATAAAGCATTTACTGTCAAAGAATACACTGATATGTTAAAGCTAGATAATAATAAAGACATTTCAAGAATAATAAAATGTTCTAAAAATTACATTATTTGAAGCTGTCACCAGATGCTCATCTTTTGTAGTCAAAGTTTTAATTTTTTTTTCTTAGATAATTGAGATTGGCTTGACACTCTCCATATATCGGAGGATGACTCTGAACCCCTGGTAGATGACCCTCTGGACTCCACCAACCTCATAAATGCTGTGATTATAGGCATGAGCCACACCTGGCTGTTAACATTTTAAAATTATAATTTTGATTTAAATGGCAGATAATCATGTACATTTTCTACCAAATGTGAGTTTGCTTGGCTTCTGGTAATGCTACCAGCATTCAAACACATTAAACTCAAGTATTATAAAATCCACTTTGAGTGTTCTGGAACTTGAGTTTTAACCTCTGGCGTAAAGGGAGAGGACTTTCCCAGCAGGCAGTAGAATCCTTGTCTTTGTTATGACATTGTAGAAAACTCTGAGAACTTCTTGCTGGATCTGAGAACGTGTTTTCTTCATCTTCAGCTGTTTTAAAAGACTCAGTACATAGTCTGTTTTCTTTAGATTCTACTTTAGGATTTCTGAGTTTGGTGTGAGTACTATCTCTGACATGGACTAGGCTATGCTTTTGAGAACTGTGTCTCACTTCTGGAGCAGTATACTTAGCTTTCCAGGACACTGGAGCATTGTCTTCATCTGAGGAATCTCTCTCGAGGCAAACACTATTCTTCTTGACGAGGTTCTTAGTCGTTTTCACAGCACCTTTTGGATTATGAGGTATAGCAGCAGTTGGCAGCCCAACTTGAAGACTGGAAGTCTTTACTGCTTCATCATTGAAAGAATAAGGTAAGAAAGAATTCACCCTGCAGTATTCTTGGAGTTGGCTGTCTAGAACTTTAGAGTTTCTGGACTCTTTGTGAAGATATACCGCTGTAAGATCCTTCGAAAAATGGGATGAACCACCAGACCCACTGTAAGCAATACAAGAGCCTTTCATTTTCAGGGGCAAACTTTCCAGGGCAGCATCTGCTTCTACATTATACTGAGGGCATGAAGATTTTATATGTATTCTTTCCTTTAGAGGCAAATCGTGAAGCTGTAAACCAGCGATCCCAGAAAGGAGATGTTCCTCAGGACTACTCTTCTGAAGATCTCTACCGGACACTTCACTGTTTGAGGCACATTGTTCTGATTCATGTGACAACTGTTCAAAGCCAGGAAGGATGGCTGATGATTCTAATTCTGACTGTAAATCCTGAGAGAAAGTGTTTCTTTGAACTGCTGGAGAATTACTAAAAGAAGTACCTTCCCAGTCGATGGTACTCAACTGTAGATCAGTAATCACAGAAATATCATGGGATGAAGAGCTGGGCTGACTACATTCTGAAACTAGAAAATTACTGACATCTTTAGTTTGCTTTATAGCCAAAGTTCTTGGAGAAGGCATTAACTGTTCTTGCGAATTCAAGCAGGGAGCATTTTCAGGGGAAACAAAACTACTCAATGAGGGAGAAGTAGATTCCTGTGCTGAAATAGGATCTGGAGAAATTTCCAAATGAATTTTGGGATTCTGCTTGGGGAAGGCTTTAGATGTGGGTTTTAAAGTCACACGTGACTGAGGGAAGATGACATCATCTGGTGAATGGCTTCCTTTAGGCTTATTTTTCATACCTGAAAAGAAAGAAAAATATGTAACACACGTCTTTCCTTTTCTTCACTTGGGTTAAAAAAAAAAACAAAACCAAAAAAACAAAAAACCTCAAGCAAAAAGAAAAATAGTACCTTAAACCAAAAAGTTAAGGCACTAATCTATGTAAGATTTTTTTTTTTTTTTTTTTTTGCCCACCTCCATCCACTACCCAGTATATTCCTACAAGCACTGTAAAGTGTTTTCTTCTGGAAACAAAATGTCATTATTTATTGAGTTACTTTCTTCACTAAATTGTCAGGAATAAAGAAAATGCACTTGAAACTCAAACTATATTTGCTGTAGCTGCTGTAAGTCGAGTGAGCGTTGGCATTACAGCATACTCGCTAGCTATCCTGTACTTAGCTTACTAAGTTAGTATACACAGAGCATAGTAGGGGAGTCCCAGCGCTTCTGTTTTAGAAGGAAACGCCTGGAGCTTGGTATGAGATGCAGGGACAGAATACCTGGCTGGTGGCCCTGACGTGGTCCTAGCACTGCAGCATCAGAAGATGAAGTACTATGATGATGCACTCAGAAGCAAGAGCACTGTTTTCACTCTTGACTCACAAAACTTTCAACAAAATTTAGCCAAGATCAGTTCAGGTGACTCCTATAACACGAGTGCATGACACAGTCAACACAACCCTTACTTTTCTGTTTCTTCCCTTTCGTCTCTGACAGCTGTTTCTGGTAGGTAGCAGCAACATCAGGATAGGCTGCTTCAAACAGTGATGCTTCTTCGATTGTAAGGAGATTCTGTTCTCCAGGTTCGGTATCTTCCACCACATAATGTTCTAGAAGATTAAAAATACAAGAAAGGAGACAAAGAGTTAAAAACTCAGTTTTTCAAGTAGTAACCACGAAACTATACTATCCGAAAATAGATAGATAATTCACCGCAAATCTTGCCCTAAGACGCTGTCATTTCTCCATTATTTATTCTTGACAGTTACACACATGCAGAGTGCATGCTGCTCACTGATTATTATCACCTCAGTACTCTCGCTGGCTGCTGCCTCTTTTCTTCTTCCTATCTTCATGTATTTTGTTGGTGTTGATTTTTAAAATGACTTTACTTTCTTTTCCTATAAGAGCTGAAAGGGAGGTTTCTTGTCACACTCAAACTTTAAATTCTCTTGTCTCAGAAATGGCAGCATCAGTAGAGAGAATAGAAAAGTTTCTTTGGAAGAAATGTTTAAATTACAGATAAGGAATGGAATAAACAATTTTCCAGGATAAAGGGCTTTCTGTATACCAGGCAAGATACATCTCGACATTCTCAGCCCTGGTTATCAGTTTCTTGAAGATACTCCAGCATTAGAGGATCTACAAACAGTGGAAATGAGAATGTCTATATAGACATTTGCAATAAACACATACAGAAAAGCTTAAGTGAGGATCTGTACACAAGAGGACGCAGGCTGTTTGTTTCTCTGAACATGGGTTGCCTCATTCAAAGATTTTCAATTCTATCAAGTTTCCTGCAAATTTTATAACTTTATTTTTCTTTGAGGCTAAATAAAATGTGTATATCTATTACATTTTCATGATTCATCATTTATTGATATACAGCTAGTCTGTTTCCTATCTAATATGACTACAACATCAATAAATATGTGCAAGTATCTTTCTGGAAGGACAGTCCTTTAAGAATCTGCCTAGGATTGGCATAGCTAGGTCCTGCAATAATTCTATGTCTCTCTCCTCCCCCCCTTTCTTTAGTTTTCCTAATTTTTTTTAGAAAGTTCCACACTGATTTACACAGTTGGCTGTACTAATTTTCATGCCTTCCAAGAGTGATTAAAGGGTTTGTTACTCAAAAGAAAAAAAAAGATATAAAGAGTAGATATGAAGTATTGCTGTGGCAGATCTGACCGTACTGTTTTGGGTAGGACTGTGGAAGGACTTCGAAACTCTGGGCTAGGCTCTAGGGCTCTTTAGGAGCTTGGAAGACAAGAATGTTGAGATCAATGCAGAGGATAAAGGCCTGGCTTCTGAAGTTTCAGAGGGAAATTTGAAGTTCCTTAAGGACTGTATGGGAGCCATTGCTATTCTGAACTAAGATTTTGTGGTTCCCATCAGTTGGGCCCAAGAAACAGATGTGATTAACAAGAAGCCAGTACCATAGAAGAGAAACCTTTCCTTTACTGCGATACTCATTAGCTGGGGATGAGAAATTAGCAGTGATTAAGGAGAGTGAATCACCAGAGAGGTGGTGGCGCACACCTTTAATCCCAGCAGTAGGGAGGCATAGGCAGGTAGCCAGCCTGATCTACAGAGCAAGCAAGTATTAGGACAGCCAGGGCTACTCAAAGAAACCCTGTCTTGAAAACAAAACAAAACAAAACAAAACAAGAATGAATCATTGAGTGACATCTTCTGGAAAGTGTTTCCTGAGGGTCGACATACACAGGCTGAGTTCCAGAGGGCCATGGCTGTACCTTTTGCAGGCAGCGAAACTTGGTGTTGGCAGTGTCACCCAGGTGGCACTGACTTTGAAAGCATGAAGGAATTGTGAAGAGAGCTGTGAGAAGTCAGGAGAGGTCAGCAGTGAAGGTGAAGCATCTGCAGCAGTTCAGGCCCCAGGACTGAAGGAGTCACGCAGAGGTTGGGGTCAGCACCATGAAAAGAGCCAGGAGAGGCTATTGGTGAAAGTGCAGCCCAGTGGCAGCAGAGACGCCAGCATACCAAGAGAATACCGCCAAGGAGAGCAGCAGCTCTGAAGGAGAGATGGTCTGTGTGATATGCCCATGTATCCTAGCAGCACTCTGGAGTCCCACGCCTGACCCTGAGTTCTGCACTGCTCAACTTTGGCTTGACTCTGATCTGACTAGGACTATGCTCTGGTTCTTCCCTGACAGAGTAAGAAACTATTTAATTTATTTAGAGTTTTGAGAGTTTTCCAGAGATTTAGGAATTTAAAAGTTGAAGATATTGAACTTTTTTTTTTTTTTGAGATTGAACTTTTAAAGTGTTTGAATTGGTAAAGACTATGGAATTTTGAGCCTGTAATGTATTTTTTGTTTTTATTTTTCATTTTTCTGAGACAGGGTTTCAGATCTTGCTATCCTGGAACTCACTCTGTAGACCAGGCTGGCCTCGAACTCAGAAATCTGGCTTTCTCTGGCTCCCAAGTGCTGGGATTAAAGGCGTGTGCCAACACTGCCCAGCCTGTAATGTGTTTTGATATTTACTAAAATTAGAAGGAAAAGAGCTGAATCCTGCAAATTGTTCTCCGCCTTCCATATGTACACCATTGCGTGCCCGTGTGTGGCTCACCCCATAAAAAACAAACAAACAAACAAACAAATTAGTCTGGATGTTCATACAGAGCTTAGACGAGTTTTATGTTGTAACAAAAGTACAAGTTCCTATGGAAACTAGATATAATAAAGGAAAGGGAGAAAGTTCTAGCTACTAGTCACTCACCCCAGTTGCTTTAGAAATAGTTAAATATAAGACCTCAAAGACAAGGTATTTGTGGAAGTAATTTCTTAAGAAATATGAATCACAACTACTTTGGCATTATTTCCAAACATTAAAAAAATGTCAGAGACATTAAAAGTAAAAACACTCGACTTTTATCACATTTATTAGTCAATATCTATTTAAAATAAAACAAGTAAAATAAGAAATATAATTTATAGTGCATGAAACTTTTTTCATAAGCATATATGTATTTTATATATTCATTAGCTACTAAACATTCTGTGTATAACAAATACATACCAGGCTTTTCCCATTCTATTTCAAGACAATGGACTCCATTTCTGATTCGGGGTTTAACAATTCTGAAAAACAAATTCAAATACCAAGGTCTAAATATACAAATTATTTGTAAAATTTTAGTTTACTCACTTGAATTTCCATCAATATTTGAGGTAAAAATAAAAGGCATTACTGTCTATATATTCTTTGGAATTAATGGTAGGTTCTGGGAATTGAACTCAAGTCCTCTGCAAGAGCCACAAGTGTTTTCTTGACCTCTGCACTATCTCTCCAGGCCCCTCAATATATTTTCACTATTATGGAGTATTGCTTTTTCAGTGATTTCTGTTCTAAAGTCTACTTTGTTACACTACTTTGTTATTTGTCTACTAAATCTTAAATCTTAGTTTTTAAACTTCATATATGTATTTTGTGTTTTTTATGAAAATTTTAACCTCTACTTATCCAATGCATCTGCATTTTTTCCCCCCGGTTTTTGGGGACAGGGTTTCTCTGTGTAGCCCTGGCTGTCCTGGAACTCACTCTGTAGACCAGGCTGGCCTTGAACTCAGAAATCTGTCTGCCTCTACCTCCCAAGTGCTGGGATTAAAGGCATGCGCCACCACCGCCCAGTGCATTTTTATAGGCAAATTTATTCCACTTACATGTATTGTGACTAGTGACAGCTGGACTCATTCATAAGGCTTTTTTTCTGTTAGCAGTGTTTTTCTTTGCTACTGACTTCCTCTTTCCTATGTACTCTTGGTTTGATAGTTATATTTCCTATTTTAACTCTAATGGTTTGAACTGTTTCTAGTAGTAACATTTATTCACAACAATCATAAATACTCAAAACACGTATTAAAGATTTAAGACTAACACTTGAAATACAATCCAAAATAAAGAGCTTTATCATTTATTAATCATTATGTGAATAAAACTGTGCACGTGCATAATTTCACTCAGTGCATTAAAAAGTTGACCAATGTTTCAGTCCACCTCTTTCTCTTGGCTTCTTCACTTTGTTTCTTGATGTGTACTTTTTAATAGGACTTTATGGGTGTGTGTGATTGCTTGTTCTGAGACAGTGTTTCACTGTGCAGCCCTGGTTGGCCTTGACTCACAGAGATGTGCCTGCCTTGGCCTCCAGTCCTGAGATGAAATGACTGTGCTATATTTAACAGTGGTTTTTTGTTTGTTTTTGTTTTTGACACAGTCACTCTGTGTAGCCCTGGCTGTCCTAAACTTACTAAGTAGATCAGGCTGGCCTCAAATTCAGAGATCCTCCCGTCTCTGCCTGCTGAGTGCTAGGATTGAAGGTGTGTGCCGTGTGTGTGTGTGTGTGTGTGTGTGTGTGTGTGTGTGTGTGTACCATTATACAGCTGCTTAATAGTGCCATAATGAAAGCTTCATGTGGTCAAATCTGTGTCAAGTATATGAAAAAGCCTTTTCTACGAACAATGTTTAGTCATTTCAACACTACCAGTCATTTTTACTTTACAGTGTTACTCCGCCATTTTCTACTTCAGATTCATTGAAATAGTTCTGTCAAACCTGGCTCTTTCTGTATTTTCTGTTAATTTTTAAACTTTTTAAGTAGCATGCATTTGAAGTTGGAAGCATATCAACAGCTGAATTTACTATGTTGTCTTGAGTGTGAGGCCTGAATATGCTTTTAATTCCTGGGCTTTGCTCTACATTTGGAAAATAGATAGATACCATACCCACAGGGAGCAACATTTCTGACTATTAAATATTAAACAGTTTTCTTCACAAAATTCTTTTTTTTTTTTTTTTTTTTTTGGTTTTACAAGACAGGGTTTCTCTGTGTAGTCCTGGCTGTCCTGGAACTCACTCTGTAGACCAGGCTGGCCTCGAACTCAGAAATCCACCTTCCTCTGCCTCCCAAGTGCTGGGATTACAGACATGCACCACCACGCCCAGCCACAAAATTCTTTTTACTAATAGTTTTAAAATTTATTTTAAAATTCAAACAAATTTTTATTTAAAAAATAAAACTTATTTTTTAGATTTCTTTATTTTAAACATATGTGTGTTTTGCCCACATATATGTCTGTGTATCACAAGGATGCATGGTGCCTACAAAAGCCAGATGAGGGCTTCAGAGTCCCAGGAACTGGAGTCACAGACGGTTGTTCACTACCATGTGGAGCTGGGAAGTGAACCCAGGTCCTGCCGGAGCAGCAGCTACCCGTAACTGCTGAGCCACGTCTCCAGCCCAGCCATACATTACCTAATTGGCTGCAGCTGACTGGAGGTCTTTCTGCCAAGTTTTCTTTCTGTCATGTCATAGCGGGTCAAAAGCACCAACAATTTTTCACATGCATAGTGACTGGGCCACTCCATTTTTTGAACAGTAAATCTCTTGAAATACAGTAAAAATAGATATTAAAAATAAATACTACTTTTAAAACAAGAAATACTCTTAAGACAATATTACTTTTGCTTTAAGAGTAATGTTAAAGTAATATAGTGAGAATCTCTCCAGAAAACAACGAGCTCCCCAAGGAGAAGTGTCAGATGAGAACCTGGTTGAGAGGGTTCTCTACTCAGTTTATGTCAGAGAGGGTGGGGGTGGGGTGGGGCAGCCTAAGCTCCTTGACCCTCCTCAGCCATTTTTCAATCTGTAAATGGAGAGAATGTAACCCCGTGGACAGATTATGTAGATTAAGTGGGAAGACAGTTACTGAGTGTAAGGACTGTCAGCAAGGTGAAGTGCAAGTATATTCACTGAGCCATCTCTTCCCCTAATTACATCGCAGGTTAAATAATCTCATTTAACACTCACGGTGGTAATATGTATTTCTATTTTAAGGACATTTCATATTCAGTATATGGGGCAGTCAACACTTATCTGTTTTAGTTCTTGAGGCAGTCAACACTTATCTGATTTTGTTTTTAAGTCTCCTCTCACACACGGAAGCTAATATCCTTCTGATCTTCCTCTTATCTAATTTTGTATTATTAAGTAAGAATTTATTTTCAGATACCTGAAACAATAATAAATCAGGTCTTTGGTACCTGATCGGTTTTAACATTTTATTCTTATTCAAAAGGAATTCTTGGATGACCTAAGTGAAAAAATAGAAAGACAAATGACAGGAATCAGGACTTAAAAGTAACTTTAATTCTGAAGTAATTGTCTCCAAAGGCTTTCTGACTTCCTCTGATAACCTAGGCCTAGTCTTGGAAGCTTCTAGCCTATGTACAATCTAATCCAGGTCTACATAGAATGATTTCAGCATCTGAGACTTACTGCTGAATAAATTCACCCTTTCTAGTTCTTTCTGAGTTCTTGCTGGCTGGCTCAACTCAGTTGTTCTGGCTCTAACGCCTCTCTAACTGGACTAATTCAGCTTCTCTGTCTGCCTCTCCTGAATTGCTCTGCTTGGCCTCATACTAACGTTGGCAATATGTTCTAATCTGGCTTCTTCTCACTCTCTGGCTCGATCTGTCTTCACCTGTTTCTAGCTTGTTCTTTTTCTGCAACCTGTATCTCTATAACTGTCCCAGCAAAATGGCCCCAGAATTCCATGAACTCAATTCCACTGCCTACCTCTCAACTTACTGACTCAACTGAATTCACTGAAGAGAACTGACTAGCACTCAGAGATCTGCATGCCTCTGTCTTCTGAGTGCTGGGAATAAAGTTGCATATCCAGACACCTGAACCTAAGCTTCTCTTTATCTGAAACTTGCTCTATACCAGGCTGGTCTTGAACTCAGAGATCTGCTTGCCTCTGTCTCCTGGGATTGAGGGCTATGTCTGTAATCCACCCAGATCACACAGACCTAGAAGGTCTTTGGTGTCATTTCTGGCCAGAATAGTCATATTCTGAATGAAAATTTCTCTGCATAACAATTAAAATATACACAATTGGATTATTACCTCATGGAATGGGAATCCTTCGCAACTGCAAGCTTTCCTAGAGATAAATTATACATTTTATCAATACAACCAGATAATGAGACAGACTGAAATCTCATCCAATCTCCTTGGTTTATAACAAATATCCACCTACAGTAACTTATATACAATTATCAGGCCTTTCTCTGAAAAACAAATTGGTGCCTTCTCAGGTAAAGTTTTATTTTTACTTTTTGTAATATTTATTTAACTGTGTTTGTGTGAATTTGTGTGGGCATATGTGCAAAGGTCAGAGAATAGCTTGCTAGAGTAGGTTTCCTCTTTTAACATGTGTGTTCTGGTGACTAAACTCAGGCTTGGCAGCAAGCACCTTTACTTATTTCTCCTCCTCCTCCTCCTCCTCCTCCTCCTCCTCCTCCTCCTCCTCCTCCTCCTCCTCCTCCTCCCCCTCCCCCTCCCCCTCCCCCTCCCCCTCCTCCTCCTCCTGGTTTTCTTGAGACAGTCTCACGATATAACTCTGGCTAGCCTGGAACTTGGTATGTAGACCAAGCTGGCCTCTCTGCCTCCCAAATGCTGAGGATTAAAGGTGTGTGTCACCATTAATCCAGAGGGATGAATATTATGTTTAACAGAATGAAGAACACAGTATGTTCTAGACATATGGGTGAAGGTTACTATGGAAGTAATCAACCAAAGGTATTTATACAGGTCATAACAAAAAACATTAAGTGGGTAAAAACAACTTACTTTTTAATATTGTTTTCTATTTCATTTAGTTGCCTATTATGGTCTGTCTGGTGCCATTCACAAGGACAGAGGTATTCATAATCATGTGGCTCACAGTATCTATCACTTTTACATAATATGCATCCATTACGTTCATGATCCTTAGGCGAACCTTTTTGGAGACACAAAGAAGTGTGGTTTTTATTGCTTTGCAGAACTGGGTTCAACATGTCCCCTTTTCTGTTATCTAAAATTTCAAAATTAATATTGTCTAGTACAGTGTGGTTTCAGTATATTTAGGCTGAAAGAATAATGAACACTATAGCAGTTCCTAGAACAAATTATAACTTACTATCATGACACTGCTCACAAAGTACTCATCTATTTGAAGTATTAATTAATTTATATCCAATAACGGAAAACTTTCTGGTTTATAGAGTAGCTACAAGGTAGGAAACTAGAATGTAATTATTAGCAAGAAATATTATTTCCTTAATATAATAATTCATGAAGGGCTTCTTTACTGAGCATATTAGAAGATTACCTACTTCGTCTCCCCTGCCAGTGGGTACTCAGCTAAACCAGAGCTGATTAATGCTTGGAAAGGAAGAATATCACTGCAGCACAGGTATGGGCGGGACCCTCCTTTCCTTTGAAAGGAAACATATTCAGTGATACCTTTTAGATTGTGTTTTTTTGTGGTTGTTTTGAGACAAGATCTCATGTAGCCTAGGCTGGCCTCAAGATCTCTATGTAACTAAAGGTGGCCTTCAACTCAATCCTAGATCTGTACTTCCCAAGTACTGAGTTACAGGTGTGTATCACACTCAGCTCATGTTCAATGTTATCTTTTTCAACTCTCTGATGAAGATCCAACCTATTTTCAACAAGAATGAACTAATATTAGAAACTAGTTTTAAGTCACTTATCTATACAGTAAAATGTACTATAGTACAATGGATAATTAAGTATATAAACTAAGATTTGTGTTTTTCATAAAAATATATTCATACGTCAAAAACATGATAATTTTAAAATATAAATCATTGGTAATACATTTTACTCATTCTATGTTTATCATTGCTATAACATTATTTTATTTATCCAACATTAATTAAATGTTTACAATATCTGTGTAACTCAGCTTCTGACTGTTAATAAAGGTCTAAGAATTCATGTTGAGAGCAGAACTGTGCAAGTGGACTCCGACTCCAGGGTCCTGGAGACTTCCTGTCTGCTTACCTGGGTGGGAACACACAGAGCAGTGAACCGCTTTTTTTGCTGCTGGTTTTGGAACAGAGTAGCAAGGTTCTTCAATCCACTGGTTAAACCTTTATTAGGAAAAAAAAGAGAAAAAAATTGAGTTAATTAAAATACATTCTCAAATGTCAGTTTATTGTAATCTCCTTAACCTGCCAAATTACTTTTTCTTTCGTGATTATAAATCCACTTGCTTGGTCTGGGAAAATGCTTACTTTTTGTTTTTACAAGCTTTATATGTGGACCCAGGTAGAGCAGTATCGTAAAAGGAGACAGAGTGTGCATGCCCGTGTGTCTGTTCAGATTTCATCCTGGTAGCTTTTTTCCCCTTTTTCTGATGAGTTTGTAAGGCAATGAATGTATGGGGGGGGGGAGGATAATTTGTATATGTCTTTTTTCATACTGTTTCTATGTGCCAGAGTATAAAACAAGCAGAATCATATGTATAATCATTTTTTAATCAGAAATAAGAGTAAAGAGTAATTTGTACGTTCAAATGAAACACTAATTTATATAAAACTTTTAAAATGTGGATAGTTTAACACGTTAATAATCTGTTGTATACACATAGCAAGTTGCATAATGCAAGGTTTTAAGAAAGATATATGCAGCTGGGTGTAGTGGCACATGTCTTTGATCCCAGCACTTTGGAGGCAGAGGCAGGCAGATCTCTGAGAGTTCAAGGCCAGCCTGATCTACAAAGAGACTTCTAGGACAACCAGGGCTATTATACAGAGAAACTCTGTCTCAAGAGAAACAAAAACAACCCTCACCCCTATAAAGTAAACCAGCCAACCAACAAACCAACCAACCAACAAACCACCAACCAACCAACCAACCAACCAACCAACCCACCAACAAACCACCAAACAAACAAACAAACAGAAGTATGTATAGTATGTATGCAACTGCTAAGATTTTGAGAAAGAAAATTTTTGTTTTTGGCTGAAGTTTCAGGTTACCATACTATCAAGGACAGCCAGATGCTCCTGAGAAAACATTGAGTTCAAAGGGTAATGTGTGGTGTTGAGGTAATTAATTAGGTGTTGTAAATTATATACTGTTAAGAAAATACTAAGTATACTAAAAATCTGTATTAATAGTTTCTGGATAAATAATAGAGCTCCAAAGATTAAAAAATAGGTAAAATAATAAAAATTATTAAAATTAGTAGACTGGATAATTATAAAAGACCATGATTAAATGTTTCCAAATAGTACATATTTGCCGACACCATTTCAATGAGAGTAACTTAGAATTAGAAAAGTACTATTTACTTGTGTTTCCTTCTTTATTTTATTGTAAAGACAATTGAGAGGGTTCCTTTGTTCATTCCCAGGCCAAACTATACCACTTCTTTCCTGTTTTGACACACTAACAACAGGTGTCCATAAGGATCTGGCTGAAGACTTAGTTCTACCAACAGCTTTATAGCTAAAAGAGAAGCACTATAAGAAAGAGTACAGTGATTTGAAGGATTTTTTTTCAGTCATTTATTCTTTTTTGCCACCTTAGAGTTTCTTCTGAGACACACATTACCTCAGACCTACTTAGGGGCAGTCAAGACTATGTTCAGTCTCTCAGGTCTCTTTGCTTTCTTATATCTTATTGCCAGCTTTTATAAACTTTTGCTTTTATCAAGAACATGTAATTCACAAGCTTTTAAGAGAATAAGTAGTTTGTAAATTTCAATATAATCTGTATCTCAATTGTATCCTCAACTTTTACAACTCAAATTAGAATTAACATATTACTAAACATATAGCAGCAAGACAAAAAATAAAGTTAGTCTTTTAAGTTTTACTCTAGTAACGTTGAGTATGCATTTTAACCAGTGTGTGTCTGTACTATGGTATGTGTGCGAGTGCAGGCAGGCATGCATATGCCACCGTGTGCATGCATAAGTCAGAGGACGACTTTTATGCATCACTTCTCTCCTTCTCTCATGGATTCCTGAAATCGAATGAGTCAGGTGGCCAGGCTCGTGCTTCAAGTCCTCCTACCCCAAGTCATGTAGCTGCCCAAGCTGAAAGCTCTTTATCAAATGCTACTTGTTAAGTATTTTCAGCATGCTATATAGTATTTCACTTATAGAAATTTAATATAGTATCAAAGCATCAAATACATTATTTTAATGTTATGTTCATCTTTACTTGATACTAATGATCTAAAACAGCCTGTGGAAAAAATGTACATGGTTATAAGTTGATACACTTGTGCTGTGTGTAGTGAAGCAATAAACAATACATACTTAAAAGACCTCAAGATAAGTACAATTAATTACTGAAAATAAATTAATTAAATTAATTAATAAATAATTAATAAATTAATTACTGTTCATAAACAATCCTTTCTGTAGTAGTATTCACTACTAAGTCCAACAAGAATAAATGTCTGATATGGAATAAAAAGCACTGTTTAGTTACCTCTGAAGCAAACTTTGACCTTTCAAAATCTGCAAAAGTTTCAATGCTTGTTCTTTTCCAACTCCAGGCACCCCCTTCCATAAAGTGGAAAAAGAAACTTAAAATGTTAATAGCAGGAATAATGGAGACACATATAAAGAGATATAATAGCGATCAATCACATTATTACACAGCATATTTGAGAGAAGGTTATCCTGTAACTCCTATCACTCTATGAACAAACTAACATGCTGGTGAGAGGCAGGCAGGGAGGGAGGGAGGGCTTACTTCAGTAGGGACACTGCTTAGCAGCACCAACGATAGTACTGCACACGTGTGTAATTGGATGAGTATAGAGCTCAAACACAGGGAAAGACAATACAAACTAGCACTGCTATAAAATATGAGCAATCCTTAAACTTCCTTAATAAGCTGGTCAAGCCTGCATGTCAATCTTTTTTGAGGTTGAAGCTGTGGGATTGTTTACTGAACTCTTTGTAACATTTACTGTCATAAAGGAATAAAGGTATACTGTAAAGGTGGCTTTTAGCATTGCCTGAGGTGCTGTCAGTTAGGGTTTCACTGCTGTGAACAGACACCATGACCAACACAAGTTTTATAAAAGACAACATTTAACTAGGGCTGGCTTACAGGCTCAGTGGTTCAATCTATTGTCATCAAAGCAGAAACATGGCGGCATCCAGGCAGGCATGGTGTAGGAGGAGCTGAGAATTCTACATCTTCATCTGAAGGCTGCTAGTACAAGACTGATTTCCAGGCAACTAGGGTGAGGGTCTTAAGCCCACACCCACAGTGACACACCTACTCCAACAAGGCCACACCTCCTAATAGGGTCACTCCCTGGGCCAATCATATACAAACCATCACATTCCACTCCCTGGCCCCCATAGGCTTGTTCAAACATGAATCTGGGGGGGGGCATACTTAAACATAGCATAATGCAAAATACATTTAGTCCAACTTCAAAAGTCCCAGTAGTCTATAGCAGTCTCAACAGTGTTAAAAGTCCAAAGTTCAAGGTCTCTTCTGAGATTCATCCAATCACTTAACTGTAATCCCCCAAGCAAGACAGGAAAGCAACAGGGCAAAGTCCAAACTATGCATCTCTATGTCTGATGGCAAAGCAGTCTTCAGATATCCAACTCCTTTTTCATCTTTGTTGATTGCAACAAGGTTCTGTCTCCTGGGCTTGTTCCACTCCCTGTTAGCAGCTTTCCTTGGCAGGCATCCTGTGGCTCTGGCATCTTTAACATCTTGGGTACCCCAAGTCAATTTCAGCTTCACAGCTTCTTGTTCTAATGTCTGAGATCCACACATGATCTTCTGTGTATCTCCAAAGAGCTGTTGTCACTTTTACAGCTCTGCCCTCTGTAGCACTCTAAGTTCAGGTTGATCCACTCCATTGCCACTGTTGTTCTTGGTGGTCATCCCATGGTATTAGAATCTCCAATATGCTAGGGTCTTCCACTACAACTATGCTTTACCAAAGCCTCTTATAGGCTCTCTTCATGGTACCAAGCCTCAACTCCTTTGCATGACCCCTTCAGTCCTGGGCTGTCAATTACAACTGAGGGAGCACTTTCACCAATGGCTTTCCATGGTCTCTCACAGTGCCAAACCTCAGCTGTTCTTCATGATGCCTTCATGCCTTCAAAACCAGTACCACCTGGATGATTCTTACATGTTACCAAGTACAGCTGCAGCACGAGGTACAACCTTGGCTATCTCTGGAATACACCTTCTTTGTGCTCTCAGAAAACACTTCCCAGAAGATTTTACCTTGGTGATACTGGTCTTTTTTTTTTTTTTCCCTATATTCTTTGTTTACATTCCAAAGGCTTTCCCCTTTCCCAGTTTCCCCCTCACCATATGTCCCATAAGACCTCTTCCCTCCACCTGTTCCCCAATCACCCTCCCACCCCCCATTTCTCTGTTCTGATACTCTCCTACAAATCTGGATCCAGTCTTTTCAAATCTGGTCCTTTCCTTCCTTCTTCTGGGGAATCTTGATTTGCTAATTGTGCCTTGAGTATTCAGAGCTTTTGGGCTCATTAATATCCATTTATCAGTGATTGCATTTCATGTGTATTCTTTTGTGATTGGGTTAACTCACTTAGGATGATATTTTCCAGATCTAACCATTTGCCTACAAATTGCATGAATTCATTATTTTTAATTGCTGAGTAGTATTCCATTGTATAAATATACCACATTTTCTGTATTCATTCCTCCTTTGAGGGACATCTGGGCTCCTTCCAAATTCTGGCTATTATAAATAAGGCTGCTATGAACATAGTGGAGCATGTGTCTTTATTGTATGCAGGGGATTCCGCTGGGTATATGCCCAGGAGTGGTATGACAGGGTCTTCTGGAAGTGTCATGCCCAATTTTCTGAGGAACCACCAGGCTGATTCCCAGAGCGGTTGTACCATCTTGCAATCCCACCAACAGTGGAGGAGTGTTCCTTTTTCTCTACATCCTCGCCAGCACCTGTTGTCCCTTGAGTTTTTAATCTTAGCCATTCTGACTGGTGTGAGGTGGAATCTCAGGGTTGTTTTGATTTGCATTTCCCTTGATGACTAATGATGTTGAACATCTCTTAAGGTGCTTCTCAGCCATCTGAATTTCTTCTGGTGAAAATTCTTTGTTTAGCTCTGTACCCCATTTTTTGATAGGGTTATTTGGTTCTTTGGGGTCTAACTTCTTGAGTTCTTTGTATATATTGGATATTAGCCCTCTGTCAGATGTGGGGTTGGTGAAGATCTTTCCCCAATTTGTTGCTTGCTGTTTTGTCCTTCTGACAGTGTCCTTTGCCTTACAGAAACTTTGTAATTTTAAACACCACTAATTTCTTAGCTCCAACTAACCTGCATCAATTGTCCCAGTAGTCTCTTTCTCCTCTTGAATATAAAGTCAGAGACACAAGGGAAGCTGCTAAATTCTGCTGCTTGCAGGAGCTGGAACATTGGCCCTCTTGTTCTTGGCCATTATCACTAGCTTCCTTTTCCCCAGCTCCTTCACTGCTTAAGTTGGCTGTCCTGAATCTTGCTCCATAGACTGACTTTGAACTCAAGAGATCTGCATGCCTGCCCCCTGAGCACTGGGATTAAAGGTGTGGTCCACCCAGCCAGGATTTAAGTTTTTCTTCACCTAGAATTTGCTCTGTTTTAGGCTGGCCTTGAACTCAGTGATCTGCTTATCTTTGCCTCTAGGGATTAAAGGCTTGTACTACCAGCCAGAACCTAAAGTTAGCTGTGGAATCTTGCCCCAAGGTCACCAGTCCCTTAATTCAATTTAATATCCTTGAATTCAGCTCCATTTCATTTCCTGGAGTCCCTTTAATACTCAAACTATATATTTTGTATTTTTCCTTTCTCAGCTTGCTATGTTGGTTCAAAATTCTCTTCATCACACTTAACCAGAGAACAAAGTCTTTGTTGGGCTTTTTTGAGACTTCCTTTGCAGATGCCATTAATATAAATCTCTTTACCTTAGCCCTAGGCAGTCTCTTCAGACAATGGCAAAAGGCAGCTGTGTTCTTCACCAAAGCATCACAAAAACAGTCTCTCAGCCACATATTAAAGTTCTTCTTCACTGAAACCTCTTGGGCCATCAGGCCTACACAGTTCAAATGACTCTCAGCATCACTATCTTCCATATTCCTACTAGGCTGGCCCATTAAGCCCCACTTAAAGCATTTCCTGGCTTTCCAAACCCAAAGTCCCCAAACCCACTTTCTTCCAAACAAAAGCATGGTCGTGCCTATCACAGCAATACCCCAGTCCCTGGTACCAACTTCTGTCTTAGTTAGGGTTTCACTGCTGTGAACAGACACCATGACCAATGCAAATTTTATAAAAGACAACATTTAATTGGGGCTGGCTTACAGGTTCAGAGGTTCAGTCCACTGTCATCAAGGCAAAAACATGGCAGCATCCATGCAGGCATGGTGCAGGAGGAGCTGAGAATTCTACATCATCTGAAGGCTGCTAGTGGAAGACTGATTTCCAGGCAACTAGGGTGAGGTTTTTAAGCCCACACCCACAGTGACACACCTACTCCAACAAGGCCATACCTCCTAATAGGGTCACTCCCTGGGCCAATCATATAGGAACCATCACAGGTGCTGTCTTTGGATTTATTTACTTATTATTCTGTGTGGCTATGCATGATGTGTGAGCACATGTGCCATAGCACTTATAGAAGGTCAGAGGCAATTCTGTGTGTGTGGTCTTTTTCCTGCACCTTGGTGTGTATCTCAGGCATGGACTCAGGGTGTCAGGGCTTGCACAGCAGTGCTTTCAACCATGAGTCATCTCATCAATAAAACTGATTTTTGTTAGTGAATGGCTTATACTTTAAACTTAAATGAACTCATAATTATATGCCCATGTCATGTTCATAAACACGCACATGAAATGAGAAATATCAAATATATTGAGAAAGTGATGAGCTCAGCTTGCCTTTGGAAGGTAATCACAACCAAGAAGTACCGCCAGTCCAACCAGAGCATCTCGATCCAAGCCTAGCTCACTCTTGATAGACGATGCCGTGTAACAGTCAACATGTGGATCCTATAGAAGAAGAGGTTTATTTTTATGTTAAAGAGTAGAAAGAATGAGTTGTCTTTTAGTTGTTTTCTAAAAATTTAAATGAGAAAATTATACTTATCACAACACTATCTATAGACTGTGACATTTCAATAAATGAATAAAGTGGAGCTGCAAGTTCCTCCTTACTGGGCATCTTTCCAAGGACTGGAAGGCGCTATGCATGTTTGCTGTGGAGTTGAAAAGTCATCAACAATCCAATCCAGCTGTGAACCCTGTGATCTACAATGATGACCGGCATATGGATTTAATACTGGCACGAATGTTATATGTTATGAGTGTAACCAACTGCTTTATGATTAGATTTAAGACCCACTCTACAAGAGAAAACACATGCCTGGAACTGTGTATCTGGCTGAGAACCCATGGATAGGGCTCATAGGTCCCAGAGCTGAACCTACCATTACTATTTTGCTAAGTGGATATAGCATCGAACTGCCTTATAAATTTGCATCCTATATCCAAGGATTATTAGAGTTCTTGGACTTCATTAGAGAAGCAGTGGGCTTTATGTGCAGAGAATAAGTGTATGTTCAGTGTTCAGACATGTGTATTACCCTCCCTTTCTCCAAGGCTCAGGGACTATGGTGGAGGAGTGGGCAGAACGATTGTTAAGCTGGAGGTTGGGGAGGATAGGGAAAAAGAGTGTCTGATGAACCCGGCAGGACCACTGCCATCTATGAACACAGCAGCTTGCTTGCCTGCCCAAGCTGAGGGTAGTCAGGTCAGAACTGAGCAGCACTGAGCAGGAGAGGCACAGGACACCAGCCCTAGCTGAGGCAGCTGATGGTTTCTGTGGGAGGGAGAGTCAATTTTCTCTAAGGGTGTAAACTCTAGTGGATAGCATCATACCCAATGGTATATGGGCATTATAATTTGATCAATTTAACATAAGATAGAGTCATCTGAAAGAGGAACCCTCAACTGAGAGAATGCCTCAGTAAGCTAAGTAGGCAAGTCATTGGGGTACTTTCTCAACTAACGGGTGATGCTGGTGGGGGCGGCTGACTACTGGATCATGCCATCCTTCCCTGAGCTGTATAAAAGATACAAGCTGAGCATCTGTGAGGAGCAGGTCAGAAGACAGCATTCTTCCATGACCTCTGCATCGGTTCCTGTTTCTAGATTCCTGAATTGCCTTCCCTCAATGATGACAAAGACATGAAGTATGAGTCAAATACACCCTTTCCTCCCCGAGTTGTTTTTGGTTGTAGTCTTATAACAGCAACAGAAAGCAGACTAGGGCAGAGAGAGCAAGGGTTTCACGGAGATCTGGGAAGAGTGGGTGCTAAGTCAAATACACAGAACTCACGCACAACAGTCTCAAAACATTATTAAATATATTAAACTAAGATAAACCTTCACAGTGAGCAATTTCTTTTTCTCTTTATTGCTTTTAGTATCTAAAAAGTACAATGCATGGTATACACTGTAGAAAAAAAACATTCACTATACTTATATTACCTAAAGTTAATTATCAGTAGCTTGGTACATAATTCTTCCAAAAAATATCTTTCTAATACTTGTTATTAATATTTACCATTAAGTCTATTTTTTTTTTTTTTTTTTGGTTTTTTCGAGACAGGGTTTCTCTGTGTAGTCCTGGCTGTCCTGGAACTCACTCTGTAGACCAGGCTGGCCTCGAACTCAGAAATCCGCCTGCCTCTGCCTCCCAAGTGCTGGGATTACAGGCATGCGCCACCACGCCCGGCTCATTAAGTCTATTTTTAATAAAGGTAGAACTGTATAAAATACTGTCTTGCAACATTTCCCCCAGTAATATGCCTCAGTATTATTTAATGTCAGTAGCATATCTCCCCCTTCCCCTTTTGAGACAAGGTCTCAAGTGAACTTGCTGTGTAGGCTAGGCTGCCCTGGATCCACTCTGCTGGGATTAAAGGGCTGTGCCACCCACTCTAAGACATCGCTGTGAAGGGATTACTTAGCACGAGATCACACTGATTTCTCTAGACTCCACTCCTCTCAGCACCTACCAGCATTTCGAGAGATGGCATGAAGCTCAGCCTTGCCAACCCTAATATACCCAATGCCTAGGTGTAGGCTGCCCGGTACAGCCCCCATCTCTGCCATTCTCCAAGTTGCTGCAAAAAAAATGCTAATTGACAGGAACCCCTAGCTAGGTATCATAACTGTGAAACACTTCAACATTCCTAAACAAGCCTTTGGTTTGCGAATGTTTTATAGTTATTAATGCTGTAACAAAAAATTTCCTGCCTTGTATTCCCTCTTCGAGTACATTTGGAGGTGCTCTGAGGACTAAATACTGAAACTGGAATTTCTGGGACAAAACAATGCATTTCTCACATAATTCTGTGTTAGAGATTCACATTTTGAAGAGAATAAACTATTTGGTGGTACTTTTTTTAAACTTACATTTATTTGTATGGGTATATGTATGGGTGTGGTGCCTGAGTGGAAGGGAAAGACCGGCTCGTGGAGTCAGTTCTTCTCTTCTACTATGTGGATTCTGGGAATCAAACTCCAGTTAAGCACCTTTCTCTACTGAGCCATCTTGCTAGCCTACAATTTCTTTTAAAATAGTTTTACATTTACTTTTTAATAGGTAATCAGCATTACCATCACCATCACTTCAAAATAGTTATTTACCGGGTTGGAGAGATGGCGTAGCGGCTG
Source organism: Apodemus agrarius (assembly GCA_964023405.1). NCBI lineage: Eukaryota > Metazoa > Chordata > Mammalia > Rodentia > Muridae > Apodemus > Apodemus agrarius. The sequence goes on along the minus strand of OZ030011.1, from coordinate 107,224,656 downwards.
CTCATACTATTCTCAAAGAGGGTCCTTGTTCAGTTCTAAGTGCCCATGTCAGGCAGTTGACAAATTCCTGTACCTCCAGCTTCAGGTGGGTTCAATGCCTGCATTCATATGCACACACTTACCACCCCATACATACAAATAATTTTTTCAAATTAAGTTTTAGTATTAAGAGAGAGAGAGAGAGAGAGAGAGAGAGAGAGAGAGAGAGACAGGAAAGACATACCTTTGTGTCCATAGTGAAATTTCTGTAGACAGTCTGGGCTCCATAAAGGAAAGTGTCGCTGTCGTTGGTAAGGCAGCCATCCACGTGGCCGCTGGCATTGAGGTAAGCGCACATGGCCTCGGCCTCCCCGGCGGCCTGGACCCAGGGCACCCCCAGGCACTCCAGCATGTCAAGGCACTGAAACACGGAGGTGCAAGACATTCAGCTTTTCACAGCTTGAATTTTCTTCTACATTTAAAACATTAGTAGTAGTTGTTTTCTGGGTATTAAAAAATGACATTAAAAGGGGAAAGCCTTTGGAATGTAAACAAAGAATATAGAAAATGAAAAAAAATGACATTAAACAAACACTCAGAAATTTGGATACTGAATAATTTATTGGCATTAAGAAAGGATTGCTAACTTTTTAGGTGAAATCATTTGGTTATCTCCATTTAATTTTTAAAATATTATTTTGCAGAAAGCAACACTGAAATACTGATAATTCTACAGTATTATGGTTGGTATTGACACAGTATCTTCTAAGAGTGAAAACATTCCATCTTTCAAGGAAGCTGATTAAGCTTCGATCAGGAAATAAACAACTCTAAGGATTCAGGAAGTCCCTGACTTTGACCAGTGACACTAGGCCTCTCCGTCCCACGAATATATAAGTAGCATGGACTGTTGGGAACCAGATCAGCCGGGCTGCCTGAAGAGACAGACTGAGCTGAACGGCCTCAGAGACCTGAGCTACCTGGAACGGACACTCCAGTTTCCAGCCTTTGAGAGCTATTGCCTATATGATGAACTTTTGGTGAAAGTTGTCTTTGTTCCTGTTCCTCTAACTGACCTCTTACTCATATTCATGTAAGTACCCTCCCTCCACCTCCCTCTGTCCCTAAACCTCATTGGTTCACCAAGTTGGATTTTGGTAGTGTCCCTTTCTTTAGTTTGTCATCATTTCCCTATCTGGTAAGTACTTCCCATGGATATTGTCATACAACAGTGGGAAAAATCTCACAAGGCTAAGTTGTTGGTTCCTCCTAGGAAATCAAATACCCGTAAAAGGAGATTTTTATCCTTTTATGATACATAAATAATCCACTGTGAGATTCCATTGGATTATGGCTTTGATCTTGCTGAGTTTAGCCATATGGACTAAAATAGTTCACGTTCCTTGTCATTTACATTTTACAGTTCTTTCTGAATTGAAGAATCCTGAATATGGAGAAAAGAGGCTAGGCAAATGTACTTTCTACAGATTGTCAGAATTAATACCTATTGCTCAGAATGCTCAATTTTTTTGTATGATATATAAAAAAAAAAAAGCTGCCAGATGTAGCCCAAGTCTGGCAACAGTCTCAAGACTTAGGCGTATGACTTTGGGGAAACATTTTTGCTACTAGCATATCTTCTCTCTTTACCCTAGCTAGGGATTATCTTTTCATACTAAGCAATGCTGTTTCAGTGTTGTGTGCTATTTACATTCAAAACTCTTTTCAAAGTAACAACACACAATGATATGGCTGGTTGCATTTTCTCCTACTTATTCTATAGGATGGAATTGTCGTTGAAGGATGATTAATTTGTACTTTGGACCTACTGAGAATACAGAAATATGAAAATGAGTGATAGGTAAGCAAAATTGAATAGACACAGAATGCCTAAGAGCGCCGTAATTATTGTAATACAGAACAATTCCCTTAAGACATACAGATACAGCATATTTAATGTTCTAAGGATGAGATTCACAGATATTTCCAGGAGCTAATTTCACAGGAAATTGTTAGAACACTGTACAGTTGTTTACTTCAACTATTAAGACATTAAGTTTGACTACTTAGTAACTAAAAATTATTTAAAACATGTAAGATCAGAAAACCTCAGTTCAAGAACCACTATTGTATGCATTGTCTTCTAAAATACATCATCATATTAAATACTTGATCTCCACATTTTTAAAGACAGGACCTCACTTTGTAGCCCTGGCTGGCTTTAAACTTAAAGACATCCTCCTGACTTCTGGGTGCTAGGATTAACCACGACTGAATTAAATATCTTTGCTTCTGTGTAGCCCTGGCTGGCTTTAAACTTAACCTGACTTCTGGGTGCTAGGATTAACCACGACTGAATTAAATATCTTTGCTTCTGTGTAGCACAAAGATAAATCAAACATCCAGAGTTCTTATGTGAGTATCAAAGTTGCCCTCCTACCAGTACTTGTAGGAAAATAATCAGCAAGAGCTATTACTCTAAGCCAGGTGATGGTACAACAGGCCCTTAATCCCAGCGCTTAGGAGGCAGAGGGAGGCTGATCTCTGAGTTCAAGGCCACCCTGTTCTACAGAGTAAATTCCAGGACAGACAAGGCTATATAAAGAAACCCTGTTTAAAAAAGTAAATAGATAAATAAATAAATAAATTGTAGAATTTCAATTTATCAATTCTATTTTGAATAATTTTATTTGAATCTCAAAATGCTAAGAAAAAAACTATAGCCAGAAAGGTCATAATTTCATGAATATGGGGAGAAGTTAAAATGTAAATGATATGGTCGGGGATTTAGCTCAGTGGAAGAGCGCTTGCCTAGCAAGCGCAAGGCCCTGGGTTCGGTCCTCAGCTCTGTTGGAAAAAAAAAAAGACAAAATATAAATGATATACAATCATAGCCGGGCGGTGGTGGCACGTGCCTTTAATCCCAGCACTTGGGAGGCAGAGGCAGGCGGATTTCTGAGTTCGAGGCCAGCCTGGTCTACAGAGTGAGTTCCAGGACAGCCAGGGCTTTACAGAGAGACCCTGTCTCGAAAAACAAAAAACAAAACAAAACAAAACAAAAACCAATTCATAGTCCCATACATGTTATATAAACACTATAAGCTATAATTTTAAATAGAAACAACTGGGAACTATGTATAAAAAGTGCAAAGTGAAAAGCCAACAATCAACTATATCACCTCAAAAATATACCAGGAAGTTGGCTGTGAAAGTCTCTCCTAGAAATGGCTGCATAAACAAAACTGGAAGACTAGTGGCAACAGCAACAGACACTCTAACTCAAATGGGGGAAATCTCATGGAGTCCCACCCCCCTGACGGAGCGCTACAGACACTCAGGACTGCCGATACAGGGAGAGTGAACCTCTCCCGGAGGTGAATTCTCAAACTGCTTACCCCATACAAAGTAGTCAGCCCTAAAACCATGCACAAACAGTAAAAATGAACTCAGCAGGTTGCAGGAAGGAGTTAGAGAGGGGACTTGGAGGATTGGAGGGAAGAAAGGGATATATATATATATATATATATATATATATATATATATATATATATATATATATATATATATATATATACACACACTTATTTATTCACTTTATGAGTAGCTGTCTTCACACACCAGAAGAGGGCATCAGATCTCATTACAGATGGCTGTGAGCCACCATGTGGTTGCTGGAAATTGAACTCAGGACCTCTGGAAGAGCAGTGAATGCTCTTAACCACTGAACCATCTCTTCAGCCTGAGAGTGATATATTTTAATTAAAATTAAAAAATGTAATTTGATGAGGGAGGATCATGAATTTACAATCATTCTAAGCTATATAGCCAGTTCCAGGATAGTCTGGGCTTTATGCTGTGACAAATAAAACTTCCTAAATCCTGCTGGCTAGCCTTCAAAGCACCAGAAGCTACTATACATGTAGCTGGGGAAAAGCCACCTACAGACTTCCTTAGACTTGCATGCCATAATACCAACTTGCTAGGCAAGAGGTGCTTACTGGTGTAATAATGTAATGACTATTATAGGGACAACCAGTCAATCTCTAATGAATCTGGGGCTCTTCTCATCGAAGTTCCTGGTAATATAGTCTGGGTACAGGCCCATAACTGGAGAGGAGATAGGCATAGAACCTACTACTGTTTCTTTGTTAAATGGACATGTTATATAATTCCTGCCTAAATATTTATGTTGATGCCCTGTGATGGTTGTATATGATTGGCCCAAAGAGTGACCCTATTAGGAGCTGTGGCCTTGTTGGAGTAGGTGTGTCACTGAGAGTGTGGGCTTGACCCTTACCCTAGTTGTCTGAAAGTCAGTCTTCCACTAGCAGCCTTCAGATGAAGATGTAGAACTCTCAGCTCCTCCTGCACCATATCTGCCTGGATGCTGCCATGTTTCTGCCTTGATGACAATGGACTGAACCTCTGAACCTATAAGCCAGCCCCAATTAAATGTTGTCTTTTATAAAATTTGCATTGGTCATGGTGTCTGTTCACAGCTGTGAAACCCTAACTAAGTCATGCCCTTAACCTTGATCAAATAGGCAAATAACTTGTGCCTCTCATGCATTTTTAAACTGATGGAGTTAAAAGGAAAGATAATCAAGTCCCTACTATGGATTACTTACTGTAGACACATTGCTCAAGCATTTATAAAATCACTACAGAGTATTACTATGCCCAATTTTACTAAGAATTAAAATGCAAATAAGTTAAAAATCCTGGCCAGTATTCCTAACTTTCGGTGCTAGAATGTGGGTTCAGATCTGTTTTACTCTATCATAAACTCTCTGCACATACTACTCCTGTAGTCACAATATGGTTAAGGAGTGCACGTTTATAAAATATACTTTAATTCAAATAAGAATTACTGAATGCTCACCTCTCGTAAGACTGACTTAAAATGTGATCTCCCTGTTTTCTGAGACCTTGATTTTCCAGAAGGCCCGTAGCGGGTCTGAGTCCTCTTGCTTATGACATCAGCTTTCATCTTTGGTGGCTCCCCTTCCATTACAAACACCAGTTTTACATTCATTTGAGTTAAATATGAAATACGAAAAAATAGGTTCCTGAAACATACAAATTAGTAACATAGTAATCATCATATTAATAAAAAGACCTAAAAGTAGTATGAAAAATGGTTTAAGAACACTAGGTTAAAACACTGTTCATGCAATAACATTTTAAACATGTGTGTGTGTGTGTGTGTGTGTGTGTGTGTGTGTGTGTTAATGTGGGCACATGCAAGCCCAAGTACATATGGGGAGGTCAAAGAACAACTTGCAGGAAATGGTTGTATTGTTCCACCATGTGGGATCTGAGGGTCAAGCTCAGGCTGTCAGGCCTGATAGCAAGGACATTTACAACTGAACCATCCCATTGGCTGATTGTAAGATTTTAAGGAGAACAGGCAAGCATATGACATTTAAGCAGGGACAATTTTTGACTTATACACACTGCAATCTGAAAACTGGTTTGGAGGGAGAGGTTAAGAACAGGCAAAGAGGAGTGAAAATACCATTCCATGAGCAGAGATACTGACAGGACAAGAGGTCAGGAGACATTGAGACACCGAGAGGAATTTGTGAACACATAGTGTATTTTGGAAGGGAAACTGGCAGGAATTACTACGGACTGACTGAAGATGAAAGATAAACACGGGATAGAGGCCTTTGAGCTTCTGGCTTTCAGTAAGTGGAACATGCCAGTGGAGATAGATATTGGAGCTTTAAGCTTGGAGAGTAAGAGATACATATCTTAAGTCATCAGTATAGAGATATTAGACCGAGATACATTAAATATATTTTAAAATCTCAAAATATAAGACAATTTAAAAACAAAGGTAACAAAGTTGGAACAAAGTCAGGACACCAGGACCTGCCACACAATGACTCATCTCTATTCTCAGACCCTTCACTGTACCTGAGGTGGGGCTTCATGACAGTTCCAATCATTTTCTTCACTGTCTGTGCCTCGCACACCCAGAGACTCAGATCAACGGCAATGGTTTTCCCACTGAGATGCTGCAGGTGGATATGTTGCTTTACAGGCTCCAAAATTTGCCACAGGTCATTTACTCCCATCCTGATGGTTGATTATCCAGTGTTATCTGAAGTATACTTAACAAGGGATCATGGAAGCAGTCAAATAGCTAAAGAAACAAACAAAACAGAACAAAACCCCAAATCCAAGGTTAGTTCATAGAAACTGATGGAAAAATGAGGAGGGAAGAAATGATGAGGTAAATACTGGAGAAAAATGGAGTTACATTTTTTTGTTGTTTTGTTTTGTTTTGTTTTTCGAGACAGGGTTTCTCTGTATAGCTCTGGCTGTCCTGGAACTCACTCTGTAGACCAGGCTGGCCTCGAACTCAGAAATCCACCTGCCTCTGCCTCCCAAGTGCTGGGATTACAGGCGTGTGCCACCACGCCCGGCTACATTTTTTTTTTTTTTCTATTAGGTTTTTCCAGACAAGGTTTCTCTCTGTAGCACTGGCTGTCCTGGAACTAGCTCTGTAGCCCAGGCTGGCCTCAGACTCAAGAGATCTGCCTGCCTTTGCCTTCTTAATTCTGGGATTGAAGGTGTACACCAGGACTTCCAGGTAGAGTTGCATTTTTATAGCAGGTATTGGTTTTAATTATATGGCTATACAGTTCACAGTGGAAAAAATGAAATTTAAAACAACATATTTTAAAATTAATACTATTATTTTTTCCTTGTACAGCACAGGAAAATTTAGGAATAAACTGCCTTACACTCTGTTGTCCTGCCTGGGTTTTTTTTTTTTTTTCCAGATAACTTTTCTTTATTCAACACCTACACCTATTTTTCTTTCCCTTTGTTGTTATTTGATAAAGATATATAATGTGTGCAATGAAGATTAAATCTGATTACATGAATACAAACCAGATTATTACCCTCTGAATAATGAACTGAACTCAGCCTAAAAACCCAAGGTAGATGGCAAAAATATATTAAATTGAAAGGCCATTATTCATATGCAGAAACTTTCTGAAAAGTCTACGTTATAAATCTCACACAGATGCAATGAAAACCAGCACTGGAAAGGCTGTTGTTTATAATTCCTTTGGTTTTCTGAATCTTGATTTTATAATGTGGCCAGCCCTGCCAGGAGTGTTATTTTGTGCACTCATTTTTGTAAAGTATGTAAATATACATGGTCACGTTACTTTAGGAAGATAATTACAGAATAAACACAAGGTACTAAGTAGTTAATTGGGGGCCAGTGCTAATTTATTTCATATCAACATGTTCTGCTGGCTGTAACACTGTGGCAGACTGAGTTAATTTGAAAAGTTGGGGTGAATTCTGGAAAGAGCAGGGATACATACATTTTCTAAGACATTATTATGAGGGCAAATAAAATTTGTAAAGTACTAGCCATTAAAACACATTAACACCAGATAAAATTTGAGGGTAAAATTCTTTGTATTTTTGCTTTTATTTGTGACTCACACTGGATACTTAAAAAGACTCATTTTAAAAGGAGGGATTAAAAAAAAAAACACTAAAGGTGTCTAAAATAATGTTAAGGAGTCATTTGATGAAAGTTTAAAATTACATATAATGCATGTTTATATATACATACCAATTAAAGTTATACCAATTGTAATGACAGTGCTCCCACCCCCCACCCCAAAATAAACAGACTCAGAAAAACCATAATGCCAGGCGCTGTCAGTCAGGAAAACCAAGAGATCCCCAAACAATATAGCCTACTGCTGTGACCTTGGTGAACTTACAAGTTGTTCTTGGAAACTTACAATGAATTCCTATTAGTGCTTCTTGAATTTCTATAAGGCCACCAACCATTCACCAGATAAAACAAAACGAACTACAAAAAATACCATTAGAACTACAGTCAGGAATACTAAAAGAACTAGAGGTAGCCACAATTAGACCTGACCTCTAACATTAATTCTTACTATTTGCTATATTCTCTTAAGTGACTAACTCAGCCCACTTATTACCTTCTTATTGGATGCACAATACGCACCCGTCTTTTCTGTTACTTTTTGTTGTTGTTGTTTTGATATGGGGTTTCTGTGTAGCCCCTTTGCTCTGTAGGCTAACCTGGCCTTGAACTCACAAAGATCCAGGGGCCTCTGAGTGCTCGGACTAATGGTACACTGCTGCTGCTTGGCCTTTTTTGGGACAGGGTCTGGGTATGTAGAACTGGTCTGGAGCTTGTGCTCCTATCTTAGATTCCAATTACTGGATTTACCAAAACCAAACTCTATAATCCCATCACCTCTGCTTAAAACTGTTTCAGTCCTAGTGTTTCCCAAGGATGTCTGCTTAAACTCCAAACCTACCAGTCCTTGCTCTACAATAGCCAGATGCTCTACAAAGCATTGTTAATACCCATTTCTAACAGCACTTTACTAATCCTGCTATATAGAGTTGTAAGCCTTTGATAAGATTCCCAGCTTCTGTTTTACTTCTTCCCCTTCTTGTACCATTCTCTGTTGACCTTGGTGAACTTACATATATTGCTCTTGGAAACTCACAATGAATTTCTATTAGTGCCTTTTGAATTTCCTATAAGGCCATCAACATTTCAGTAGATAAAACAAAAACTACAAAAAGTATGATTAGAATTAGAGTAAGGACTAAAATCATGAGTAATCATTTTCTAAAAAATATCATTGGGCTGGAGAAATAGCCTAGCAGTTTAAAGCACTGGCTGCTCTTCCAGAGATCCTGAGTTCAATTCCCAGCAACTCCATGGTGGCTCACAACCATCTGTAATGGGCTCCGATACCCTCTTCTGGTGTGTCTGAATATAGCAATAGTGTACTCACATATATAAAATAAATCAACCTTTAAAAAAAATCATATAAAAATCCCGTTTTCATGCATTTACGATGGCTATTTTATAAAGATATAAAGATTAAGTTAACACAAAATTATGTACTATAAGTGTAATGCATATATGTAATCTATAATACATATATTTTATATATGTATACACACACACACATATATATATATATATATATATATATATATATATATATTTTGGTTTTTCGAGACAGGGTTTCTCTGTGTAGCTCCGGCTGTCCTGGAACTCACTCTGTAGACCAGGCTGGCCTTGAACTCAGAAATCCACCTGCCTCTACCTCCCAAGTGCTGGGATTAAAGGCGTGCGCCACCACTGCCCGGCTATATATTTATATTTGAGACAGGGTCTAAGTATGTAGCTCTGTCTTGAACTGTGTAGTGAGGGCTCAAGGCTGGCCTTGAAATCTGCCAGCCCCTGCCCCCTGAGTCCTGGGACTAAAGACATGTGCCTTGTTTGGCTATTTTAAAAAATACTGCTTTAGTGTTTACCATTTTTATAACCGAAGTTTAAAAATTCATATTCTGTTTGAAGAGTGGCCATTAAAAATAATCTCTGTAATTCCAAAACAATGGTATGAAATGTATATTGTATAAAAAATACATACAACTTGTTTTAAAAATAGTTAAGCCACCATGTACTGCTCTCCCGCTCCCTCTCTCTCTTTCTCTCTGTGTGTCCATGCGCCTGTGCTCTCAGTCCCAGTCATTTCTCTGAAGTGATATTACATGACAATAAAGATTCTAAGCTTGTGAAATTCTAAAAAGAGACCAAATGGAACAGTGCATAAGATGTATAACTGCACAAAAAAACCAGTAGAGAATTCTTAATTAGGTCATAATCTATACTTGAAGGCATATTAGCAGTAAATAAACCTTAAAAATACTACAGTTATTAAATCCTCTAAGACTATTAGTGTCTATACTCAGACCTCTTGTATTGACTGATGTCACTCTCATGATGTAATCAAAATAATTACTAACAAAATGTGTCTCCTGCCATATTTCTAATTTTTAAGAATTACTAGTAGTTTCAGCATATGAAAAGAGCACTGAATTTGGAGGGCAGAAGCCTAGGATTTAGGTTTTGCATGTACTACTGATCAACTACATGGCCTCAGAGAGAAAACAAGCTTTTCTAAAAAGGTAACATACTACGCCAGATAAACAACAAGATTCTAATATACTTTGACTCTCAGGATCAACTTTGGTAGCAGGAAAATCCAGATTATAGCCTGAAAGAAGGGAAGTCGCTCCATTAACAGAGGGCTTAAGAATCTACCTCAAGTAAAAACAAAAGCAGATCCTTTGATGTAACCATATGGTGCCCATAAATCCATTTATGCTCCTAAAGCTTCCTTAAAAGCTATTAAGTTTCTATTGGTTAATTATAAAACTGAATGAGGTGAGAAAAACACAAACCCTTGCTAATTCCGCTAATGAATCAAATGTAAAGAACATAAAAGAAGTCAATAGCTTGATTTATGCAAAACCACATTTTATTAAGGCAAATTTTCTACTTCTTCAAAGTCTAAAGAAAGGATAGGTAATAGTCAAATTCCAAATTCTTATTTAGTGAACTATATTTTCAAATAAAACTGACAAACCTTCAGCGTGCAGTATTGTATCTATAGGAAATTTACCACATAATTTCAGCAAGTCGTGCTGTTTTAATTTTTTTTTTCAGCTATACTGTCACATGAATTTAATTGAAACTTTGAGTCTCATGTTTCACTTGCCTACCATTTATTGGGGATGTGCCTAGGTGCTGAATATGAATGATGGTCAGGTTCTGGGTTTAAATCTCTTGGTAAGATGAAGCTGTAGAGGGAAACATTAGCACTTAAATAGGATGATAGATAGCAGTGTCAGAAGTAAAGAAATCAAGGCACAGGAATACATAGAAAAACATCCACCGAAGCTTCCCAGAGGAAGTGACATTTAGGGAAGAACTTCCCACTTGTGTTGGTCATTAGCTACTCAAGAGGCTTGGTTCCGCCCCACATTTTAGCCTACACTGTTAAACACTTTTTCCTTATTCCGGGATAAAGAACGCAATATAATGATTGCTTTCTGAAGTGACTGGTGGCTCTGGACAAATGAATTTACCTCCTTACTGGAGACCTGAGGTTGGATACCGAGGTTGAGGTGGGCGACCCGAGATGAGGTTAACCCCCTCCGCCCCTCGACTTTGGAGGTAAAACTGAAAACACGACGGCGATGTTACTTGCCTAGGTCTGAATGTTGATGTGAAGTTGTGTAAAGACGGAATGGATGATTAACATCGGGTTGAGAAGCGAATAGAGAAGGGTCCAAAACAACTTTTGCCTGGATATTTATTTAAAGCGATGTGCACCCTAGGGTGGAGCTGGTAGGGGAGAAAGGACTAAATACACGACCGCAGAGACACTCTAAGAAATCTATTTTTCCAGTTGTAACCATAATGCAGAGCGGTGTGTGAGCGGGCATCGGGGAAGGTCGCCCAGAAGGCTGTCCTCGGGGAAGGGCCGTGGGGACCTTGTAGGGCGGCTGTGGATGGGCTCGCCCTCCCGCCAGTGTTCCAGAAGCAGGTAGAAGGGCCGGGAGGCGGGCCTCAGCCTGTCCCGCAGGACTTACCCAGACACCCCCTCTTCGCGGCTTTGGAAGCAACACTTCTGTCATTTACCAGTCTGGCATGAAGTCTAACCATTATCGCCTCCTCTAAATTCCCTAATCCCCTAAAACCAAAGTTCAAACAAACAAACAAAACCGAGAGGCAAGGGGGAGCCTCTCGCTGCTCTCCCAAGCACTAAGCTCCGGGCAGCAATTTCGAATCCTGCGCCTTCGCCATTAGTCCCGCCCCTTCCGGGAAACGGCTCGCTTTCCTTCCAGACCGGCTTCGCCCTGCCTTCGCTGTTTCACTTTCCCCTCTTCCAGGCGGCCCCGCTCACGCATGCGTAGACCTGTTGCCAAGGCGCCCAGAGATCTTCCCACCCACCTCCCCCCGCTGTCCAGATCCGCCGCAGAGGGGCGCGTGCCTCCCCGCTTCCCCACGCTCCCGCCCGCTGAGCGCACTTCCGGTTCCCTCTAGCCGAGTAGAGCGGCGCGAAAGCCCGGGAGCGCGCAGGCGCGGGCGGAGTCCGGGGGCGGGGAGGGGCGGGGCGCAGGCGCGGACTGTCCCGCGGCGGGCGCCTGTCTGCGGGGCTCCCGCCTGCATTCGGGCGGGTGTGCCCTGCTTGGCGGGTGAGCGGTGGCTGAGGTCCGACGCCCTCCGGGTGGCCTTCGTGTCGTGACAGCCGCGCCGATTAGCTTCCCCTGGGTGACCGCGACTTGTTGGAGGTAGAGTGAGGGCGCGCGCTTCCTCTCTCCATGCCCGGGAGCCCCGTGCCTCGCTCGGCGAGCAGCCTTCGGCCCTCCTGGAAGCTGCGGGTTGCGGGTGCTCAGGGTCGGGCCTGGGCGCGGGCCGCGGGGATCTTCGCGCCCTCGGAGGAGACGCCGCTCTCCGCCGCGGGAAACTTGGCTGTGGGCGCCGGCCCGCCCTCGCGCGTCCCCAGGCAGCCCGGGCGTTGGCGGGCAGCCGCAGAGGTCGGGCCGGGGCTGAGGCCGGCGCCGGAGCTGGGTCTTCCACGCGCAGGCACCGTGTGTTGGGGGGCTGGAAATGCCGCTGAAATCTGAATTTGCCGTTAAATCCAGTTCCCCAGAAACGCCACTCGGATGAACCAGGCTAGAGTAGATCTTGTTTGAAAGGTTTGGGTGGTATTTCTTGCCCTTAATTACAGTGGAATTGGAGGAGTCGCGATTGGCAACTCTAGAAAACAGGACCTGAGGATGGAGAAAGGAGCTTAGGAGAATAGGGCTTGGGTATGGCTTCTGATTCCTAGAAAGAGTAACTAAAGCATTTAAAGCCCGAAAACAAGTTACGTGAGCCCTTAATGCAGTTGCAAGTTAATGATTAGAAAGACTAAATTTGCATCTCAAAGGCAAGCTGTTCTGAGATTTCTGTTTAAAGTTAGAAAAGTCCATCTTCCCTGGCTCTTAAGAAGGCTAATGGAGGCTTTTTAAATGTATATATAGTGGCCAGCAGCTATTTTTTAGGGAGTTGTGGGTGGTGGGGGAACCTATTAGAATTTCTCCTTAGACTCATCCTGTTAGTATGTGAAAGTAAGTTGTTTTAATGTTTAAAATCCGTGTAAATTATTTTCCTGGGAGCTGGGGGAATGTAGTGCTCTTGGTAGAGTGCTTGCCTAGGGAGCTAAGAACCCTGACGTCAAGTCCCAGAACCTCACAAACCCCTGTGTGGTGGGACAGGCCTGTAATCCTAGCACTCAGGAGGTGGAGGCCAGAGCATCTAAAGGTCCTGGTGGCTCAGGCTTGTAATCTCAGCTCTCAGTAGTGGCTGAAGTGAGATAGCTAGAGGACAGTTTGTGCTACTGCTGAGTTCCAGGCTAGCCCAGGCTAGTAAAACTGTCCAGAAAACCAAAAAATCGTTGTCTGAATGGGTGTAGAAAGTTTAGAGACCAAGCTTACCCCTTGTAATTGCTTAAAAACATGCTTTTGTTCCACACAGAGGTAGACAGTGTGTGCAGAGTAATACCACCTCTTTCTTTATCTCTTGGTTGTAAGTCACAGGACTCCTGAGAGATTAATTCAGAATAAAGTGTTCAGTATTGAGCTCAGCAAGCTAGTATAAACAGCATGTTGAGTGTTAGTGTAAAACATGTTTTTCCTCCTCAGAGGTTAATTTTTCTAAGTGCCAAGAGTAGAATTTTATGTAAAACTCACCTGAATCTTAACTATTTTGTTAGGTAAATCAATCAAGATGTGGTAGGCAATCTCAGAGTATTATTCAGTGGTAGATTGCTACTTCAACTTGTAGGGACCTTGAATCCAGTCTTCAGTGACTCCCTAAAAGGAAGTTGACTTACTTTCAAGAAATAATAATTAGAAAATTGACTGTAATAGTACATGTTTTATATTTGAAATACGTCATGTTTTTATTGTTTTCTGAGTGGGTGGTTTGCCTGCAGATATGTCTGCACTGCATGCATGCCTGATGCCCATGGAGCTGTAAGATAATCCAGGACTGAAGTTATAGACTTTTAACAGCTTCCATGTGGGCACTGAGAGTCAAACTTGAGTTATTGGGAAGAACAGTCAGTGCTTGTTACCTCTGGGCCATCTTTCCAGCCAGTTTGACATATTTAAATGTCACAGTTGTTTTACATACATACAGTAGTAAGTCCAGGTAACTGAGGGTCGAGTATCATCAGTTATACTAAATTTTTATGTGTTTGTGTCTTTAAATTTACAATTTAGGATGGTTATTTTTTTTTTCCACCCTGAATGCTTTTCTTGGTCACCAAATTCAAACTACTTTCAGTAATTTTCTTTCCTCCACTTGTAGATTGATTCTCTTTGCAGTGTGTATTTTACTGTCTCAGGGTCTATCCTTGGAACACTTCATTCAAACTCAAGTGTTTGCAAACAAAACATTATCCTTTTCTCTTTACAGATATGTAATGGTAGGTAGCATTAGGTAAGACAATGACAAGTTTTGAAGTAAGCCCAAAGGAACATTTAGAGGAACACTTTATGATAGAATTATTTTCTAGTTTTTGGAGAGGCCCTCAAGAAGATACTGGACTGTCAGTCACTGGATGTAAATAAGTTGTCAGTTAAACTCAGTTGTTTATGCCAGGAGGAACCTGGACATGAGCGGTTTGACTTTGCCTGAGAAACTTGGATTTGAATGTGTCCTGTGGCATGTGTCTGCCTCTAGTTACTAAATTGGTGCTATGTAAGTTGAAGTCCTGCATTTGAGCCTCAGTTTCCCACCTTATAAAATAAGGGCATGACTTCTATCTTAAGGAGAGTTTATTCCAGAGCTAAGCATACATACTCAGCAGTGTGAATTTATTTTCTTGGGCTTTTACCTAGATGTTACTGTTGGACTTCACCTCTGCCCCTTCATTCTTGATAACTGTTGTAGTTTTCATTGAAGATTTTTTAGAAACTGTACTTTGGCATCATTCTTAGTATCCCCTCAGTAGCAGAAGTTATATTTATTTATTTAAAAATAGTTCTAATAGTTATAGAATTAAAGAAGTCTAATTCTGTTACGCTGGACATTACTGTTAATCTCTGCTTTGCAGTTAATAGAAAGTATGAGTTGTAGTTAAAGTGCAAGAGCCAAAATTTTATAATCCTGCTAAAACTTGTAGGATCTCATTAAAGTTTCATGTGTTTCTAAATGCTGAGTCCTTAGTTACTGATTTCTCTTTCTAACTTACTTCCTTCCTTCCTTCCTTCCTTCCTTCCTTCCTTCCTTCCTTCCTTCCTTCCTTCCTGATGTTCTTTACAGTTCCTGCTTTGAAACTGTGGTTCAGATAAGAGAAGAAATGATCTGCCAGATAGTGGTGGCGTGCCTTTAATCCCAGCACTTGGGAGGCAGAGGCAGGTGGATTTCTGAGTTTGAGGCCAGCCTGGTCTACAGAGTGAGTTCCAGGACAGCCAGGGCTACACAGAGAAACCGTCTAAGATGCTATTCCTTTATTTAGTGTTTGTTTGTTTTAATCCCAGCACTTAAGATCCAAGATAGCCTGGCAAACAAACCAGAACATTTTTTTTTAAATTGTAGATAAGTAAATAAAATAAACTATATACCTCTATCAGTATACTCAAGATCTCAGAGAAATCTTTCCTTTTTTGTATGTGTTGTGTCTTTCATCCTGTTAGTGATAACGGTTTTACTATTTTTTTTTTTTTACCTTAATCTCTCTCTCAGGACATTTGTACATGTTTCTTGAGAGTCTGTCATCTTTAAATCACAAAGTGATTTCCTATTTAAAAGGTAGGAGGATCCTTCAGTGTCTCTCAGATGAAAATTACCTTGGAAACTTAGAAGACTGCAAATCCCAGGCTATCCCCAGCAAATAAAAACTAGCCTCATTATGAAACATTTGAGTGTCTGTATCATTTGTGAGGCATAGACTGTCATGTATATTATAAACTTATTACACTTGGTCTAGTAGTGTACCCCCGACACCCCAGTTTTACTTCCCAAACTACTTTCTAATGATGGAGCACTAAAGTCAGGCTTTTTCTGAGTGCTTTCTGTCAGATCATCATCCATTATTCATTAATAAAAATAATGCCTCAAAGGTATTTAATGTTGGGTAACAAAGAGGTATTGTTTCTCTTTGTTTAGTAATTTATAAAGGAATAGAGAGCTAATGAGATAGAACATGTTGCTGGGAAATAATACCTGGTGGTATTTGGGGAATTTAAATTAGCCACAAGTTGAAACTAACATACATTGATTCTTGCTATTTATTATTTTGGGGAAAAAAGATGTAAAAGATTTACGATTTTGAAGATTTGGCTTCTATAAGAGATTTGAGTTGAACATTAAATTACAAAGAAATACGTTACTAAATAATCATGATTAATGGTAATATTCATTAGAAAGTACTAATTTAGGTTACATGTCCCTCAGACGCTAATATCTTTTCTTTTTCTTTTTCTTTTTTTTCTCTCTCTCTCTCTTTTTTTTTTTTTCCTAGACAGTGTTTCTCTATATAGATGTGGCTGTCCTGGAACTCACTGTGTACACCAGGCTGGCCTTGAACTCAGAGATCCACCTGTTTCTACTTCCCAAGCACTGGGATTAAAGGTGTGAGCCACTATGCCCAGCTGCTAATATATCTTTTATAAAGATACTTGATTTCAGAATGGTACAGAGTCCAAGTCCTTTAAGAAGTGTGATTTACTGGTTCTCAAATTTGAATCACCTGAAATCATACTAAAACTATTATTCACATGCTCTAGCATGGAGCCTGAGATGGGAGGTGAGGGGGTGGAGTGGTGGGGGTGGTGGTTCCCAGGGTACAAGATACTGTTTTCTCGTCTTCGGACTACATCCTGAACATCAAGTCTACAAAAATTATTTTATGGTCCTCATGTCTCCACTGTCTTGTAACGAGGGCAGTGCCTGTTACCTGCCATAGTTTGAAACACTGCTGAATGCACACTGGAATCTGCCACATCTGTCTGACATGGAATGTGCGGTTGTGGTGTTTTTGTTCAAAAAGTTTTCGGTTTTAATTTCTGTTTCAGAAAATGTTGATAGATGCAAACCAAAACTCTTTGAAGTCTCTTATATTATTTAAGTACTTGCTCTATGACAATGGAGATGAATTATCTAGGGAAAAGGAAAACTAGTGAAGCTTCGCTGCTTCAAAATGTGTGCCTTTGGGAAATAATTTAAAAATTAAAAAAACATAAAAATACTTGGTTAGTATTAGTTTTTGTTATAAAGAGTGAATGGTAGTAATAATTTTAGGAAGGAATGTATTCTCTTTGTTAATGGGGAACTAGAGGACAGCCTTTTACCAATAAAATACTTTTCTCTTTAATGGGTTTGGGAAGAAAATATTCAGTTAGACGTCTACCAATTTAGTTATAGCCATGAATAACTATGAATTTGTTTATTTTAAGACACTATAAAATTACTTTGTCTGAAAATTAGAGATCTAGCTTAAGTCTTGAGTCACTAGCAGCATCAATAGGGTTGTGTTTCTTTTTGGAGGCTTAAGGGGGAAATGTGTTTTCCTGTTTTACTAGTAATTTTTTGACTTCCACTCCTTATCTCCAAGTAAGGTGAAATTCTTTATTTTTTAAAGTAGAATGAACAGACATAGGACTCAACGTTAAATGGGTTTTGTGTGGTTTCTCTTGTTTACTGTTTATTGAATAGTCCTTATATGCTAGCCTTGACTTTTGTTATTATTACTACAAACATTTGTTCAGATCTGATGGCCAAAAGAAAGGAAGAAAATTTCTGCTCTCCTGAAAATGCTAAAAGACCAAGACAGGAGGAATTGGAAGATTTTGATAAGGATGGAGATGAGGATGAATGTACAATTTCATTCACGAATGGAACCTCCACTTTGGTAAGTGTAGAATTTCAAAATAATGTTTTTCAACTGATTTTTTTTCTCGTGATCATTTTATATGTCACATTTTAAAATAATTTGTAGTCAGGAAGAAGCAGTAAGAGTTTTAGAGAGCTGGGTACAAATACCATCTGATTTTGAAGTTTGCGTTATTGATTACAAAAATTAAAGAAAGTAATGGGAGAAATAACTGTCTTCAAATAACGTTAGCAAACCTGTAGTAAGACCAGCAAAGGTAAATTGCCAATGTCATGAATGGAATAGAGGCTGTGATTACTGACTCGGCCCTATGAGCTTTAAAAGGATGAGAACATATAATTGCCCGTCACACTTATATCTGAGGTACCACTACATACTCAACAATGATAAAGTATGAAATAGTAATATCACTAGACTGCAAGAAAGAAGAGAAATGAATCATTTATATATTGTTGAGGGGAATGTAAATTGTTACCACTATGGAGAAGTTTGTTTCTGAGAAAACAATATAAAATTGTACTAGATTTATCTTAGTACAAAACATAGTATATGTTTAACAGCTTTATTTATAAACAGTAAATTCAAAATAAATCCACATGTGATTTGGTGACTATCGTGTGGTAATCCATTTCATGGAGTATTGCTTAGCAGTGACAGAAAGTCAGAGCGGTAGAGACAACAGCGGACATTTAAGCTAATTGAAAGAAAAGCAGCCCCTAAGATTATGTTTGTCATAAGCTTATTTATTTGGCATTCTTGGAATAATATTTACAGAAGTAAAGAACAGATAAATGGGCAAGTGGTTGTGGTGTGTTGAAAGGGATGTGATCATATGTACAATCGCATACAACATTAGTCTAGGCTGGCAGTGACAGTGTCTTGCTCGAGATATTGTGCTTTCTTGAAATTTTACCATTGGCAGAAGCTGAAGTGAAGAGTACATAGGGTCAGCCGGGCATGGTGGCACACTCCTTTAATCCCAGCACTTGGGAGGCAGAGGCAGGCGGATTTCTGAGTTCGAGGCCAGCCTGGTCTACAGAGTGAGTTCCAGGACAGCCAGGGCTACACAGAGAAACCCTGTCTCGGAAAAAAAAAAAAAAAAAAAAAAAAAAGAGTACATAGGGTCTAACTTCTTACTAATTGCATTGAACTCCAATTATCTTAAAAAATACTTTTTAGAAATTCATGAATTATACCGGATATTCTAATCATGCAATGATGTAAATATTTCTCCTTTTTGATGAGGTATATGGGCTAGAATCGAGATAGAGTTTGTAAAGAACCCATAAAAATTGCTTATCATATTAGAGTGCTCTCTAAAATTATAAGGACTGGCAAAATCTGGTTGTTTCAATATCTATGAAGTGTGGGAGAGTATAATTAGCCAAATACTGCTTAAACCATTTATAAACTTAATTCTGACATTTTATAATATGGGGTGTTTTTTTTTTCTGCTTTACAAATTTGGGAATCCTACCTTTTTGTTTGTCTTATTTTGTTTTGTTTGATACAAACACAGGGTTTCTTTCTGTAGCCTTTGTCTGTTCTGGAACAGGCTAGCCTCAAACTCAGCTTTGCCTGCCGCTGCCTCCCAAGGCATTCACCACCACCTCCTCAAATAGAAATCCTACATCCTTTTTAACTGCTCTAAATCATTCAGTTCCTGTAAGTAGCGGAAACAGAATGTGTACTATGCTATTCGAATTCTCTGTTATGAAAATGGAATGCCATGTTAGAAAATGAAGTCCATGTTCAGACTGTGGCCAGATAATAGTCCTTTCAGAAATATTCTAAAAACAGTTTTATATTTTATAGTCCTCCATCAGTACTTCTCAGGGAAGTGGAGGTATTGGTCTCTGCCTCCCACAGTATTGAACAACAATTGAATATATTTTTTGGTTGCAACACAACTGGAAGTCGGATGCATGCTACCAGAATCTATTGTCTAGAAGAGAGACTTAGGATTCTGTAGAATGTTCTACAATGCACAGCATAGACTGTAGCAAAAAGCATTTGACCAGTAGTAGTGTTAGTTTTGCCAATGTTAAGAAAAAGCTCTGTGATGTATTTGCTAGATTTTTTATTTTTTTTTTTTATTTTTTTTTTTTTTTGTTTGTTTGTTTGTTTTTCGAGACAGGGTTTTTCTGTGTAGCCCTGGCTGTCCTGGAACTCACTCTGTAGACCAGGCTGGCCTCGAACTCAGAAATCCTCCTGCCTCTGCCTCCCAAGTGCTGGGATTACAGGCGTGCGCCACCACCGCCCGGCTTGCTAGATCTTTTGAAGACTATAGAATTAATAGTATCCTAAAGAAAATTCCAACTTTATTTAATGTTAGTCATTAAAGTTACTATTGCACACTTGATAAAACTTTTCATTAATAAATACTGCTGGTCTGTTAAATGCTTGGGTATTAGTAATGAGTGTATTAGAATGATTGATTTTTTTTTTTTAAATTCCTTTATTGTTAATAGACTGCAGCAGAAGTTGGAATAATTGAGAGTATTCAGCTAAGAAATTTCATGTGCCATTCAATGCTTGGACCTTTTAAGTTTGGTTCTAATGTCAACTTTGTTGTTGGCAATAATGGAAGTAAGTGCCTTTTCCCTCTATATACTCTACTTTATGATGACAGTGCATGAGCTTTTCAAATAGCTGACTATTAATGCTGATAGATATTTAGGTCTATACTTCCCAGAATTTACTCAGTTTGCACTTAAAGAAAGTATTGAATTAACCTTAAGTGTGTTATTTAAGTAGTAGGTATAAGCATTTGCTGTTTTTTGTTGTCTTTTAGATTTAGTTATTATTTTATGTGTATGACTGTTTGCCTGCATGCATGTATGTAAACCTCATGGATGCACTGCCCTCAGAGGTTAAATCCTCTAGAACTGAAGTTACAGATGGTTGTGGATGTTGAGAACTAACTGATCCTGGATCCTGTTCGAGAGACACAATTGTTCTTAGTCACTAGCCACACTGTCTCTTTTTGTCTTTCTTCCATCCTTCCTTCCTTCCTTCCTTCCTTCTTTTTCCTCCCTTTCCATTTTCTTAAGATCAAATCTAAGTTATATAGTTTAGGCTCACCCAAAACTACTAGGCCAAAGAAGCCTCTGTCTCCTCAATAGGAATGCACCACAGCAATCTGATGTAAACACTAGATAGGGCACAAATCCAAACTCAGAAGTAACAACTCCACTGTTGTGATTAATGAGATTCTTATGAGGGGGATAGGATATACTTATGCTGGTACTTGAATGAAACTTAAAGATTCTTTAAGACTCATTTGTCATTAAGTTGAGATGCTCTAGGCACAGATGGCTCATTCTCAGATGTTCAGAGGATAGAAGATGTATGTGGAGAAGGAGACTTAACCGAATGTGGTTTTATACCATATGGTACATGGTGGGGAAAGACAGGTTATGACGTAAGAGAGTTGTATCCTATGCTGTATTGTTGAGGATCTTAAAGGCTTGATAAAGATTTTAGAGTTTTATTCGGATGTCAGAGGGTAGCCAGTTAAACATTTTTGAGTAATGGGACAAGTTTGTTGTGACAGACCAGCTACATTGTGGCAGTTGATGGTACACAAGCTAGGTGTCAGTATGACTGAGATAGTAAATAGTACTACCACCTAAAAATAGTACTAGACAATGAAATTAGGTATGTGTAGCAACACAGTTCCTTTGGATATTTTAGTGCTACCTTTGTCATTTGGTAAAGGAGGAGAGATTTGGGCAGGAGAGAGTGAATAGACAAAGTATATTTATTATAAGGAGGTTGCAAAGTGTAAGAAGTAAAGAATCATGAGTTTTTATAAAAGTTTGAATGATTTCTTTTATAAAACCTAATAAAGGAGAATTAACTGAAATATTATACCTGGTAGTTAGGAAAAGATAGTAAGAACTTGAAAGGCATTCCAAGTACTAAATCAAGGCAATCATTAATTTATATTGGCTAAATTTGGTAGTATGTTGTAGAAGATAACAAATAGTTGTTAATTGATTAGTGGATGATGAAATTCAGAAAATAATTTCCATATCTATGAATTAAGAGATTTTCAAAGTGGAGTTTTGGTGTTTTATATCTTAGAATAAAAAGAATTATACTTCAAAACAGTTAAATATAGAAGAACTAGAAGATGAATATTCAAATTAAAAGTAAAATATTAAAATACATGATTTTTAATAGTTTTTCTCATTTAATGTGTTTAATGAATATGTGTGCTGATTCTGAGGATGCATCATATAGTGAAAGGTCAGCGTTCTTTTCCACGTGGAGTTTTTTGTTTTGTTTTTTTTAACCTGAGAGCTATTTTTAAGTTACTGTGCCTAAAATTTATCATGAAAGGAATAGCCACAATTAAATTAATAGCAAATTATGTAAATTAATTACATATATAAATGTAATTAGTAGTTTTATTTAGTCGTTTGTACAAACATGATAGATTGAGCTTCAGGTTGGAAAGATATTGGCCATTTCCTCCTCTCATTGTGTGTAAAAATCTGGTATCTGAAATGTCTGAGTTTTTCCTACTGGTGGGAGTGGGGTAGTTCTTATGTATAACTTTTCTTAGTTTGCCACTTTACCAGTGGAAGAAAATTATAATTGAATTTGTAACATTGAAGTTCAGGTTGAGACAAATTCTGGGATCTTTCTGAATAAAGTTATGAAGTCAGCATTTTCTGTCTGACAATTCTCACTGTGCCTTCTTAGGTGGGAAGAGTGCTGTGCTCACCGCACTCATAGTCGGTCTTGGTGGAAAAGCAGTTGCTACCAACAGAGGATCCTCTCTGAAAGGCTTCGTGAAAGCTGGCCAGAAGTAAGTGATTCCTTACTGAGTGTGGGTTTTCTTTCCATTTCTTCGCTCAAATTCCTTCCCTACAGCAGTTTCCTCTTCCTTTCTCCACGCAGTCCCTCTTCCCCATGTTCCCTCTTTCCCAGATCTCCTCCTCCTCCATTTCCCTTCAGGAAAGGGCAGGCCCCTCAGGAACATCACCCAAACATGGTATGTGAAGTTGCAATAAGACCAGGCAGATCCTCACGTTAAGGGTGGATGCTGTTGTTCCCCAGTGAGAAGCGGGCTGTGTAACCCTGGAAATCGGGCATGTCACAGGACGGGGTGTGTGTTAGTCCTTCATTCTGCCCTTGTTACCAGCATGGCCTTCTGCTTCCTGTTTTCTTCTAAGCAGATAACTTGTGTTACTTGATACCATGCATTGTCCACTTAAACTTGTTACTTTTATGGAAGAAATGGCAGCAGCAAATAGCAATGAAAATAATTTGAGGATTACCTCTATATCTTAAAGGGTAACAGGATTAGGAAGGTTGAGAACAACTGCTTTTATAAAAGATTGGTGTATTATCTGGGAAGGTAGACCAGTGCCTAAGAAGTGGGTAACTAAGTTTACAAAGTGAAAGACTTAGTGCCACTGATTTAAACGTATAAAATGTTATTTCAGTCTTAATTTTCTTCTTGTCTAGCTATTTTCGCATGTGTATGTTTGGAACCTTTCTTCTTTGGGTCTCCTGTCCTACCTCCCCAGTCCCTTTTCTTGCTTGGTTCTGTCTCATTCTAGGTCATCTGCATTCTCTCTCTTATGATAACTGAGTCTGTGACTTTCATCTATGGAGTTTTTGTTTCCGTACTTATTCTTTGTCTTGGCCACTCTGAGTTTATGTGCACAGACGTTTACTAATATTTTAGTTGGTTATGTGTGTAGAAAGGGAGTTTTATCTTTGTTTCTCTGATTTAGTCAGTGACGGGGCTATGTGGCTCTTTCTGTCAGTCGGTTAGGTTCACTTCCCTAAGGCTCCTGTTGTGTGGGCCTGCATTTTTCTTCAGACTTCATCGTCTCACCAGTGTTTTGCACCAGATTGATTTCTCTGTTGAGACCGCAAAGCTATAACTAATAAAGCATCATTTTTGACTTGGTCATGTTGAAATCTGAATTAAGAAAAATTTATTTTGAAGTCATTTTAGATTTGCAGAAGCGTTGCAGAGATAATATAGTGTTTCTTCTATATTTGTTGCCCAGCTTCCCTAATGTTGATTAAGGGTCACTAAGATATCCCTAAGGAAGCTATATAATTCACATTAATGCATATATTTCTTAACTGATATGTATAGGCTTATTTTCCTGAACTTGAATTTCAAAAGAGAACCTGATTGTTCCATGCAGGCTTACATATATTCTACCCAGGTTTTGGAAATGGGGATATAGACTGATAGGGGACTAAGTCCATCTTGCCAAGAGGGGGTTGGGGGAGTACACAGGAAAACCGATGTGAACCTCCTGTCACATCTGCAGTGTAGAGTGAAGCTCATTTTGAATATTTTTTCGTGCATTTCCTGTAAATGTTAAAGGATGGGGTTTATTGATAAATCTGAAAGAAGTTTGTCAAAGATTTTTATGTAATTGCTAATTAAAATAGTTGTATATGAGATGCTTACATGAATTGGGAAATACTGCCTGCTTTTATGTGTTAGACAAATATTTGTCCTTTCACCAACATGTGTTTCTGCCACTGTGATTTTAATGGAAGTTGAAGTAGGAAAATAAAATTGATTTTACTGTATACGTTTGCTTCTTTTTTTCTGAGACAGAGATTCTCTTTTGTAGCTCTGGCTGTCTTGGAACTTGCTCTACAGACCAAGGTGGCCTTGAACTCACAAAAGATCCACCTGCCTCTGCCTCCCAAGTGCTGGGATTAATGGCATGCACCACCACTCCCTGGTTAATGTATATTTTTTAGACACACGCACACATCTTAGTTATTCTTCTGCTCTGATAAAACACCATGACCAAAACAGTTTATATAAGAAAATACTTAATTGGCTTGTGGTTCAGAGGGCTAGATTCCATAATGGTGGAGCAGAGGCATAGTGACAGCAAGAGCTAAGAGCTTACATCTTGATCTATAGATATGAGGCAGAGAACTGGGAGTCATACAAATTATTTAAGACCTCAGTGCCTTCCCTCAGTGACACTCCCTCAACAAGGCCATATGTCTCTAAATTTCCCAAACAGTTTCTCCAGCTGGGAACCAAATATTCAACTGTGAGTTGGTGGGGCCATTCTCATTCAGACCTCCAAATTCCACTCTGACCACAGGCTCATAGCCATATCAGTGCAAAGCACATTTAGTTGAACTTGCTCATAAGGAACAAGTTAGGGGGCAGCACCCTTCCATGGCTTCTGCTTCAGCGCCTGCCTTCGGGTTCCTACCGTTTGAGTTCCTGTCCTAATATCTTCATTAAAGGACTACAGTGTGGAAGTGTTGTTCATAACTTGTTTGAGAGCCCATGACTACCAGCCCAAAGAATGGTACCACCCACAATTTCCTCTATCCAGGAAGGGAATAGCTTCCTTTATAGCATGTTCAAGACCAGCCAAAAGTTACATGGTGAGACCTTGTCTCTATCGGATGGGGGAGGGGTGCTCTTGTCAGTATGATCCTTGATTAAATAATTCACAGTTGTCAGGTAATATACTGTCAGTTATAACTAAAAGTTTTGATTTTTTTGAGACAAGGTTTCTCTATGTAGCCCTGGCTATTCTGGGACTCTGTACACCAGGCTGGCTTCGAATTCACAGAGATACCTTACTCTGCCTTCAGAGTGCTGAGATTAAATTGTATGCTGTGGTCACCTGACTGAAATAACCAAAACTTGTACAAACACAATTTGGCACACTAGAGTCAATTTTTGATGATTGTTCTCAACTTTTATTTTCTATCAAATAAGAGTGTCTCTGACAGAGAGACACACATAATGATAGACTAAGACCCTTGCTAATCTTCAGAAGCATTAGGTGGATAACTTAGGGAATTTGAAAGTTTCAGTAATCTAATGTAATTGCATTGTACCATCCTGTAATTTTGGTTAACCTCATTGTTTCAGCTCAGCAGATATCTCAATAACATTAAGGAACAGAGGAGATGATGCCTTTAGGGCAAATGTGTATGGTGACTCTATAGTTGTGCAGCAACACATTAGCGTGGATGGAAGTCGGTCTTACAAACTAAAAAGTGAAAAAGGTTTGTTGGTTTTCTTTTTTCTTACAAAACAATAGTAAACAGTTCAGAGAGTTGTGATTGTCCCTACAATATCCTCCTAGTCTCTTGGGATCTTGTTTTGTAATCTGCTTGGTTGTAAAAATACACACACACACACACACACACACACACACACATACACATACACACACGCAAGTATGTGCATATACTATACTTAGTTGTTGGGACATAAAGTCAGCACCATGTTTAACAGAATTAATTTGAAGTAAGCTGATATTTTGTTTTCAACTATAGATTCCCCTCCCCCCTTGATTCTGTGACTTAGAGCTATCAGAAAGTAGAAAAGGGCACAAAGGAAGGAGGGGGGGGCGATTAGTTATTGAAGAAGATACAGGCTGGGAGCCACAGGAAGCAATATGCACCATTCCTGCACGTGGGCTTTTCCTTCCTCTCTATTTGGACAGTGACTTGTGTGTCACTCTAATACTACATGTATTTACTGCTGTTTTTTGTTTGTTATTGGCATGACAAAAGGTGTTCAGTATTTGCATTTTATAGATAATTGTATATTTTTCCCTGCATTTCACATGGAGACTGGTCTTTGTGTTCTTATAACCAGGCGCTGTGGTTTCTACCAGGAAGGAAGAGCTGATTGCAATTCTTGACCATTTTAATATCCAGGTAATTGCTAAATTTGTTTTTCAGGTTGATTAATGAAATTGTCATTGGCATGTATATAAGTAAATAAGATGGCTTCATGAGGAAATTGATAAAGAGTATGTACTCCATTTTTAGTGAAACCCCTTAAATTCGACTAATTGAACTCATATTTTTAGTGCATTATTTTTGTTAGCATAGTTAAGAATATCTTGTTAAAATTTACTTTAATAATGGCATGAAATTTCTGTGCAGTAAAAATTTCATAACTACTCACAGGCATGAACTGTGGTAGGGCTTCTGATCCAGGGTTGGTGGCAAGGTATCTGACCCTAACACTAGATCTTATTTTCAAGAAGTCAGATATAGTCGGGCAGTAGTGGCGCATACCTTTAATCCCAGCACTTTGGAGGCAGAGGCAGGCAAATGCATCACTGTGAGTTCCAGGCCAGCCTGGTCTACAAAGCTACAAAGTTCTAGCATAGCCAGTGTTACACAGAGAAACCCTATCTTCACAAAAACAAGCAAGCAACCAAAAGAAATCAGATATAATTAAGATCTAGGATTGGAAAACATTTTTTTTCTTGTGCTCTCCCTCTATTTCTTTCTTTGTTTTTTGAAATAAGGACTCAGTATGTAGCTTTGACTGGCCTGGAACTCGCTGGAACTCAGACTGAAACAGGCTGAGATCCTCTGTCTGCCTCCCCTTCCAAGTGCTGGAGCTAAGTATACACTGAACTGTCATCATTTTTTTAAAGCAATAAAAAACACCAGAATTTTACCTCAAAGAGGATATTTACTTTAGAAATCAACACATTTTCAATGGTAATAATGAAAGTTTCAGTTTCTTTTGTTATAATAGTCCTGTATTATTAACCTTGAATACCATTTGTAGCATCATATATTGCTTTGTTACTAGTTCCAGAACTACGATTAAATAAGTACTTGAATCTTTTTAAGAAAAATTTGTAATTAAAGCCTTTTTCTTTTATATATTTTAGTAGTCAATTATAATTTTGTTTAAGCTATGGCTTATTTAAAATGACTTGTGCTCCAAATGTTAAATAATGTATTTTTCCATTGTTTTTCTATTATTGCTTTGTTACTAGTTCCAGAGCTATGATTAAATAAGTACTTAAATCTTTTTAAGAAAAATTTGTAATTAAAGCCTTTTTATTTTATATATTTTAGTAGTCAATTATTATTTTGTTTAAGCTATGGCTTACTTAAAATGACTTGTGCTCCATATGTTAAATAATGTATTTTTCCATTGTTTTTCTATTATCCTTACAAAATTATAAAGACATGAGAAATCTTAAAGTACTGATGTGAAAAAACAGTGGTTCTGATCACAGATAATTGGGTTGAACTTCTTTTGTGTAATGTAAAAGCTCACCAAATTGCCCAAGCTATGCAACAGGGGTAAGGATAGATAAGAATGCTGGAGAGCTGAATCACATGCTAAATATTTACATATATTGTCCTTTGATGTTGGTAATATTGAATGGTAACTTGCATGAAAGCGAAGCCTATTTCCTTTGTGTGTGGGCGTGTATGGGGTGTATGGTATGCATGTACATAGTATGTGAGTGCTTGTATTGGTTAGGGTTTGGTATGCATGTGCATATGCATTTTGTGCGTGTGTGTGTGTGTGTGTGTGTGTGTGTGTGTAGGGTCAAAGTTGACACTGGGTATCCTCAGTTGCTTGCAACTTTATTGAGTCAGCATTTCTCATTGAACCTGAAGCTTGCCAGTTCCTGCTAGTCTACCTAGCCAGCTTGCCCTGGAGATGCTTTGTCTCTGCCCCTAAATGCTAGGGTTAAAGTTGGCTGCTTCCTGATTGGCTTTTTACATGGATTCTGGGGATCTGAATTACCCTGTTCATTTGAGTGCATAGCAAGTGTTTTAGCCACTAAGCTCTGAAAAACCTAAGAAAAAAAGCACATAAGAGGCTCCTTGAACTTGTATGTTCTGTAGTAGAATATTGAGTATGACTACAATATATTTTGGTATTGTTCAATATTGAAACATAACTCTGTTAAAAATGTGTAAATTGTTTGTTTTTTTATTAGTCCTAATGCTATGAACTTTGATTACAGCTTAACTTTCTAGATTGACATTTGGTTTTGTTTAAAGCATTAAAATGAGTATTTCTTTAATGCCTTTATTAAAAAATTTGTTTCAGGTGGATAATCCAGTTTCTGTTTTAACACAAGAGATGAGCAAGCAGTTCTTACAGTCCAAAAACGAGGGAGACAAATACAAAGTAAGATATTAAACTAAATACAAACCTAACTAAAGTCATGCTTTCACGTACATATAAACTTGCTCATATAATGGGGATTGAGATTTTTTTTCCTCCTTCAGAATCACACACTTAAAATAATATTGTAAAAATAGATTTAAATTGCCAAGTAAGATGTAAGTATAGGGCTGGAGAGACAGCTCAGTGATCAACAGCACTGATGCTCTTCCAGAGGGCCCGAGTTCCCTTCCTAGCAACCACATGGTGGTCACAGCCATCTGTAATGGGATCCGATGCCCTCTTCTGCTGCGTCTGAAGACAGTGACAGTGTATTCACATACATAAGATGATTAGGGAAAAAAAGATAAGGATAATTTTTCATTTTTTTAAATTTGAGTTTTTATTCTAAAATAATAATTATTATTTGTTCAAATAATATTTGAGGAAATATGATGGAATGGACAGTTGGCCCATAAATAACCTAATAACGAACTTAATAAATCACACTTTAAAAGATTTGTTCTTGGTAGTTTATGTGTACGCTTACATATTTAATGCCTTTTGTGTAATTGTTTTAGAACTTTTGAGGGCCAAAGTTTCTCTTTGTTTTTACACTACAAGCGTGCAAAATCCTAATTGTATTTTTTGTTTTTGTTGATATAGTTCTTCATGAAAGCAACCCAGCTGGAACAGATGAAGGAAGATTATTCATATATTATGGAAACAAAAGAAAGAACAAAGGAGCAGATAAATCAGGGAGAAGAGGTGTGTAAATACTGCAAATCTTTTTGAAATGAGCTGTTTCTAGCGTGCTTAAGGTAGAAGTATCATAAAATTATATTCCTATTTATCTGTGCCTTCTTAATGAATGGCTTTTTTTTTTTTTTTTTTTATTTTTCTTTTGAGACAGGGTTTCTCTGTGTAGCCCTGGCTATCCTAGAACTCACTCTGTAGACCAGGCTGGCCTGGAACTCGGAAATCTGCCTGCCTCTGTCTCCCAAGTGCTGGGATTAAAGGTGTGTGCCACCACTGCCCGGCATGAATGGCATTTTTTATAGCATGCAGAAGTATATGACATTTAATTTTTATACCTAAGGTATTTAATATCTTCATTTTTGTTTTGTAATAATGGGTGTATGTGTGTATGTGTAAACACACACATACACACACGTCTTAGTTCCCCCTTTAGACTAAACTAGAAGATAGGATGGTAACATATTGTATCACACTTCATGTATAACTAATTGGCTGTGCAAGGCATCACTGATTGTCACTATAAATAGTTTGAAAATGTTATATTACATTTATTTTGTTGCGTACAAACTGCAAGCTGATGTTAAAAATAATGTACACTCTTAGTATGTTGGCGCATCACATTAGCAAGATGCTAGCATTCCGCAAGTGGCCAGAGGTTTGCTAGCTGCTGTCACGTCAGCTTAACATTGGTGCCTTAATATTTTAGCCACCAGGCTAATTAATTGCTTGAATCTTTGCCTTTTTTGGTTTGGTTTTGGTTTTGGTTTTGGCTTTCAAATCAGGGCTGGCATTCCAGGAACTCACACTGGAGACCAGTATGGTCTCAAACTTAAGAGATCTGCCTGCCTCTGCCTCCCTAGTTGAAATTGAAGGTTTGTGCTACTACTGTCAGGTGAACCTTTACATTTTTAAATCACTCCCATCAGTCATATCCAGTTTCATTTTGTTTTATGCAACATCTTGAGTGCCTTTAATGGTAATTATCAAACAGGAAGTTGGTTATATTAATTAGAAATATAGGAGTAAGGTCTGATCTTGATAACATTTTTGAGTCCAGATATGTAATATATTTTATTTAGACCACTCAGGAGAGCAGGAAAGGCAGACCAACCCTGAACCATGAGAAGTCATGGGAGCCATGTAAAGCAAGGGGAGAGAGAATTGAGAAGGAAGTAGTCATGGCTGAGAGATATAAACATTACAGAATTTCTCACTTTTTTTGTTTTTTTCGAGACAGGGTTTTTCTGTGTAGCCCTGGCTGCCCTGGAACTCACTCTGTAGACCAGGCTGGCCTCGAACTCAGAAATCCCCCGCCTCTGCCTTCCAAGTGCTGGGATTAAAGGCGTGTGCCACCACTGCTTGGCTAGAACTTCTCACTATTAAGTTGCAGAGTCTTCACAGATGTCTGTGACAGGGTAGGTTTTAGTAGTGAGAAAAATAGGAGCCAAATTTGTCGAACTAGGAAATGGAGCAGATACAGATAGTTTTCATGAAACTTGGTGAGAAAGGAAATACTTTTGGAAGGGGAGTAGCAGCCAGAGATAGAGAATAGGGGTTTTGTTTGTGTGAAAGAGAAATGAGACTCCAGGGTCCAGAGTGGATGGAGACTAGACCTTTTTGATAACCAGGCCACCTTTCTTTTGCAACAGTCATTTCAGATAACTTGTATCGATTTGATTGCTGAACTTTTTCATTTGCTGATTTGCACAGCCTCTGAAGGCAAAGGCAGGGTGAATTAGGTTTGGAAGGATTTGGTGATAGATGGAAATGATCTTAATAAAGGGAATATTGATATAGGAATGAACAGGACCATTCACACAGGTGCAAAGAAATAACCTGTTCTAATGATAGGATGTTGTGTATTTGCTTCATTTATTATTGAAAGAGAATTGTGACTTGTTTGATTTGGGGGATTAAATTTCTAATCTTTCCAGTATCTGGAATAGTTTCTGGATACTTGTTAATACTTTGCTTGGAAGATCAGGCTTGTCTAGCCTCTCAAAGGGGAATTTAGGGATAGGGATATATAGATAAGGAATATAGAAGGAAAATGAGAGGGAAGCTTGAGGACTTCTGTGGTCTTTAACAATCTTGTCCTCTTATGATTTGATCATTTTTATAGTGCATAGCTTAACAGAATTATTGTACTTAGGACAATTGTACAAAAATCACTTGTTTTTTTAATTTTAAGTTTTTATTTTTACTTTAGTGAAGTCATTTTCTAACACTTTTGGGTAGTAACAGTTTGGGCATTGTTTTAAATACCAGATAGACAAAATGTTTCCTTCTGATGTTAATAAAACTTTATCTATTTTTTTTTTTTTTTAAGCGACTTACTGAACTAAAGCGCCAGTGTTTGGAGAAAGAGGAACGTTTTCAAAATATTGCTGGTTTAAGTACAATGAAGACTAATTTAGAGTATTTGAAACATGAAATGGCTTGGGCAGTGGTAATTTTCACTCTTGTTTGTTCATCTATATGTATAGCATTCACAGACTTCATTACTGTTAGTTGTAATCATTGGTATATGATTGCGTTTCAGGTCAATGAAATTGAAAAACAATTGAATGCTATTCGAGATAATATCAAAATTGGAGAAGAGCGTGCTGCCAAACTTGACAGGAAAATGGAAGAGCAGCAGGTACTTTGAGCCTCCACTTCTAAAGATGTAGTTAAGTCATGCGATTGCTGGGATTGGTTATGACCTACGAACCATCAGTGTGTTATCTGTACTCAAATCTGTTGAACTTGGACCAGACCTTTACTTTTCCAAAGACTGCTTAGCAACTGCAACTGTCATTTGAAACAGAATTGTCTTTGGCTAGAATAACCCTATATGAGGCTTGGGCTGCTGATTTATCATGCTTCTTTGCTAAGAGGTCGAAACATAAGACCACTTGAGAAATGGAGAGGCACTGAAATAACTGTCGGGTAGAATAGCACTAAAGTTAAGTGTTAGTACTCTGAAGAAATTAGAACTGAAAACTTTTAAGAGAACAGTGAAATGATCCAGAAACTAGATTTTGTGTCAGATATTTCCTGTTCATAGGGTTTGTACTAGATAACTTGTCAGATTTATTCAGGTGGATTTTAACCTAGATTTAAAATCTCATTAGAAAATATTCTATCTAAAAAATTTAAATAAAAAATTTTAAAGTCATGAAATCTTCCACATGGATATAAAATTTCAATAAAGTGGGAAATGCTGTCTCTGGGGGTTTTCCAGAAGACTTTCTTTTTAAAAAACAACAACTACAAAACAAAAAACAAAAAAAAACTAGTCAGCAGGTCATATTCTGAATTCTTGTGAAGGAACTCTTTCTTGTTCCTGAGATATAGAACTCATATGCTGTGCCATTCACGTGTTTAAAAATGTAGTTTAGTGGATTTCAGTATTTTCACAGGCTGTGCAACGGCTTCATAGAGATTCCCTGCACTTTCTTGCTCAAAGTGGAACTTGTAATTTCTTTGATCTTTATAGGTAGAGCTTATTAAAATTTTCCTACTCACAACTCCTTATCTCCTGATGTTAAATCATACACCGTTCTCTGATGAACAAATAATTTTACCATATTGACTAAACAGAAACTTGTATACTAATAAGATAGGTTTTTACACAAAGGATTAAATCTTGGCTATATATATATAGTTTTTGGTTTGTTTTTTTTTGTTTTGTTTTGTTTTGTTTTGTTTTTTTGAGACAGGGTTTCTCTGTGTAGCCCTGGCTTTCCTGGAACTCACTCTGTAAAACAGGCTGGCCTCGAACTCAGAAATCTGCCTGCCTCTGCCTTCCAAGTGCTGGGATTAAAGGCGTGTGCCACTACTGACCGCTTTGGCTCAATATTTAATTCTGTGGGACTTATAGTATCTTTAATTTTTTTTCAGAGTTGATAATCTTGATATCTCAGTGCTGAGTATGCCATTTTTAATATAAATACGCAGTATCAAGTAGTAAAAGGCTAGGGAATGCTGTTAGGAAGTTATTAAAAAAAGTCTTTGTTCTTCATAATTAAGCCTTAATGTTGCTATAAGAACAGAAAACTATATACAATAAAAATACTGTGGTTCATAATTCATAACATAAAACTCAAACCTGAGTTGAGGTGTGTTTTAGGCAGGTTTGTTGGTGTTGTGTGATATAATGGGTTAGTATAGTGCAAAGTGCATGTATTATGTGTTTAGAACTAAGTCTACAGTGAAGTTGAATGATCAGCCTGGGCATGTACTGGCAGGAACACCTAGAATTCATTATACATTTGGTTTTCCAGGAGCATTTTGGTCATTCAGGAGCATTTTATGTTTACCACATTTCTTGGGACTTAAGCATTTCATTTACATGATGTCATATGGGCTTACAATTCAGTTTACAAAGCAATGCTTTATAAAGTGACCCTTCCTCATCCTACTTTGTATGTCAGTATTTTATTCACCTTTTCTTAAGAAATTTCTACCCCAGGTATGGTTGCAGTATTAGGATAGAGTCTGCCCCTGCTTACTACTTCTTGTCTTTCTTCAAGAGCACAGATGTCTTTACTTTAAGGGTTCTGTTGTTAATCCATATATGGAACACTAGTAGCAATGAATAGTACATTTGCTTGGCCAACTCTGGGCTGTTTCTCATAGCCTCTTAAGATAATAAATGGAAATTCAAACCTTCCTACTACTATTATCTTTTCTTTAGTTACGGTTTTACTGCTGTGAACAGACACCATGACCAAAGCAACTCTTATAAGGACTTTAATTGGGGCTGGCTTACAGGTTCAGAGGTTCAGTCCATTATTGTCAAGGCAGGAGCTTGGCAGCATTCGGGCAGGCATGAAGGAGCTGAGAGATCTATATCTTCACCTGCAGGCAGCTAGCTGGTTACTCACTTTCAGCTCAGAAGAGGGTCACACCCACAGTGACATACCTATTCCAACGAGGCTGCCTACACCTTCTGAGAGTGCCATTCCCTGAGCCGAGCATATACAAACCTCTAATTTTGTTCCTGACATAATAGTCCAAAAATTTATCCCAAGTATGTTTATTCTCTTGGCCTTACTTCTCAGCTTGTGGTAGAGGAAGTCCTTAAGTACTTCCTTCAGAGGTATTTTCTAGTCATATAATGAAACCCAGTTTGAGTAATAAACAGTCAACTCATTTTTACACGCTAGCAGTTGTGAAAAAAGCCGTGGGCATTTTTTCTGTGTAATCATTTGACATTTCTATAATTATAAAGTTGTGAAGGGTACGGACTGTCATACCTTTAATTTTTTAAATATCGAATTTATTTGTGTGGGTGTTTTGCATGCATGTGTATCTGTAAACCACATGTGTGGCTGGTGCTCATGGAGGCCAGAAGAAATAGTTAGATCCCCTTGAACTGAAGTTACAGATGGTCTTGAGGTACCATATGGCTGCTGGGAATTGAACTGGAACCTCTGTAAGAACAGTAAATGTTCCTAACTCCTGAGCCATCTGTTTGATTGCCTAATATCTTTTTACTTTAATGTTAAAGGCTTCATCTAATTCATTTACTTGTTATATGTGTATATGTGCATGTGTGTACATACGTATGTTATGGCATCCACAGATGCCTTGCATCATGTCAAGGGATCAGAGGACTACATAGAGTCAGTTCACTACAGCATATTCATTCTCAGGTTGAACTTTGGTAGAGAATTGGTATTGTGTGCCCTACCCATTGAGCTACCTGATATTTTTAGTAAAATTAATTTTATTGCAATATGAACTGTTCATAATTTTTATCTTTTTCTTTACATTAAAGGAAAATAACTACAGTGATGTTTTTTCCCTTAAAGGTCAGACTTAATGATGCAGAAAAAAAGTACAAAGATATACAAGATAAACTAGAAAAAATTAGTGAAGAGACAAATGCACGAGCACCAGAGTGCATGGCATTGAAAACAGATGTCATCGCAAGGACACGAGCCTTTAATGATGCTGAGGTGGGAGGAGTCTGCTAAATTCGAGTAGTCAAAGCTCTGTTAAACACAATGACTGTTGTGTTAGCTTCTGCTTGTCACCCCTCCCCGCCAACACCACCCAGACAGGATCGCTCTGTGTTGTATAGCCTTGGCTGTTTTAGAACTCAATCTATAGACCAGGCTAGTCTCAAACTCAGATATCCACTTTCCCCTGCCTTCTGAGTACTAGGATTAAAGGTGTGTTCCTCCGCCCGCGCCGCGCCCCCCCCCCCCCACCACCACTACCAGGTCTATTAATTACTTTTTAAAGTAGTGCCTTTCTATCTGGATCAAAATATGTTGCATTCACTCATTAAAAAAATGTGGTTTTAAGTAGTTATGGGTGTGCTTTGATGGAATGTGTATTTCTATATGTTACTAAAATATGTTGACTTTTTTTTTTAGGTTTTATATAACCGTTCCTTAAATGAATATAAAGCATTAAAAAAAGATGGTGAACAGCTTTGTAAAAGAATTGAAGAACTGAAGAAAAGGTAGTACAATAAAATTGAATTTCCACATTAACACACTGTAGTGATTAGGCATTGTGGAGTGCTGCATCTTTGTGTTGGTTTTAATGAAAGTTGCTTACAGTAGCTTATGCTTTTTAAATCTTGTGTTTTTATTTAACATTTCTTTCTATGTTTCTTTCATTACTCTCTTAAGTACTGATCAGTCATTAGAACCAGAGCGATTGGAAAGGCAAAAAAGGATCTGCTGGTTAAAAGAGAAAGTAAAGGCCTTACAGGATCAGGAAAATACAGTCAATCAGGAGGTTGAACAGTTTGAGCAAGCAATAGAAAAGGACAAACAAGAACATGTCCGACTTAAGTAAGTTCATCCTTTCTACTTATTTGAATATCATGTGATTCTGCTGTTAATATGAGGAGAGAGAGCTTTTTTCATGATAGGAATAAAGGTCCTTTTGAACTTGCTTTGAGTCAGGCTCTCACTTTGTAATCCTGACTGGCCTGGAAAGCTCAGGATAGAACAGCTTGACCTCCGACTCAGACATACATCTGCCCCCACGTGCTGGCACGGAAGGCCTGTGCCACCTTACCTGAATTGATAAAGATGTAGTAAAATTGTTTGTAAGACTTGTACATTTTAGCAATCTGTGGGTTTCCCAGTTCATTACTGTTAGTTACATCACTTCTAATGTGAATTTTGAGAACTGCTGACTACTGTCTGGTAACTCAATCATTTGTAAATAAAAATTCTCATTTTTAGCATAGCAAGATAATTAGTTATCATGGAACTGTTGTGGACAAAGTGCTAATATTTATGAGTAACTGAGCACATAATGTGTTTCCTTTCTCTGCCTTTGTATTTTAGGAGAGAAGATATAGAAGTGAGACATACACTCAACTATAATCAGAGACAACTGAAAGAACTGAAAGATAGTAAAACTGATCGACTAAAAAGATTTGGTCCTCACGTTCCAGCTCTTCTGGAAGCAATAGATGATGCTTACAGACGGAGACAGTTTACCCATAAACCTATCGGCCCTTTAGGTATTTGCCACTTTTTCTGAGAATATCATTAATATAAGTCCTTAGTTCTAGGAAGCAGTCTATTTACGCTAGCTATCTAGTTCTGTATAAGCTTTAATTACACTACAGAGTTTTGTAGACAAAAGTCTTGCATTGCTAATCTTGAAGTCTTAGTTCCAGTCCTACTGCCTCGGTTTCTTGAGTGCCTCAACTACGGGTGTGTGTTACCACTCTTGGCTCACATATTTAAACATAGTGAGAAAATCACTTTGAATACCTATCTTTCCTTTTGTTCTTTTAAAATCTAAACCAGAAGAGACAGAATTTTGAGAAAGAATTGTAATCAGCTAACCAGACAACCGCAGTGAAAACAGAACAAGAGCAGCACTGCTCTCCACTCAGTACTCTATAAGATGGCCTCCTTCTCACTTGTTACTTCATTTAGACAATGCCATCTCCAGTCCAGTCCTCTTTTAGTTTGAAAGTCCCTGCTCATTTATTTTCATATGTTTCTATTTAGGGTTTTAGAAACGTTTTGGTCAAGTTCTTCTAGGGAGTGATCTCTCTGTAGTACAATATTACTTAAATGTTTATAAATCCTGTGATCTTTTTGTGGGGGATCACTTTTAGGTGCTTGCATTCATCTACGGGACCCTGAGCTTGCTCTGGCCATTGAATCTTGCTTAAAAGGACTTCTGCAAGCCTATTGTTGCCATAATCATGCTGATGAAAGAGTACTGCAGTCGTTGATGAAAAAGTTTTATCCACCAGGGACCTCTCGGCCACAGATAATAGTTTCTGAATTTCGGAATGAGGTATATGATGTGAGACTCAGGTAATCAGATAAATACTGTCTTTGGTTTTGCTTAATTGTGTGTGCAAAGATGTTTCATAGGATGCTTGCATAACTATTCTAAAGGGGATGATAGCAAAACTCTTATTATCTCTAGCTGGCCCCTCCATTTTATAGAGATGTGTGAGCTTGGCACAGTGGTGTACACTTATAGTTCCAATTACTCGATATTTTGAACCTAGGACCTAGAAACCTACTGCAAAATTTAAAACAAAAAAAAGTGAACTAAAATAAATATATGAGTCCAAGATTGCATTTTGAAAAATTTTTTTGTCTTCATTTTTCTCAAAACAATACTATTTCTGGTTATTTTATAAGTCTAATAAATAGTACCACATTCATTTTTGAGTAAATTTGTGTAGAGGCACTTACTTACCTTTGCTTCTTTCTAAGCATTAGTAAAATGGATCATAAAATATAGGATATAGGTTAGCCCAAATGAGGGAGTCATTAAGTTATTTCTTAGGTAAGATAGAAGAGCTGTTAAGTGACTAGCCTTTTAACTAATGAATTTATCTAAGGACAGAAACACTTAATTGCAATTGCTTATGTTGAGATTGACCTAATGGACAGCTACACCTGCACTGGTGGCCTGCATGGCTGGTGGGTGCCCTATGGGGAAGGAGGAGGGTGTTCTCTAAAGTTACACGAGGGAGAACCCTTGTTTTTATTAAAGATTTATTTCATTTTCTTAACTATCAGGAGGTAAGGGATCTTGGTTTGTACAAATGAGGACTATTCCTATAGTGCCCCTTGATGTGCGTGCTGGGGTCCTCTGTAAGAACGGCTAGCACCCCTCACCACTGAGCCATCTCTATAGCCCTTGTTCATTTATTTTGGACCAGAAAGAAGAATCCTGAACAGTTGTAGGGACTGCTGTATGACCTGCCACGGGGACCTTGGTGAAGGGGAATCCTTATCCCTGCCAAGTTGGCATGTGGTTTTCTAGACTGTTTCCAGAGACTTACCAAAATAAATAAAGTCTGATTTCGCAGTATAGTGTGAAAGGCCGTAAAGATGAGCTCAGTTTGTGCAGTATATTTCCAGTTTCCTGGGAGGTAGGTTCATATGCTGAGAATGATGAGGACCTTGGGAGTTGCATAGGAGGCTTGGAAATTATGCTATTAAAATGTTTGAGCTAGCTGCTGAGAATCACTGAGGAATTTGAGTGGTAATACTCCACTAAATATATGAAACCTATAGTAGCTGCAGGATTTTTTTATTAATAATACTTCTTTATAGATGTCAGTAAGAATGTCCTTAATTTTATTATAACGAAAAGAGGTAAGGATATAGGTGAGCTCAAATGAGGGAGTCATTATATGATTAGTTCAAAGAAATTAGTTCAAAGTGTGAGAAAATGTAGCTCTGGCTTTATGAAGTCTTCAAGTTTAACAGGCATAACCTAGGAGGAAACATTTCGGTAAGACAGAAATTATAGTTTGATAAAACAGGTCTGAGTAATGACAAAGTTAGTGTTTTAGTTGGTATCAAGTATAAGGTTCTAAAGTACAAAGTTGTTGAAGCAGTGGAAGGATTTAAATTACAGTATTTTTATTGTTGACCGGCTATGATGAGAGCCTTCAGTAAGTCTAGTAATGTTGAGCTGATTTAAGTGTTCTGAAGGAGACTTCTGTATATGTGTGTGAAGAATTTTGTAAACTATGGTTGAAATGTTAATATAACAATGATACGTTTCAATGTAAAAAAGATCAGAACTATTAGAACATTGACTGTATCAGATACTTACAATGTGTTTTATTCATTTATAAAAGAATTGTTGGTTAGCAAGCTCTCATGACCTGCTTGCTTCAGTGATGGGCTTACAGTTCTGTCCAGCTTTTTTTGTGGGTACTGAGCGTTTGAATGCATACCTTCATGCCTGCAGATGAAGCGTTCTCGCTGAGCTACCCCCATTGCTGTTATTCAGTAAAAGTTATTGAGCTATTTAATATGTTTTAATTAACTTTTATGTCTGCATATAGTTATAGAAATAATGACTTACAAATTATAACAATATAACTACTTTAATCAATTTTGAGCATGATAGTTGTGAGTTTGGGTTTTAAATATGTATTGCCTACTTTAAATTTTACCCTGGCCGCTTAACTATCTTGAGGATGTTAGGGAACTTGTAAGATCTCTGAAGCATCCTCATCAGAAAATATAGGATAAAGTATGTTATAGTGGTTGTTAAGAGATTACATGAGCTCATATTTCCATGTGCTTAAAACAGTGTCAACACTATTTTAATATAATTGTTCAGCAAATAAACCTCTTAAAGTGTTCAAATATTAGATAGTTTATATTCTCTGTAGTCTACTTACCCATTAAATTACATACTTTGCTTTTTATATGTGTGAAATTTGCTTGTGTTTAAAGTTTGTTGTCCCCTCTGTGTCCTAGAGCTGCTTACCATCCAGAGTTTCCAACTGTTCTGACAGCTTTAGAAATAGACAATGCTGTTGTTGCAAACAGCCTGATTGACATGCGGAGCATTGAGACAGTGCTGCTGATCAAAGTAAGGCCAATAGTTCATGTGCTTTAGGTGGTTCCTGCCATTTAAAAATCCTCATACCTGATTTTGTTCATAGCTATGTTTCACTATTATACTTTTAACTCATGGAAGAATCTATAGGATAATATAGCATTGATTGGTTTGTGTATTTTGTTTCCTAAGAAACTGTTGTCAGTTTTGGTTGTTTGTAAAAATATTTCATAAGTGTATTATTATTATTATTATTATGGAAATTATTTTGATGTTTAAATAAAAATACTTGAATTTTCTTACCAGTGAGTAAACATTTTGAATGCATCCATGAGAAATATTTTTGCTGTGTTTTAAAAAATATATACTTTTTTTATTGTAGAATAATTCTGTAGCTCGTGCAGTCATGCAGTCTCAAAAGCCACCCAAAAATTGTAGAGAAGCTTTTACTGCTGATGGTGATCAGGTTTTTGCAGGACGTTATTATTCATCTGAAAATACAAGACCCAAGTTTCTAAGCAGAGATGTGGATTCTGAAATAAGGTTTGAATTACATACTTTACTATTTTATTCCCACTGTCCCCTTTGGGTTCCATTTTCTATGATTTATTTTGTGTTATGACTTAAAATTTCTTTAACTAGATGTGGAATTGAACACTTATTTTGATAACAGTATTTAGGACCAAATGCATAAAATGCCCTTAACAGTTCTTCTATTCATTGTTACCTGTCCTCAAGCTGTATGCTCTGTGCTAAGCATATGAACTAGTGTTTGCTTGGGCAGCATGCATACTGAAATTAGAACAACATAGAGAAGACTAATGTGTCTCCTGCAAAAGGCTACATTGCACATTCTGAAGCATTCCATGTTGAAGAAATACAGAATGCACAGGAGCTGTATCACTGCTCACTATTGAGTTCCAGTAATTTTCCTTTTTTTTTAAATTAGCAAGAGTCCAGCATGCTGGGCTACTTTCAGACACAGACTTCCTTATATGTCTTATTTATAGAGTTAAATTGTTTGAGAGAGCAAGAAAGAAGGTCAGTTGATACATTTAGGCCTGGGAAAATAGAGCTGAAAGAGAAGACAAATTGAGAACTTAAAAAAAAAAGGATCATGTCCAAATTGCACACAATGTTTTACAGAAAACAGATTTTGATACTATACTAATGCCATTTGATGAATTGATGGCTTAGGTATGAATTAATGACTTGGAGTATGTTTAGGATAAGTTAATTTCAGATAAAGGGCGATTGTTGCTGCTGTCCTCCTGCTTGGCCAAGGCTGAGGAGAAAGGATCATTTAGTTTAGTAGAGTACTGTCTCCATTCATGAGGTCCTAGATTCATCCTTCAGCACCACTCCAGAGGAGAAGCAAGGAGGAGAAGAGGGGTCATCTAAAACAGTAGTGCCAAAATAAAAGGATTCTAAGTGACTTACATGTGGAAGAAAATGAGTTTGTTCAAGTTTTTCATTTTCAGATAGTGAATACTTTTCATGTGATTATTAAAAGTAGCATGAAGTTATTTTAAGGTTTTGGAAATTTAAAATTTCTTGATAAGCAGTAGAAAAAAAGTTGGAGGGAAAAACAACCCACCAAGTGGATGTTGTAGCACTTGGTTTAGTTTTTATCCCAAGGCAGTCAGTCTCTCGTGAGGAAAGTATGTATGATATGTAAACAGGCTCTCAGAGTGATTGATTACTTGTCTATCAAATTGAACTTAATGGTAAAAAATTTGATATGCAGTACTGAATGTGCTAAGAGGGTGTCTTAGTCAGGGTTTCTATTCCTGCACAAACATCATGACCAAGAAGCAAGTTGGGGAGGAAAAGGTTTATTCAGCTTATACTTCCACACTGCTGTTCATCACTAAAGGAAGTCAGGACTGGAACTCAAGCAGGGCAAGAAGCAGGAGCTGATGCAGAGGACATGGAGGGATGTTAAGTACTGGCTTGCTCAGCCTGCTCTCTTATAGAACCCAAGAATACCAGCCCAGAGCTGGAGCCACCCAAAAGGGACCCTCCCCCCCTTGATCACTAATTGAGAAAATGCCCCACAGCTGGATCTCATGGAGGCATTCCCCAACTGAAGCTCCTTTTCCTATGATAACTCCAGCCTGTGTCAAGTTGACACACAAAACTAGCCAGTACAGAGGGAGTGGGTAATTTATACATGAACACTGCTGTGGAAACCAGCAAAGTACAGTGCAGAATTAGAGACTGATGATACATTCATCTGATTCAGACAACTTGCGCTGTGTGTGTGTGTGTGTGTGTGTGTGTGTGTGTGTGTATATGTATATGTGTGTGTGTGTATATATATATATATATATATATATATCATTAGGTAACAAATGTTCTTTGTCCATGTATAAACTAGTAAGACAACACTGTGTAGCATTTGCTGGACTGTTACAGAGAGACCCTTTGTGGTTTTGGCATTTGCCATCTTTAGATTCCATCTCTTTGTCCTCTTTTTCTTCTATTCCATACATATTCTTAGCATTTTTTTCATAAACAAGAATTGGTAAGCTATTTAAATCTATTCTCACCATTGTGTGTGTGTGTGTGTGTGTGTGTGTGTGTGTATGTGTATGTGTATGCGTGCGCACTAACCTAGCTGGTAAAAACATTCTTCCAGAACCACATTTGTATTCCTATAGTTGTGAGGGAAAATATCTTGTCTTATTCATATTCATTTAATGTTGTAATATGGTCTATCTTCTTTTTAAGGGATTGAATCTTCATCCTGTTTTTGCTTCCACCTAACTCCATGCATAATTCCTAGAGCATATGATTTGTATTATAGCACTTTCTAATCTATTAAGTAAAAATTTTTTAGATGTTTTTTTTTTGACATTTCAGCTAGTTTTCACTAATAACTAACTTCTTAATTTGATAGGATTATACAACTGCTTTAATGGAATAACATTTTGTAAATAAGTTCTTACAAATAAACTTTTCTTGTTGTAAAGGAGCAAGATATCTGAGAGTTAAAGTATTTTTTATCTTCTCTATCAAGTGACTTGGAGACTGAGATTGAAAATAAAAAGGGCCACATAATAAATCTTCAGCACCGTCTGACTGCCCTTGAGAAAGATATTAAACGCAATGAAGAACTTCTAAAAAGGTGCCAACTACATTATAAAGAAATAAAGGTAAAAAACCTAAATAATAGCCTTTGGTTTTCCAACTTACATTTCAGAGTTAATTGTATAATTTTATCATTCATTTTCTCAAATATTTTGACTTCAAGCCAATCTTAAGAAAAATTTTCATTTATGTGTTACATTAATTAGGGTTTGTTTCTATTGCTGTGATAAAGCACCATGACCAAAAGCACCTCGGGGAGGGAAAGTTTGTTTCAAGCTTAAAGTTCCACACCAGAGTCCCTCATTTAAGGAAATCAGGGTAGGAACCCAGGGCAAGAGCTAGAGGCCGAAGCTGATGCAGAAGCCCTGGAAGGATGCTTCTTCCTAGCTATCTCCTGGGGCGCGTTCATTCTGCTTTCTTGGAGCATTCAGGACCACCAGACCAGGATAGCACTGCCTACGTTTTTTTAAATATAAGATTTCTTCTTTCAGATGACTGCAGCTTGTGTCAAGTTGACATAAAACTAACCAGCATACATATGTTGTATCTATCAGTACTTTGAAGTTTTAAAGAAATGAACATTAAATTTTGTTTCTTGATAATGTTAGGTACAGTTAAATGCTTCCTGTAAACTTAAGAGACAA
Source organism: Apodemus agrarius (assembly GCA_964023405.1). Classification (NCBI taxonomy): domain Eukaryota; kingdom Metazoa; phylum Chordata; class Mammalia; order Rodentia; family Muridae; genus Apodemus; species Apodemus agrarius. The sequence goes on along the minus strand of OZ030011.1, from coordinate 107,180,692 downwards.
CATTAGTAAAAATGGTGGACAACATTACAGTGCTTTTCTTAAAATAAGTTTGACTAAGCCGGGCAGTGGTGGCGCACGCCTGTAATCCCAGCACTTGGGAGGCAGAGGCAGGTGGATTTCTGAGTTCGAGGCCAGCCTGGTCTGCAGAGTGAGTTCCAGGACAGCCGGGACTACACAGAGAAACTCTGTCTCGAAAAAAACAAAACAAAACAAAACAAAACAAAAAAAAGTTTGACTACATGGACTTCCAGACCTGCCAGGCATTATTTGGCTTTTTGGGAAACTCTGGATTTTTCTAGTAGTCTTTCAATAATTTGAAAATTTGGGTATTTTAGAGAATTGTTTTCTCTTTCTGACTTGACAGTGTGATCATTTTGAATCCTAAAGTGGATTTCTTCTATCTTCTTTGTGTAGAAATGGATTAAGTAGTAAGATTGATCCAGGTGGAATGCACGGGCATGCTTGCATCTCCTTTGGTTCATTTAATAATGGTATATTCCCTTTGTTAACTACTGCATGCTGCTGTATTATATGCATAGTAGATCTTTGTGGTTTAATATAGTCTTTCAAGGATATTTGTTTTTATTAAATTCTGTGTACTTCCTTTTTTAGATGAAAATAAGAAAAAATATTTCTGAAATTCGGGAACTTGAGAATATAGAAGAACACCAATCCGTAGATATTGCAACCTTGGTAAAATACTTTTCTTCAATTTAAATGTTAAAGGATGAAACAGCAATTTAGCTTAGTGGCTCACAAGTCTTACTTTTAAACAGATCCTTTAATCGTAGCTATCTTTATTATGATAGCCATCGCCATTCATAAAACATACCAGATTTTACCTGAAGTATGTATGGCCTTTGGAATTCTCGATGTTCTGTGTATGTGACTTGCATGCATAATAGATTTTCCTTGTACCACATACGGTAACTGTTAGTTTCTCTGCGAGAGCTGAGAGATCAGGACTGTTTTCTGCCAGTCAGAATTGATCTTTGTGTATTTCATTTTCCGGGTTCATGCTCCATCTTAATTTTTTATGATTTTTTCTGTATTTTAATTTTTGAGCTATCTGTGACTTACAATTTAACTTTTCCGGAATGCAGCAAACAAGCCAAATCATTCATGTCCTACCCTAAGTGAGTGGCAGCATTACCTGCCGGAAGCCGTGGGCAAGGCAGGAAGGCTCCTGTGCCGCAGAGCGTTTGGCTGCTGACTTTTGTTAGTGTCATGTTTCCTGCTGTTTATCTTTATTGATAAGCTACATTAAAGATATAGTTTATGTCTTATTTCCTTTTTTACTTAGCCATTATCACATTGTCACAAAATTCCTACTGACATATACTAAGTATATCTTGACAGTGTGATAGCTGTTGACTGCGCTTCAGACTGAATACTTTTTTCCTTGATGCCAAATGGCATTGGTCTTGGACCGTTCTCTGCACTGTACGCTCTCACGTAGGGTGTGTGAGGACTTTGTGTGCGTGCTTGTTCATCTTAGCTCCGAGTTTTGCTGTTTTCTATTCCTCAGAATTGTCTATATATTTTTTCTTTTGGATAACATTTAATTCAATATTCACTATATTTTTAAAATGTTAACAGGAAGATGAAGCTGAAGAAAATAAAATAAAAATGCAAATGGTGGAGAAAAATATGGAGCAACAAAAGGAAAACATGGAGAATCTTAAAAGTCTAAAAATTGAAGCAGAAAATAAGTATGATACAATTAAATTGAAGATTAATCAGCTATCAGAGCTAGCAGATCCACTTAAGGTATTATATAATTGTTATTCTGTCTTCTATGTCTTTTATGTTAGAGATTATTCAACAAACTCATTTTAACTTGTCTTAAAAATTCTTACTGGTCAGGTATAAATATAAACACAAATTGTTGAATTAGTTCAATTAATACAAAATAGTCTGCTCTTGTTTTTAAACAAATAAATAATTTTATCCTAACCTTAACTGCTTCTTTATCCAACAGAAGTAGCAGAAGGGTGGTCTTTTTGAATGAATCCCTGTTGTTTCTGACACTGCCTGAACCTTCCCATTTCTCCATTGTTACTCATGGCTTAGCAATTGTGAAAGGCAGCCTGAAGAAAAATGCCACTTAACCCAATTATCAGCACTTTGCAGTAGATTTAAGGCTGATGTCTTTGACATGTTTTGAAACAAGTTCTTATCTATGCAACCTTCCATGGCTTTGAACTAACATATCAGTTCACCTCTACTGGCGATGTGCTGATTTTCTTTGACTTTATTTTTAGCATGTACTATTTGTAACTACTAGATTTGTGGAAATAAAATGAGCTGAATTTAATTAATTAATTAATTATAAATATTAATTAAGTTAGTTATTTATAAATAAATTAATAAACTGAATTTTAGGCCATATTTGATAGATTTTTTTATCCTGTACCTTATTGTCAATGCCATTTCTTTTTGTTTTGTTTTGTGTTTTTTTTTTTCAAGACAGGGTTTCTCTGTGTAGTCCTGGCTGTCCTGGAACTCACTCTGTAGACCAGGCTGGCCTCGAACTCAGAAATCCCCTTGCCTCTGCCTCCCAAGTGCTGGGATTAAAGGCGTGCGCCACCACTGCCCTGCTTGTCAATGCCATTTCAATGAGTAATTCTCTGTTTTCAGAATTTGAAATTTTATTGATAAAGCACAATTCACCGGTAAATGAACTATTAAGGATGTGTAATTAAACATTAAAGTAGAAGAAAAACAAAAGAAAATATTCATTGAATAAATAAGAAAACAGAGAAAATAAGCATTAACATACAAAAATGCCAAGAATGGGGAAAAGAAAAACAAAGTTAGTATTTTGTTTTAAAATAAGGAATGAAGCCGGGCGTGGTGGCACACCCTGTAATCCCTGCACTTGGGAGGCTGAGGCAGGCGGCTTTCTGAGTTCAAGGCCAGCGTGGTCTACGGAGTGAGTTCCAGGACAGCCAGGGCTACACAGAGAAACCCTGTCTTGAAAAAACAAAAACAAAAAACAAAAACAAAAAACAAAAAAAATAAAATAAAATAAGGAATGAAACTAGTAAATGTCCAAACCTGAAGAATATGTAAATAGAATTTTTGTCTCAAGAATTGCAACAGTGCCAACAGTAAAAATAAAGTAACATTTAAAATCTTAATGCCAATAATGAATTGAAAGGGTCACTTAATCTGAATCAGTGATGTGCCAGAGCAGAGTAGAACTAAGATCAGCATATAAATTATGTACTCAGGAGACGTAAGAAAGGATGGGAAGCAAGCTGTGATTGGGCTTGTGTCATTTGTTCATGGCTCTGCTTTGTGGCTGGGACAGACGCGGGGCTTTCTGTATGCTGTGTACGCACTGTACTCCTGAGCTGCTTCCCTCAGCTTATGTTGTATTTTCTTGTGCTTTGAGTTCAGCTTTGAATCCTCTGTGCTTAATTAATATCCAAGAACAAGCCCAGGACTTGGAAATTCTTAAGAAAGTTCAATAAAAGGCAACAAGAATTTTCATCTTAGCCGTTTTGACTTGGCTTCAAAGGTAGCAGCTGTGTCCTTTGGTAAAGCTGTTTGTAATGAAGTACTAGCAGGAAGTTTTTCCTCCTCCTCCTCAGAATATCACAGTAGCTGTCAGTCACACAACCAAGATGCTTTTCTAGCAAAATAATTGTATTCCTAATACTCCCACCACGATATGTTAGCAGCTGCCAGATAAAAGTGTGCCTGCCAGTCCTCCATGGTGGTGCCCTTCGAGTTGCTTGGTGGTGCCTGGTGCCTGGGGAGGTTGTTACTGATTGTGGAGATCTTGGCCAAGGGATGTTTCTTCTCACCGAAAAGTGCAGTGAGCGCTTTATCACCCAAGTTGTATCCTAACTGTTCTCAGAAGCTCCAGAGCACTCTCTCTGCTGTTAATGATCCTTTCTTTATAGATCGTTTTGTCTTTATTAAAACAGGATGAATTAAATCTTGCTGACTCTGAAGTAGATAGCCAAAAACGAGGGAAGCAGCATTATGAAGATAAACAGAAAGAACATTTGGATACCTTAAATAAAAAGAGAAGAGAACTTGACATGAAGGAAAAGGAATTACAGGTTATCCAGCGGTTTTGTGTTGTTTTTCCTTCCAAATTATTTTATCTACAATGTAAATTGTTAAAATTTTTGTAATTTTCCTAGTTTATGTTTACTATTTTACTGAAACTAGATTCTTTTCTCCATACAATATATTCTGACTACAGTTGCCCTCCCAAACTACTCCTAGATCTTCCCCGCTTCTCCCACCCAAATCCACACATTTTCTTTCTTATTAGAAAGCAAACAGATTAATAATAATAATAAAAACAAAACAACAAAATAAAGAACCAAAGAAAAAACACATTTATATAGATGCCAAGACACACATTTTCACACAAAAAAATCCCAGAACAAAATTTGAAGTTATATAAACAAAAGATCTGTAAGGCAAAAAAAAAAAATAAATTAATTAATTAATTAAAAAAAAAAAAAAAAGAAAGAAAGCCCAGACAAATCGTTAGAGGCGACAAAACCTTCAATGAGTTTGTTTTGTGTGTTGGGTGAAGTCTCTAGGTAGACACCAGTTAGACTTCTCCATGTCCAGTGATTTGTGTAGGTGTTATCATCAGCAATAGGGCCTTACCATCAGTTTGTGGAGAGCCACCAAGAGCCCTGGCACCAGCCTGGGTTACTTGGAAATTTCCAAGAGGTGAGTGAGGTCCCTTAGGCCAACAGTTTAATTAGATGAAACCCATTCCCGGAATTAGAGGTTTCATTTAATGGCAAGTAGTGTTTAGTTAGGGCTTTGTTTCCCTGTTTACTTTGTGACTTAGGTTTTTCTCACGTATGTATACATGTTAAGTGTCTGTTGTGTTGGGTTTCCGTACAGGCTCTATTTTTCAGTTTTTAATAATTAGCTATAGAGTGATAGGCTTCCGTCTGAGGTCTCCATGCATGTTTCCTTCTGGGTCGTTCTCTTCTGCTCCCTGTTCTCCCTTGTCTCTCTGCTCTCCTTTCTCTCCTATATTCTTTTGTTCTCATCCTTCTTTCTTAAGACCCTTTTTCTTCCATGTCATGTTTCTAGAGAAAAACAAATTGTCTTGAGTTTTTGTTTCCTACAGGGTAACATGTGCTTCTGTGAATTGACAGAAGAGACTTAGTTTCTCTTGGAGTGTGAAGACTAACTGAACCAGATGGTCTTCCATTGTGTCCTAGTGGTTGAGACAGTGGCTCTCTCAGTTTGCAAACCTCCTGCCAGTTGTGCCTTTTCGCAGCTGGATAGACACTGTGTTTAAGGAATAATTAAAGGCAGTCCTGTTGTATGTGGTAGTTTCCATCTTTGCTTTATGTCACAAGGAAATTGAGTTTGACTCTTAATTTGTTTCCATATTTGTTCAGACATAATGCAGTAGATTGTGATTTAAGATCTATATTGTATAAGAAAATACTTAGCATTTCTTCATTGCATATAAACAAGATGGTCTGTTTGTGTTCTATACCTCTCTTTACACGGCAAGCTGTCACCAGCCTCAGCATCCTGATACCACTATTTTACATTTTTTTTCACTAGGAACTGGTAGAATTCTTACAAGTTATTAGTCTTGTGCATAAGGATATACTTTTCCTTGAACATTTCTAATGACATTTAACTTTGTTTCATCAATGTAAAACATGGATAGAAACTCTTAATGTGGGGTGGAGCTGGCTTGACAGTGAAGAGCATGCTAAGAGACTTGAATCTACTTTTCAGCACCCACACTAGTGTTAACAACTGGCGATAACTTCAGCTCCAGGTGATTCAGCAACTTTGGCCTCCATAGGCATTTATACTCATGGACATACATAATTAAATACAATAAATCTTTAAGAAAAAAATGCTGATAGTAAATATGTGTCTTAAATCTAAACTCACTTTACTTTGTATATTTTGGCAGAATTAGCATAATGAATTATAATGTCAAGAAAAATTTTAAGATCTAAACATATATTTTCTTAGGAGAAAATGTCACAAGCAAGACAGATTTGCCCAGAACGAATAGAAGTAAAAAAGTCTGCATCAATACTAGACAAAGAAATTAATCGATTAAGACAAAAAATTCAAGCAGAACATGCTAGTCATGGAGATCGGGAGGAAATAATGAAGTAAGTGGTCATTAATTTTCTAATTTAGTGAATTATCCATAGATATTACTAAGACATGTTTTATATGTAAGTTTAATTTGGATGAAGGGTTGCTATTGGTATGTAACTTTACTGAAGTACTTTGTTAGATGAGCATTATAATAACTTTATATTTTATATTTATTTTTATATTTATAACAACTTTATAACAATTACTTTATGAAATGACATTTTAACATAAATGCAGGTTATATTATTCATATGAACAGAAAAATACTCAGTTTTACAGGTCGTCAAAAACTGCAAATCAAAATAATTAGTTGTTATTTTCCATATACATGAAAATATATGCAATGAAAACATTAATAGTCCAGGTCATTGAGGTCTTAATGAAATGGGTTTACTTATATTACCGATAAAAAGAAAGGCTTTAAGAGAAATAGAGGAGTTTTGATGTTTACTTAAAGGACTTTGAATAATTATCAAACTTTTTTTTAGTCTTGATTTCTTCATTTTCTATAGTAACTTAGGTTTTGTTATGAAAATCAAATGTAAGAATCTATAATACATAGAATTTAGAGGAAACAGATTTTAGTTGTTAAAACTCTTCTGAAAAGCATTTAATCAGTATAAATTAAAATGCTTTACAGAGTATTTGTTGCAATTTTAAATGAGTCACTGTTTATAATGTACAATCTAAAATGAGAAAATATTTTACCAGTTCCTTAAATAGGTATTAAAAAAAAAAAAAGATGAAATGTTATAATAGTATTCAGCCCGGAAGAATGGTTTAAAAAACAATAGGAAGAATAGAACTTTTGTACAAGACCCCCTTTTTAGGTTACAAAAGGCTAAGAAAGGGGTCCAGCAAGGGAGCTGAGCAGGGAAAGGGCCTGCTGCTAAGCCTGGTGGCCTGAGTTCAGTCACCAGCACTCATGTCACGGAAGGAAGGCACTGATGTCATTGCTCACCCTCTGACTCCCACATGTGCCATGGCACCACATGGGTGTGGCTCAGCGGTGGAGAGCACTGGCTGCTCTGCCAGAGGTCCTGAGTTCAGTTTATAGCAACTACATGGCGGCTCACAACCATCTGTAATGGCATCTGATGCCCTCTTGTGTATCTGTGGGCAGCTACAGTGTACTTATATATATAAAATAAATAAATCTTTAAAAAAACCAAACAAGTTTGATGAAGCTAGTGATCTCAGCTTTATTTTCGAAACAGTGGGAAACAATCCACCTATTAAGAAATTTTTGTAGGCCATGCATCTCTAAAAAAGTTTCTAAACTGCATTATTTTGCTGTGAATGCCACTCAAAAGTAGTATACTTACTTAGCGTACCCAGGGCTCAGGGTTTGATCCTCAGAACTGCAGTTCTCTATGTATGTATGTTCATATATATATATATATATATATATGTAACAATTCTTGTTGTGCACTCACCAAGTCCTGAGTCTGGATTTCTCGCCCCCTTGTAACCCTGGCATGGGGATCCCTGTCTGTGCATCAGGCTGCTGGATTCCCTTCTATTGTAGCCCTTTCAGGTAGCCATGCCTTCCTTACCTCGTAGCTTGTCTAGGATGGAGCGATTCCAATATTGACCTTATGTCCCTTCATTCCCTTACATCTGTTACTAAGAAAACCTTCTGGTATAACCCCCGTGTTTTTAGAAGGTGTCAGTTTACTAGCATTTTTCTAAGATCTGCCACCCCTGAGCCTTACCTGAGTATACACACACATTTGCCATCTTACTGTATTTTCTCAGGCTTGGACTTTGTTTTTTCTCTTCACAGTTGTATTGTCTCTCTCCTGTAACATACATTCTTTGTGGGAATGAAATTTCTTGACTAGAAATTCATGGAATCGGCTGTTCTTAGACCCTCTACACTCCTCCTTTTCTTTTTCTTTTCAGTTAAATATATTTGAGACTTTACTTGTGTGTATTTATTTACTATTTTATTTATAAAATAGGCAGTACCAGGAAGCAAGAGAAACCTATCTTGATCTGGATAATAAAGTAAGGACTTTAAGAAGGTTCATTAAATTACTAGAAGAAATAATGACCCATAGGTACAAAACATACCAACAATTTAGAAGGTAAGTGCATTTTAAGATATGTCTCTTTTTGTTTGTTTTCAACTAGTTCTATGTGAATAATGATCAGATCTTTCTTCAGTTCAGCTCTGTGAGGTACTGTGGAAGCATGATCCACATTAGCATTTAGAATCTGTAGTTAAAGCAGAATGCTGATTTGAAAGGTCCTTAACATCAAGCTCCCCCGGCTTTTCCACTGTTCGGTAACCTTTACTAGAAAACTCTCAGATGTTGTTTATTGCCTAGTAGGTCATTTGAGTGGGAACTCAGTGGTACAAAACAGTTCTTTTACTCTTGGACATTGGATGTTTCTAAGGGAGGTTAGGATGACTTACTAAAGCAGTATCTCAGATACTTTACTGTAATCTATTATTATGGTGTAGCTCCATGATTACAAATCTTTGTTTAATTTACTGCAATATCTTCAGTGTTTATAACTGTGCTTGATGTAGCTGGGGCTAGATCAAGGAAAGGTATTAATAACATACCCAAAGATGCATAGTCTCTCAGGAGTAAATAGATCCCTCTTACACCAAAGAAATAGGCAAACAACAACAAAACCTGGAAGATGATTGTTAAGGAATATAGCCTCTCTTTTCCCCCAGACAGTACCTTAGTGATGCTCTTTATTTCTCTTTATAGTCCAATATTTACTATTATGTTTGTGTGTGTGTGTGTGTGTGTGTGTGTGTGTGTGTGTGTATGTAGGAGGCCTGAAGTTTTTAACAACCCCTCCACCCTTTTATTTTGTATATTTCTAGCCAGCATCTTTTGTTGATCTGCAAGCTCATCAATTTGGTTGAGCTGCCTGGTCAATGAGCTTCAGGGATCTATATTGTCTACCCACTCTTCAGCCTAGTACTGGGGTTGGAGGAATATGAGACTACATGGGGGCTTTGTATGCTTCCAGGGATCCAGTCTCAGGTCTTCACACTTAGGTGGGCACTTCAACAGCTGAGTCATCTTCCTGACCCCAAATTGTACAATTTTAAGGTAATAGAAATAAATAAAAATATGCATAGCTATTATATATGTGGGGGAAGTCAGAGGTAGCATTAATTTTTTATGTTTATTTATTTGGGTTATGTGTGTGTACTGTATGCTGTGGCATGGCGTGTGGAGATAAGGGTAGTTTGCAAGAGTCGGACTTTTCCTTTCACCATTGAGTCTAGAGATTGACCTTAGGAGCTAGGTTTGGTGGCAGGCCTTTGTACCCATCATGCTGGTCTATAGGTGAGGCTTTAACAATAAAGATAGATGTTTCATCATAGTCTTCAACTAAACTTAGATAGTAAACATTGGAATGTGTCTTAGTTAGGGTTTTACTGCTGTGAACAGACACCATGACCAATCAAGTTTTATAAAAGACAACATTTACTCAGCTAGCTTACAGGTTCAGAGGTTCAGTCCATTGTTATCAAGGCAGAAGCATGGTACAGGAGGAGCTGAGGGTTCTACATCTTTATCCAAAGAAAGCCAGGAACAATCTATAGCAGTCTCAACAGTGTTAAAAGTTCAAAGTTCAAGGTCCTTTCTGAGATACATCCAATCACTTAACTGTAATCACCAAAGCAAGAGACGAAACCAGCTAGGCAAACTTCAATCTCTGCATCTCCATGTCTAATGGCAAAGCAGTCCTCAGATCTTCAACTCATTTTTCATCTTTGTTGACTGCAACAAGGTTATTTCTTCTGGGCTGGTTTCACTCCTGGTTAACAGCTTTCCTGGCAGGCATCCTCAGGCTCTGTCTTTTTTAACATCTTGGGGGTTTCAAGTCAACTTCAGTTTCACAGCTTCTTGTTCCAATGATTGAGATCCACACATGATCTTCTGTGCATCTCCAAAGGGCTGGTGTCACCTCTCCAGCTCTGCCCTCTGTAGCACTCTAAGTTCAGGTTGATCCACTCCTCTGCCACTGCTGTTCTTGATGGTCATCCTATGGTACTGGCATCTCCAATATGCTAGGGTCTTCCGCTGCAACTATGCTTCACCAAAGCCTCTCATAGGCTCTCTTCATGGTACCAAGCCTCAACTCCTTTGCACCCCTTCAGTCCTGGGTTGTCAACTATAACTGAGGCTACCGTTTCACCAATGGCCTTCCGTGGCCTCTCAGAGTGCCAAGCCTCAGCTGTTCTTCATGATGCCTTCATGCCTTCAAAATCAGTACCACCCGGGTGATTCTTACATATTACCAAGTACAGCTGCAGTATGAGGTAAAACCTTGGCTATCTCTGGACGACAACTTCTTTGTGCTCTCAGAAAACACTTCCCAGAATATTACACCTCAATGATGCTGGCCTCTTCTTAATCATAGCTGATTTCTTAGCTCCAGCTAACCAGCATCAATTGTCCCAATAGTCTCTTTTTCTTGAATATAAAGCCAGAGACACATGGCAGAAGCTGCTGAGTTCTACTGCTTGCAGGAGCTGGAACATTGGCTCCCTTGTTCTATTACATTATCACTAGCTTCCTTTTTCCCTACTCCTCCACTGCCTAAGCTTGGCTGTCCTGGATCTTGCTCCATAGACTGACTTTGACTTCAGAGATCTGCATGCCTATTTCCTAAGCACTGGGATTAAAGGTGTGGTCCACCAAAAGTCCCAAAATCCACCTTCTTCCAGACAAAAGCATGGTCAGGCCTATCATAGCAATCCCCCAGTCCCTGGTGCTTGACTTCCAGTCCTGACTTCCTTTGGTGATCAACAGTAGTGTGGAAGGTGTAACCTGAATAAACCCTTTCCTCCCCAGCTTGCTTCTTGGTCATGATGTTTGTGTAGGAATAGAAACCCTGACTAAGACAGAATGCATGTTTACAGTTGTTGAACTTTTACTTTTTATGTATTAATTTTATTATATATTATATATAGCAATATATGTATAACATTGTTTATTATTTTACTGTTGTTGAACTTTTAAAGTAAGGTGTTCATAATGGCACACATTAATTGTGTACATTTGTAGAGTGCAGTGTGACATTTCAGTTCATGTACATAGATAGTATGGCAAGATCAGATCAGAGTGATTGGCTTTTCCATCATGTTAGGTATTTATCTTCTTGATGGAAACACTCAGAACTATGTTTTCATTTTCAGATATATTTTTAGAACTTGAATTAAAGCAGATTGATTTTTATCCTATTTGACTGCCCTTAATGTTTTCTTTGGGGCTGATTTTGTGCTAGCTCAGCAGTCTTCCTCCCAGTGCTTGTGAGTGCAGAGGGTTCACTAGTCACACACATGAACTGTCCCTGGCTCTGCGGGTCCTGTGCTTCTTCCAGGTGTTTCTGTTACTGTTTCTTTCCCACCTCAGGCTCAGGTAGTCTCCAGAGTGTGCACTGGTTGGTACTCAGGTCTACAGTGGAGCACAGCCCTCCCTCAAGCATCCTCCACAGCTGTCCTTCCCTCCAGTGCTCTGCTTCTAGACTTTCCCCCCCTTAAATACGAGGTTCTATGTAGGTATACATTTGCTTTACTCTTTGGTGAGTAGTAATTTTGAGGGTACTTAAAGGGACCGATTAATATTTTTCCTGTTTTTCAGAGATCATTTTTATTAGAACTGCCTTTGCTATTAGGTGTCTACTCAAAATAGTTTGTCTGGGTTTTGAATAGGATTACAAAAATTAAATACAGTTTCTGTTATTATTTACATGTTTTCCTGATGTATAGTTTGTTTTTCTGTTGTTAAACAGAAATGGTATTTAAATAGTGTACTGGCTGGTTTTGTGTGTCACCTTGACACAGGCTGGAGTTATCACAGAGAAAGGAGCTCAGTTGGGGAAGTGCCTCCATGAGATCCAGCTGTGGGACATTTTCTCAATTAGGGATCAAGGGGGGAGGGCCCATTGTGGGTGGGGCCATCCCTGGGCTGGTAGTTTTGGGTTCTATAAGAGAGCAGGCTGAGCAAGCCAGGGGAAGCAAGCCAGTAAAAAACATCCCTCCATGGCCTCTGCATCAGCTCCTGCTTCCTGACCTGCTTGAATTCCAGTCCTGACTTCATTTGGTGATCAACAACAATGAAAAATATAAGCTGAATCAACCCTTTCCTCCCCAACTTGCTTCTTGGTCATGATGTTTGTGCAGGAATAGAAACCCTAAGACAAATAGTCTCTATAAAAGTACTGTGTGTGTGTGTTTGTATGTGTTGTTGTTAAACAGAATAGTATTTAAATATTCTCTGTAAGAGTACTGGGGGGGGGCGCTTATTTCTTAGTTCCTTTTCCTGTTGCTATGATTAATACTCTGAGAAGAGCAACATAAGAGAGAAAGGGTTTATTTCTGCCTACAGTTCAAGGCAGCAGGGATTCTAAGCAGCTGGTTGTGTTTGATCCACAGTTAAGAAGCAGAGTGAAGTGTTCTGTTCACTTCTTACACAGTAGCCAGAGTCCTGGGCCTAAGGAGTGGGCACCTGCGTTAAGGGCTGCCTGCTTTTAGGCTGGTCTTAAATAGCCCAGCTCAAATAACCTATCACAGGCATGCTTAGGCCCATTCCCAGGTTGTTGTAGATTGTTATTTGACAATACTAAGCATCATAGTGTATTACTCGATAGACCTTTTGATACTGATAGGTTTTTCTACATTGTTTACTCAGTTATGGAACAAAAATAGCCATCGTGTTAGAATCATTTCTCTCTGTCTAACCTTTGAATTTTAGGACAGTTTGATAGAAGTCCTGTGAATGGAAGCAGCCAATAAATATATTGCAATATTGAAGGACTTTGGTAGTGAGTTCTGGAATCTAATTACCAGTGCTGTGGCAGCAAAAGCAACTAAGAAAATCCAGGCTTCCCTGTCCTCTAGTATGGAAAGGTGTAGTGTAGTTTAGGATGGAAAACAGTGGAGAAATATTCATAGTTACTTTGAGAAAATGAAGACTACTAATTAATGAGTAAAGATGATAAGAAAAATTGCCAGTTTTCTCTCACCCAGACCCTGCTTTCTAAATACTGTGCCCCCAGGAAAAGGAACCAGGGTTCCGTGGAGAGAAGTGACTAATAGCAAATCTGTGTGAGGAAAGTATAGATAAGTCTCTTGATATGGCTCACCCCTCCCCCCAGCTCTAACCACCCTCTTCATGTGAGTGAGTGGGTTCATCTTAGGAGATAGGGGCTGAGGTGCCTATTTTATATATCAAAGCAGAAAGGCCTCCAGGTTCTCCCAGCGTCCCTCAGTCCCTACCTGGTTTACCCTGCTCCCAACCCTGAACTTTCCAGCCTGGTCTGCCTTTCTCCAGGAAGCTCTTCTCTATATAATCCAGACATTTTGGTCTACTCTTTCTTCTCTTCACTCTCTGAGAGCATGTGCCCTTCCACTCTTTCTCGCCCACTATTCCCCCATGGTGACCTGCAGGCTTAGTCCCTTGGGGTTAATGAACTCACCCTTGAGCAGCTTCCCAATAAACCTGCATTTAATCTAATCTATTCTGGCTTGATTGGCTCTTTGACTGGTGGAGAAACAATTTATCATTAGCTTAAAGGGATTTCATTGGCAAAATCTGGGACAGTCTGAGGGGCACAATAACTCCACCCTGGTAAAGATTACTAAAGAATTGAAGGTGGGAGTAGCTCAGTCAGTAAAGCACTTGCTATGCAAGAATAAGGACCTGAGTGTGAGCACCTATTTTGTGCCCCATATAAAAGCTGGACACAGAAGAGTCAGGCATCATAGTGTATATGTATACTTTGTTAATGGGGAGGTAGGAATAGGAGGCTCTGTGGAGCTAATAAAACAGCTAGCTAGGTAGGCAAACCTCAGAGCAGTGAAAGACTGCGAGAAATGAGGTTGACAGAGCTGGAGGGATGGCTCAGCAGGACTGGTTGCTCGCCTGGAGTTCGATTCCCAACACCCTCATGGCAGCTTCTAACCATTAACAACGCAACTCACAGGGCATCTCTTGTCCTCTTTTGGCTTCTGTGGATACTGCATGTATGTGGAACAAACATGCAGACAAACAAGCAGGCAAAATACCCATAAACATAAAAGTCCAGAAACATGTACATAAAACCAAGGTGGATAGCACCAAACAATGGCAGGTAAGGTTTTCTGACACATGCATGTGTACACATATGCATACATACAAAAAATTTGGGGGGAAAAGGTAACTAAGGCAGCAGAAAGTTCCTTTACAATGTAGTCCAGTGTCATCTCACAGTAGACAAATGATGGCACTCTCGTTATACCAACAAGGGATAAAGCATTGCCCCTTTTTCCAATATTAACTTGGGGATACTGTCAGATAAATGAGATGCATATGTACCTTCATGTCTCTAAAGCTTAATTCCTTTAAGGACAAGATTTGTTTTACACATGAGAGTAATAATGCCTAGAATAAATTATGTGGGTGATCAATACATTTATATTAGATAACTGTCATAATGGGGCATATTAAATGTGAAATGATACCTTTATTTATTTTTCTCTTCTTGTATACAATTAATGAACTTGATAAAATCCAGATATAGATAAATATTAAAAACATGGTGGAAATCATCTTAAATCCACCTATTTTATACCATGTTGAATACTCTCCTATATTATAATGTGCCAATTTTTTTTGAAGGTGTTTGACATTACGATGCAAATTATACTTTGACAACTTATTATCTCAGCGTGCTTATTGCGGAAAAATGAATTTTGACCACAAGAATGAAACTCTTAGTATATCAGTAAGTATCTTGATGAAGTATCTTCATCATTAGTTGTTTCTTTTCTTTAAACATTGATCGGCCTTATTCTGTTATCTGTAGAAAATAGGAACTTAATTCTAAGTTAAAGATGGTCTTTGCTAGTATGTTTAACATTATGTGGCTGTTTATAAAGGTAGTAGCCTAGAGTTTCTTCCCAGAGACCATCACATTGTTTTCTTAGAATGCTAAGGACAGTTATTTTCATTATGAGAAGAGTTTACCTTGTCAATCCACTCTTATTATTTTTGCCCAGCACCATGTAGGACATTCCAGAGAATTCATTGTCTTTAGTATTACTGGGAAGCCATGAAATTTATACCTTGTAATTTAATTATCTGTTGTATTCACCTTTATAGATTCTGTGGTTGTGGAGGAAATGTGTACAAAGAGTATAGTATGAGGATATGGATTAAAAGTTGCATAGGAACTTAAAAACAGTTACATACTTTAAATAGTAATTGTTGCTCTTGGTACCATACTTTTATCCTTCGATTCTAATACTCACAGTAAATACTAATACTAATACTAGATGCTTGGACTGCCTTTGCCATTTAGAACCTCTACATTTAACCAAATTAGGAAGTTAATTTTACTGTTCATTGTTTAAATTTCCACTGGTAAATCTTGGTTACCATCTCTCCACCCATTTATTTTTAAGATCCAATCATCTAAAGATCCAGATTTGAAGGTACTGGGAAGAATTAGGCCACTGGTTTGGGAGGTAGTATGATATGATAACCCATTGTTTTTACTGTAGAAGTATAAGAAATCCAAGGAAATTACAAAAAATTCTTATTTTTAAAGATATTGGAAAGTTTGGACGCAATAGTGACTAGATGAATTGAAATTCCGAAAGTGGGAGAGTTTGTCCATAGGAAGCTAGCATTGCTACATGTTTTCTTTCCTGGAGGTGTTTACTAAGCTTGGAATGTTGGTGGCTATGAGGGAAACTGAGATAAGACAGTGGGACTTGGGGAATGTTTAGGCACATGACTAGTATTTCAGTTAATTCTTGAGGGCTGAAGTTTACACGGTTAGCCAAAGAAACTAACTAATACAGATGAAATCACTTAAGTCTTAGTAAAACTACAAATCTACTCTGGTCCGGCTGTGTCCCAGATTAACTGTCATTCAGCCTTCCTAATTAAATGGAAACTTGCTCTACTTGGTGGGCTGTTTTATTTTCTTGTGTCTGTTCATATATAAAACACCAAACATAAAGTTAGAAGTCAAGCATGTTGTCCATTATTAATAAATAAATACTTATTATTATTGTACCAGTTATTCTAGCCAAAATCAAGGAACAAAAGAAGTGGATTATAAAGGAAGTAAAGTTCCTTACATTAATAATTAACATGCTCATCTGTGTAGAAAACCTGGTGACATCTACAAAACAAGCAGTGATGATTGGCCAGCAGGGTTACAGGCACAGCATTCAAAAATGAATTGATGTTTATATATTAGCAGCATGATCAAAAACTATGACAGCATTAAGATGTGGTAGAAGAGTTTTTTTGGGGGGCGGGGGTTGGTTTTTCGAGGCAGGGTTTCTCTGTATAGCCCTGGCTGTCCTGGAACTCACTCTGTAGACCAGGCTGGCCTCGAACTCAGAAATCCGCCTGCCTCTGCCTCCCAAGCGCTGGGATTAAAGGCGTGCGCCACCACCGCCCGGCAGCATTAAGATGTAAAACACAGAAATCTGACAAAAATGTCTAGAATTATTCTGAAGAGCTAAAAAATAATAGTAGTTAGAGATTAATGAAGACCTAAGTGAGAAATTCATGGTTTTTTCCTGACTCAAAAGACCCTGCAGGGCCTGCGGAGATGCCCCATCTAGTAAATTGTTTGCTGTGCAAGGATTAGAGCTCAAGTTTGGATCTCTAGTATTGTGTAAAAAGCCAACCACTAAGTACTAGTCCCACTGCTTGGGAGACACAGTCAGGTGAAATCGCAGGGCTAACAAGTCTGAATCAGTCGCTCCATATTTAATAAGAGACCCCGTCTCAAATAAAGGAGGGTGATTGAGGAAAACACTTCTGACATATGCATATTCACTGCACACATTTGCATATTCAAGCATGCATACATACAACACACAATTCAACATGTCAAAATTTCAGTTCTTCCCAAATTGACCTATAGATTCAGCACCATTTGTGGTATGTTTTATAAAATACAGTGTGATGCAGTGGGAGGGGATGCCTTAGCTGGCCCATGCTGAGGCATACACACACACAATCCTGAGGTGCTAGGCATAGGATGGGTCTAGTATAAAATGAAGTCTATTTGGAGGGTGAGAAGGCAGTGTGGGAAAGAAAGGTCATAGAGAGGGACAGAAAGAAAGGAAAGAGCAGGAAGGGAAGAGGCTGGCTGAGACCACATGGAGAGGGAAGGGTTGGTGGTGGTAACAGAGAGAGAGAGAAAGGGAGGCTAAGCAGTCCCAGAGCAAGCCAGGCTTGTACCTAGGCTTGCTATACCTAGTTCCCTAAGCAACTGTTGGGCAGATCCTAGAAGAAAGGATAACAGTTTGTATCAAAATAGCCAGTCTTTTTTTGTAGAAATTGGTAACCTGGTCCAAATATGTATATAAAAATTGTATATAAAATGCTGAAACTATTATAATAACTGAAAAGAAGAACAGTACTCGTTACTAACTGAAGGCTGAGTCACAGATAGTAAGAGTAAGGTTCTGTTAGAGACATCCAGATCTATGGATGCCAAGCAGCGATTTCAAAGGTTCACAAGGGAAACTTAAAAAAACAGTGGGTATGTTTTGTATTTTGAATTTTGTACATAAACACATTTTCTAAAACTTAATCAAATCTTACATTTTAAATATGTGCAGTTTATTGTATCTTTACAAACTTAAAAAGGTTTTGCTGCACTTATTTGAGATTACATGCCACAGTGTAAGTGGGCAGACCCAAGGACAACTTGTAGGAGTTTTTTCCTTTCTTTCTATCATGTAAGTTTCTAAGAATAGAATTTAGATTTGGCCCAGACACCCAAACATGCTAAGCCATCTTGCTGGTCCTATTAGGTTTTGTTTGTTTTATTCTTTTTAATCTCAAAGCAATAAAAATTAGCAGATAAATAAAGCTTGGAAATGTGACTTAAAGGAAAAGCAAGAGTAGACTCAAATTCCTGATGGTAGTTACAAGAAATCGTAGTTTCGTGAAATAAGAGTTGGCTATAAACAAGGTGCAGTTTCAACAGACTTGTAATCCACATGAAACATGGGTTCTAAAACTTTGAAAACATAATTACCTGATGTGAAAAAAATCAGTGATTGGCGTAACAGCCAACTGAATGTATAGCTATAACCAAATTCAAGTAAGTTAGAAAGCAACATCAAAATAAAACTAAAAAACCCAAAAACTTCATAGCAGAGATGGCGAGACAGAAAGGACACAGTCAGCAGGTTTTGTATGTATGACATTGGGGTTCCACTAAGAACAGACTGAGCAGAGAGCAGAAAAACATTCAGAACCAAAATACTTATGGGTCAAGAGCATCAAACTTATCTGTTCTGAGATTCTTTGACATTTCAGGAAGTGATATTAATTTATGATAAACCAAAACATCAGGGCTACACTGCCTCTAGAGCAACCCACTGGAAGAATGTCACGTGAAGGCATACCAAATAAGAGAAGTAGAAAAAGAGACTACTTAGTGAGAAGCCGGGTATGTCTGTAATCACATTTGGAATGCTCAGACAGGAGGAATAGCACAAATTAGAGGCGACTTTATGCTAATAAATAGAAGAGGGAAGACAGCAGAGAACATGAAGGACAAAGTAGGGAGAAATAAAACCTAGTCACCAATAGTTACATTAGGCCTTTGTGGACTAGAGGTGTATTAAAGGCTCTGTGTGTATAAGATTATGAGTCAAAGTCTGTTGAAAGGAGACTCTAAATATATTACCGTAAGGCACTAGGAGGATCCTAAGTAAAAACAGAGCAAAGGCATGTCATGCAGTTAGATGAGAAAGCCTGCAGACACCTGCTAAGAACAAAATCAGGTTCACACAGGATCACTAGAGACCAAAAGGAGTGTTTCATGATATTAGAAAGTTCATTTCAAAAATGATGATTTTTGTATATCCAGAAAAATACAGAAATATTTAGGAAACCAAAGGGCAAAATAGTTACATGTAGGTGGGAATTTTAGAACCTTTCTCAGTATTAATGGAAAAATCAGGCTAAAAGTTAGTAAAATTATATAAGCCTTACAAATTGGCCCAGTAGCATAAATGTAGACCACTGGAGAACTGTGGTTTTGTGATGCCTATGGAACATTTACCAGCATAGACCATTGTCTTTACTCAAAATCTCAATAAATTTCAAAGAATTAAAGTTACACAGAATATATTCCAAAATTGAGTGAAATTAGAAATAACAAAACCCTAAAGTACCCCAAATTTATAAAATTATACAGCACATTTCTAAATGATTAAGGAATGAAAATAAACCACATGGGAAGTTGAAGATAATTTCCAGCAACTATAAAAAATAAAACATGGCAAAACTTGAAGGACGCAATGTAATACTTTTCAGAAGGTAATCTGTAGCTCTCTGTACATATTTAAGGAGGAAAGGTATGTCCAACATTAATGATCTATCTTGGGAAAGTAGAAGATAATTATGAATTTAGGCACAGAGATCTCATGAAACTGTGAGAGCAGAAGATGAGATGGGAGAGCACGTTTCCAGTGGGTACAACACTGGAGAGTGCAAAGACTGAACTCCTGGCTCCCTCTTGTAGACAGAAATGATACTACAAACCTTTGAGTAAGGGGTGATGATTCATGAGTTACTGAATTCAAATTATTGAGAATTCCTTTTGGTAAAATAGAATAGAAAATGACTTTGACCCTTTATCCTACATTTAGTATAAAAAGTGACTAAAACTGATAAAAGTAAATTGTAAAACAACAGACTTCTGGATGAATGAAAAATCATAAAGAAAATGTAGTAGGCAAGCATAATGGAATGACACTCAGACATTAAAAAGAAGGAAATGCTGTCGATTGCATCAAGATGGATAAAACTAGAAGATATTACATTAAACAAGTCACACATAGAAAATCAAATAGCACATATTCATGGGAAGTTTAAGAATTAATGTGAACACAGTTGTGGAGGGGAGAGGGAGAAGTAGCAAGTACCAAAACATTTTTTTTGTTGTTTATTTTATTTATTTGTTTATTTATTTATTAAATGCACACAATTTAATGAACTTCTGTACTGTTCTAATGGGCATACAGAAAAGAGGCTGTTGATTTTTGTATTAAATTTTACACTCAGTTCCAAATATATTTTATGCATTTACCCACCATCAAAACAACAACAAAAAAATCCATCATATGCAGTTTCCATGGGATGTTACAGAGTGTCACTGAAGGTCAGGCTCTAGTTGCTGACACTAGAAATGTATTTCATAAAACGACTATCCTTGAGCTTCCTGTCACTTTTCCAACTTCTATAAGTGCAGAGGTTCTCACCCTGTGGGTGGCAAACCCTTAGGGGATTGAATGACAGGGTTACATAGCAGATAATCCTACATATCAGATATTTACGTTGCAGTTCACAACAGTAGCAAAACTAAGTCATGAAGTAGTAAAGAAATAATTTTATAGTTGGGAGTGACCACAGCATGAGGAACTATATTAAAGGGTCTCAGCAGTCAGAGAATTGAGAACTGCTGTACTAGTGCTTGCTTGAATCCCTTTCCAAATAGACTATTTATCCTGGTGTCAGGGTCTTCTGAGGAAATCTAAAACTCTACTGAAATATATGCTGTGTGCATTTGGGGTATTCATGCATTTAGAGTATCCATAGTGTACCAAAACAATTTGATGGGAATAAGTCCCAGTACTCCACAGCAGTGTGGCCACTGCAGGTCACAGGAACTATTAGTAGGTATTTTAAGAAAAACTAGAAGAGAGAAAGATGCTCAAAAGCCTCACATACAAGTAAGGGTCTAGAAATGCTACTTATTCTGACTAGTGTGTGCTTCAAAATGTGTGGAAATAAACATGTTATTCTCCATTAACAAGTACCACTCTTGCCTATTAATAAAAAACAAAGAATTTAAGTTAAGATTTTGAAATAGGACACAAAAAGCAATTTTAAAAAGTAACACTAATACTGTTTAAAAAAAAACAGTATACTGTTATAAAGTAACTGTATACTGTTATAAAGTAACAGTATACTGTTGCCTGGGTAAAGATAATTGTTACTATATAATACAAAAGAACTAATCTAGAATTTTTTGAGGATAATAAAAGAAAAAAGATTGAACCTGTTTTAAAATCACGGAAGACTTAGATTAAGTGTATTTACCCACATGGAACATAAGCACATGAACAGTACTTAGGATTGTCAGTCATTAGAGATATACAAACACACACCTCACCAGCTGCTGTCCTGCCCCTGATGAGCATGCCCGAAATGAGCAAGACTGAAACGTGTGGGAAGGACTTGGGATCAGAACTGTTACATTGCTATTGAGAGGAAAATTACATTAATTGGATAACCTATCTACTTTCAGGCATAAAGATATCCCTCCCCCTGGGACATTGTGTCTTCAAAAAAAGATATACAGTATACATTTCAATTCAAAATTTGTAAGCCTTTTACAGTGTTAAAATGAATGTATGCTCATTTGAGAGCAGCATATGTCTGACATATAAAACTGGTCTTTTCACCTCATTAAGATATATTTCTTAGATGGAGTATGCCTGCATTCTTCTCAAAATAGAATGCCTCCTTATATTGCTTTATATTTTTGTCTCAGGAAATTATGCAGAAGAAATGCTTTTAATATCATTAATTGAATTTTTTTTTTTACTGTTCCCATGGAGGGTTTTTAAAAATGTTTACTTATCTATGTTTTATTTGTTTTACATCTTGACCAGTTTCCCTCACCTCCTTTCCTCCCAGCTCCCCCAACCCCCTTAAGTGTCTTTTAATCCATTTCCTTTATTCTTGGGTAAGCCTCTTCAAGAGGGTTTGTTTTGAGAATCTGTAATTATTAAAGTATTGTAACCACTAGGTGTCACTGTAATTCTAGTAATGAAAAGTTATCTCACTGCTTGAAATGTTTAGTGCAGTAACCAATAGTCTCAGGAGAACGAGACTCTTTACAGCCTTCATTTTGGCAAATAATGTTTGGTTAAGTGTTAGATTTATTGCCATAGCTTTGGTATTTTGGTGTGTTAGGTTCCAGTAAGATGACAAAATGTGCTCAATTTGATTTTCTCTTTTAAATATTTATTTTATATGTATGAACTTTGGTCTGCATTATATGTGTGCACCAAGTGCATGCCTAGTGTTTAAGAAGGCTAGACGATTTGAGATCCTGGGAACTGGACTTTTAGATGGGCGTGAGCCACTGTGTGGATGCTGGGACCTGAGACGGGGTCCTCTGTAAAGCACCTTACCTGAGCTGTCACCCCGGCACCTTTGGTTCTTTTAAAGTGAAACAAAAATTGGACAGTTATTAAAGGATAAAATTTATTAATGTATTTTCATACTGCTAAATGATCTTAGCTTTACCCCTTCTCTCTGTCTTCTTAAACTAAATTTGTTCCTTGTGGTCACCCTTAAAGGTCCAGCCCGGAGAGGGAAACAAAGCCTCCTTCAATGACATGCGTGCTTTGTCCGGCGGGGAACGCTCTTTCTCCACAGTGTGCTTCATCCTTTCCCTGTGGTCCATTGCTGAGTCACCTTTCAGATGCTTGGATGAGTTTGATGTCTACATGGTATTGTTGAATTTTAAGTTCTCTAACTTTTATTTGGTTGGAACAGTTTGAAAGCAACAGTTTTTCTTTTGTTTCCCCACATTGGTTTGTGATGTTAGTGGTTGAGAAGATGCTGGAGTTCAATTTTCTCCATGATTACTGTATGATCCTCCAAGAGACCTTGCCCTACGTCAGCTTTTCTCTACCACCATGTACATCTTGAGTGTCTACCTGCAGGGTCTCCTTCCCCCCTAGCTTATTTTCATCAAATTAAAGTGATCATAAAGCTTTTGCTTCTTGACTCAGGGCTTTTGTTGACTGGCTTCTTTGGTTATGTCCAAGCTTTCCAAAAAAAGAAAAAGGAAAGAAAGAAAGAAAGCAAAAATAAGAAAGATGCCAGTGCATTTGACTTTAAAGATTAAAAAAGAAAAATAAAAGTTGTGAAGCCAAGAGCTTCTACAATTACTCCAGTGGCTTACATATGTCCTTCTATCGTCTCAGTTTTTCCGTGGAGTAGAAGATTCACTACCTCATTGGGCTACAATGAGGCTCAGGTTACATTCTGTGTCTCTCATGCACCATTACTATTTTATACACTGTTGTCTGGTCTCTGGTTCCAAAGCAGCATTCATTGATCAGGTATCACTCACGAGCTCGGTCTTTATTCACTGGAGTACCTGGCACCTGGTCCGCTTTCCTTGGGATGTGTCATTTTATTGCCTCTATATTCTTTCTGGACTTCCTTTTTAGTTTGCCTTTCTGCCTCTAGTTCTGATGTTGTTGAGTGTTTGACATTTTCTGTTTGCTTTTTACAGTATTGTCATTTTCCTGATCACATATTTGTAGAAGTGACATAACATAAACCCCTCCATACAGACTTATAGACTTACCTGATGGAGGTCTCCTGTCCTGATCTTACTTGCAGTCTAGACCTGTGTGCCCCACTACTTATTCTACAGTAAACAGTCTGCATTCTGAGCTCAGTGTCTGAGACCGAGATCTGAGATCTTCCTCTCAGATCATCTTACTTTTCTAAATGTTTTTCCTTGTTAATGACAAGTCATCATTACCATCCTAATCCCCTAGCTTCAAAACCATATGCATCTATCTGATTAACTCCTCCCTTTACTGACAATTGCCTGGCCTTGCTCGTTCCTCTTCTCAGTGTTCTACCCTTTCCTTCCTTCCTTTTCCCTGTGGTGGCTCTGGTACCTCTTTCTGTCCCTTTACCTCCAGCTGTGATAACCTCTTCCTAGACTCTCAGACTTGTGTCCCGTGGTTTCTGTAGCCCATCCCCCACATGTTTTACGAATGTTGATTTGTAAAGATAGACCTGATTGTGGTCACCTTTTAAAAACCGCTAGGTGGTTATATGTAAAATATTTAATTTTGTAAGGTAACATTGAGATTCTTAATGCTGTAGTATCTTCCAAAAATTTTAGCTATGATAAGCTGTTTGTAACTTTCTAAGTACCACGCCTCTGTCTAGTATTCTTTCATGTATTATGTATTGAACTGTGCTTATCTTTTGATGATGCCTTTTTTTGTGATGCCCTGTGACTGCCACACTTTGTAAATTCTCAGAAACTTGATAAATTTGAAACCAGGCAAATTTTATATTTTTATCCTGAATAATTAACTATTCTTATGCTTAAAGATTCACTCTGTAATAGTTGTTTTGTTATTTAGTTTGAGGACACCATAGAAACGAACAGGGAGAATATTGATGCAGTTAATTTCCCCATATAGTTTCTAATATTATTTTTCATAGATTAATTTCTTGCCATCATATGTAATAAATAAAACTCTAGAGGTTTGTTTTAGCCCAGAGAGTGCTACTTTTATAGAAATAGCGGATGGCAAAACTAATCCTTTTATCTTTGTTCTTCAGGATATGGTTAATAGAAGAATTGCGATGGACATGATCCTGAAGATGGCAGATTCCCAACGTTTCAGACAATTTATCTTGCTTACCCCTCAAAGCATGAGGTAACTTCTTAAAACCTCTGTGAAAACACACACACACACACACACACACACACACACACTCTCTCTCTCTCTCTCTCTCTCTCTCTCTCTCTCTCTCGCACACACACACACACACACACACACATTTATTTGTATGTATCTTGATCATGTGTAGAAGTGACATACATAAATTGCGTCCCTTCAGATATATACACCAGCCCCAAAGCCACACCTCCTAGTTGGAGGGGTTTTATTCTCCTGTAGTCCTAGACCTCTGAGCCCTGCTACCCAGTATGCCGTCTGCAAATAGACAATATTCTGAGACTCAGTGGGTCTTCCTTTCAAAGCATTTTCCTTCTTCTAAATTTTTATATATCATTTAACAAGGGGAAAGGGGAAAGAAATCTTTTATATTGGAAATACACATGTAGCCCACACTTGTGCACACACAAGAATCTCAGATGGTCAGAACACTTGTGAGTGAAAGCGGCATGGGGCCTGCATGGTTTTCATTTTCAAATGCAGCAGTGACCAGGCTAAGGCTGGGCAGCGGTCACTCCGTTTTCTTGCTCAGCAGATTTAATGTCTTCTACTTCCCTAGATACTTAAACTTTCATTCATATCATTAGCCCTTTAAGAAATAAATGATCTACAATGTAATTTTGACTTGCTTGTATTTTGAATTTGCTCCTCTGTAGTTTTCTTGACCAACTAATAGAAAGTGATTTTAGTAATTCTATGTAAGACAAAGAAACAATTTAAGATCCCTGTTTTTTGTTCTTGGCTACTTAAAAAAAACTAGTCAAATATCATAAACGAGGTAACCCAATCACAAAAGAACACACATGGAATGCAGTCACTGATAAGTGGATATTAGCCCAGAAGCTCTGAATACCCAAGACACAACTCACATATCAAATGATTCCCAAGAAGAAAGGAAGGAGAGGGCCCTGGTCCTGGAAAGGCTTGATGCAGCATTGTAGGGGAATATCAGGACAGAGAAGTGGGAGGGGGTTGATCGGAACGGGCAGAGGGAAGAGGGCTTATGGGACTTACGGGGAAGGGGGAGCCAGGAAAGGGGAAATCATTTGGAATGTAAACAAAGAGTGTAGAAAAGAAAAAGAAAAGAAAAGAAAAGAAAAGAAAAGAAAAGAAAAGAAAAGAAAAGAAAAGGGGGTAAAAAAAGAAAGAAGAGAAAGAGCTCTGCTCTGCTCTCCATCCTTTTCCAGGGTTGATTCTCTGCTCTAAAGCAGCCCCAGGATCCTCTGCCTTTTTGATTTGGAATATACAGGCAATTCCAGACAAGATCAACAGTGTAAAATAGCTGACATATAAAAAAAATTTTCTTTTTATCCAAATTGAAAACAGAAAGGATGTAGAAGGAAGTGTGTGTGTGTGGAGGGGGTTGTTTGTATGTGGGGTCGAGTTTTGTTTTGTTCTCATCACTCATATTGTTGGGAATTGAACCTGGGGTGAGGGAACTAGGGAACCCACTAACAGTGTCAGTGGATAAGATCTTGGTTGGGAAATTGAGTGATTACTTTTGCTTTCTTTAGCTCACTTCCTTCAAGTAAACTGATTAGAATTCTTCGAATGTCTGACCCTGAAAGAGGGCAAACCACGCTGCCCTTCCGACCTGTGACTCAAGAGGAAGATGACAATGCAAGTTGACAGTTTAGTGCCTTGCCCTCCGCCTGAAGGGGAATTGTGAGGGGGAGTAATCTGGACTAGCGGATGAAATGAAACCAGACAGAGGTACTCTGAAATAAAGAAGCTCCTTTACTATGACCATCGATTGTGTAAATAAGCCTAGAAAACCAGCTGCTGCCAAGAGTTTAAAATTATGATTGCTTTTCCTTGTGAAAACCAATTTCATAATACTGGTTTTAAATCTTTTTATGTTTGTTTGCTTTGGAGTTTCTGTGTTCTGTTTATTTGTTTTTACCATCTACTTTTATAAATTTTTTCAGGAGTAATATTTTGTACATAATGCACATGTACATATCTGTTCAGTTTGGGTTCATTTCTATAGTATTTTGTAAGAATTAATAAAAGTTTGAGCACCTGATGTTTAGTTTTCCGTTTCCAGGTTGTTACAGTCTAGTTTTAAAAATTGTCTGTGGGGGGGAAAAAGCATATGTCTGTGGAAAGAGCAGTCTCTCAGTTTGGGATGCTGTGACTGAGAGCTGGTTAGGCTGGACGTACTGATGTTTCCGTTAGTGTTGGAGGTCACCCTGTGGTACAGCTGTAGATTCGGACAGTTTTAGTCACCACTCTTCCTCAGTTGTGAGATGCTCTTCACTAGTCACTTAGCAGCCATGAAGCACTGCCAGCTGTGACAAGTGCTTTCTCCTTTGTCCTTTAACTGTCCTCCACTCAAGAAAAAGCGTGCCATGGCCGTGACACCGTTTCACTTTGACCTGTAGCATGTGGCCAAGTTGTAAAAGCCCTCAGTTTTTGGTGGGGCAGCCACTAGGGTGGTAAATGCAAGAAGATCACAAGTTCTAGGCCTGCCTGAGCTACAGAGTGAGTTCAAGGCCAGCCTGGACAGCTTGGCCTTTGGCTCAAAATGAAAGTGAAATTGAGGCCTGAAAATATAGCTTAGTGGTAGAGCAAGGCTGGAGAAAGCCAGGAATCGAGTGCTTGTGCAGGTGGAGGAGCTAGTGCCTACTTGAGTCAAAATCTCACTTCATGTGAGATGACATAAGACACTTCCTGACTTTAGAGACAATGATCAGTTTACTGTAAAAATTGCTATTTGTGATTTTTTTTTTTTAAAGAAAACATTGTATTTGTGCCTGTGTTCTGTTTCATACTAGGGTTAGGGCTAACCTTTAAACTTTGAATAGCAACAAGAAACATTCCTTTTATTACCAGCAATAAATTAGAATACATATTTATGAACTTGAAAAGGAAGTATTTTAAGAAAAGTACTATTTTTAAAAGCAAGTATAATTCTATAGTTATTGATAAAAACTGAGTTTTTGTTTTGGTGGGGAAGAGAATGTATTCTTAGAATACAATAGTTGCCAAAAATCCAAAAACATTTCTAGTCTAAGAATATAGAAAGAGAAACTGGTTTTAAACTTTGCCCACCAACCATAAGCATTATAACTCATTTGTATCAGAACTATTTTAACATACATACATACATTGTATCAAATAAATAAAAATGAGGTGAGACCAGTGCATTAATTTTAATTAGCTAAGGAGTTTTAGTGTTTTAAGTTTTTGTGGTAGTTTTAAATGTGCTTCTGCAGAATGAGAAATGCAGCCCTCAGATCCAGAGCGTCTCCTGCTGAAGACAGTGCATTATGGGAAATGAACCCTCAGATCCTGAGCGTCTCCTGCTGAAGACAGTGCATTATGGGAAATGAACCCTCAGATCCTGAGCATTTCCTTCTGAAGACAGTGTATTGATTTGGCCTCAGAAAGCTTTGATTTCAATCATAAGTGAAGTCTTGATTTAATGTTCTAAGGAGTAAAGACATCCATTGGAAAACAAAACAAAACAAAAAGCTATTGTTCTTTTAAAGTATGTGTAACTTCCAAAAATAAAACTTAAAAAATATGAGTTAAGGTCATGCGTTTGTGAACTGGAATAAGGAATATGAGAGTAATCTGGACCTCGTCGTGCACAGTGATGTATCTATACATGCCAGTCATGCAGCTCTAATGTCTCTACAAGTCCCAAGACAGGATTTAGCATTTACTCAGTGTAATCATTTACAAAATGACAAGTGTAGTGTGTTTTAGTAAGCCAGTGTATAATTACTAAAATTAATAAGCAACTTGTTTTACATATTTTCCAAGTTTTTATTTCTCCCACTCCCTTCATGTAGGGGAGTGCTGACTCAGTGATGTTTGGAGTATTTGTATGTGGAGACAAATGCTTAAAGTCTGTATGAGAAACTGGGCACTGGCTCATGTATTGCACCAGAAGTGCTATACTAAAAAATGACCCAAAATGCCATACTGAATGAGTTCCAAGGATAGCTACAAAGCAAGACCCTGTTTCCCTCCCATTCTTTTTCCTGAGTACAAATTAGATGTAGGAATGAAGAGTGTTTGTAATATCCCGAGGTAGTATTCTGTTCATATCAATAACTTGAAAATGAAGTTAATATTTCTATACAGTTATTGCAAGTGTTCTCCCAGAGCACCCTGTGTTAACTATTTCCAGCCTCTGGTGTTACTGGGTAGCAGTGGAACCTCAGGAGATTGAGTCTACTGGAAGGAAGTTAGGTGTTCAGGGATGGGTTTGCATCCTTGAAGCTCCCATCTTGATCCTTTCTGAAGTAATCCCTGGGTTGTCAAAGCATGCTAAATCCTGGTAGCTGAGATGTGACTGCTTAGTGGACCAGTTCAGAGGGCTCAGTTAAATCCACTTCAGCTTATGGGCTTGCTTTCAGCCTTCCCATTTTCCTCTAGCAGATAATGTCTCCACAGATGGCCACCACAGGAAATCCTTCCCATGTCCAGGACCTTGCTTGTGGAGACCCTCCTAGCTCTAGGTGGAGTGGAGCCTGGTAGAATTATGAAGTTTCCCAGGCCAGACAGATCTGACTACGTAATGAAAAGTGAAACTCCTGCCTTTGTCTCTGAGTACTCCAGTGCTCTTCCATGGATCCCCTCGGCTGCACAGGACTGAGCTCCTTTTCTCAAGGCTACCACAGGAGGAAGCTGAAATTGCATACTGCTGGGAAATGTGCCCTCCGCCCTGCAGCTGTTCAAAGCCTCTTTGTCATAACAGTAGGAGAGATTCTAAGCCAGAATAACCCAAATAAGTTGTGGAATTAAGGGACAGGAGATAATATGAAGACTTTTTAAGACATTGGAGTGGTTTGTTTATAGCTAAAAGTATTTATTTTGTTACTTGAATGTAAATGTTATGAAAGAAAACTAAATGGGATCCATACAGTTCCAGTGCATGGGAAATGTCACAAATCTATAAATGGCCTGGGCTATTCTCAGAAGCCCACCTAGTCTTAGGGGACTTCTGGTGAAGAACATTGAATTGGAGGTGCCAAGATTAGCTATTTTACCTAGTGGGAAGTAACACAATTCGTGATAACCTGGGTAACAGGTCTATATTGTATGAGTACCTTCTGGCCATGCCTGGTGCTGGTCATCAGATGTGAGGGCAATAAGATAAGGACAAGCAGTGACATCGGAGGGACCACGCTTTTGTCTCATTCCTGTATGCCAGATGTTGACTGCTTTTCAAAATCAGGAAAAGTCTTAAGTGCAAAAACCAATCCCACATTGTCGGGCCTACTCAAAAGGAACAAAATCTGGCCTCAGGGCCCCCAGAGGCCTTAGCCTGTACTGAAGTTAGCTATTAATAAAAATGACACCTTGGATTCAACTTGGAAAAGAAAAAAAAAATCAAAGGTAAGACTGAAATTCTCTTGTTAGGGCATCAGGAAGATTTAAGGTGGGTGTTCAAGACCTTTGCAGACAGAAAGGGTCTATTTCTAAGGGTTTCTTGGGTAAGGCTGTTAAGAGTTTCTTTCCATACTAGTTTCACAGTGAACTTCCAAGATGGTGGAGTTTATAAATTGTTAAACACACTGAGGTAGAAGTAGCTCAGCACTTAAAAGGACCCAAGTTCAGTTCCTGGCACCCTCATAACAGCTCACAACTGCCTTAACTCCAATTCCAGGGCACTCAACAGCTGGCCTCTGTGCACCAGGTAAGCAGAGTGCACATATACATCACACAGGCAAACATACAGAATATAAAGAAATATTAACAGTTTTATCTACTTAAAAGTCTTGGCAATTCTAAGACTTCATATGTAGACAGTAGGATAGAGTCCCCCATCAGGAAACTTGTAAGACATACCTAGCTGCACTTTAGAGTTGGCATTGATTAGAAAAGCTGAGTGCTTCCCCTTTCCCACCTGATGCTTATTACAATACTTCTAAGGCTAGATCACCATTTCACACTGTGTGTGAGGGAGAATGATTCCATTGGTACAGAGGACTTGGGGTCAAGAATGGTACACAGTATGTTGTATCTGAGGAGTCAGTCCTTAGATGTTGAGACACTGGACCTCAGGCCTGGTCCCCACCCTTTGGCATGAAGCTCTTACAGATTCTTGGGAGACTATTTCACATGGGATCAGTGTTAGACTGCCCGGTTGTATTCTGAAGGTGATTGTAACCTGCGTATGCTACTTTGTGGGTTCCTTGTTTATTTCATCTTTTTCCACCCCTGTCTTCCCTTTCAACCCCCAAATACAATGTAGCGGGAGAAAGGATAGAAGAGGGGGCAGGGGGAGAAATCGAATCAAATTAGGGATAGGAAATGAGGCAACAACATCATGAGAC